>OX422219.1:45033106-45633106 GCA_949130495.1 Sambucus nigra | reverse complement strand
GACCAGTTGAGAATATATAATGTAGTTCACAAAGTGTAATATATACAAGTTTATACTCTAGATTATCTCCATATTTGTAACATCATTGTACATAAGATCTAGGACGATAAGTCCTCACGCACACATGAGAATCAGATAATGAAAAACTAGTACAAGATAGCATAGATCCTTATTTTATTATTTGAAAAAAAAAATCTTTTTCAGGTGATGATGGTGGAGCTTCATCAGTTCCCTTCCTTCAAGAGGAGGTAATGTCTTTGAAAGGCTTGGAAGACGTAATCGAGAGGGCTGAGCAGGTCGAGCCCGTGCAACAAAACATGCCAGAACCTGTAGCGGAGAGCCCCACCCCTTCTGTCCCCGAGAGAAAACCGGCTGATAAAAAGACTGTTAAACCAAAGTGGTTGAAAATGTGATATTGCTGACTTCAAATGTGAGTTTATATTTTCAATTTCAGATAATTTTATCCACTAGGGGTTATCCGTGTCCAGCACACTGCACGCCCCGTGGTCATTTTTTGATTTCCAGAATATTGGGTATGTTTTGTAATTCTTGAAAAAATCCAGAATTTAGTTTCCCCAGAGGTAATGTGTTGGACGCTAGACTAGGGGGTGAGTAATTCTACACTGACTCGTTTATGTTATTCACGTGTTAACAATATATACGTTGTTATATGGAAATTTAAAAAGTCTGCGTACTAAGATTTTCCCCAAAATTTTAGTTTCCGAGGGGCATTAAATTGTTGTACCCCCAAGTGTAGGTATAATCATTTAAGGCATAAATAATTAATACATCTTCACATCATGAGGAGACTATAATAAAAGAGTTCCTGTAATTATTGTTAGAAAGTAAATATGCTGAGAATTTTTTTTTGAAGGGTCTAAAAGTTGACGTCATTTGTATGGCTTTCTTTATAGGGTTATTTACGGTTTGGATTACATTTATTCTTTCTTATTCGTGGTTGAGTGTCATTGTTTGTTATATTGAACTTTGGGGGTCAATTTGTAACAGAAATCGTCTGATTCAAATTCACTCCTTTTGCCAGCTTACTCTTTGTTGACAAATGACTCGTTTGCCCTTCGAAACTTAACTTTCCCTCACATCTGTATTTGAAAATCACATTCATTTCATACACAATCCAACACAATTTTTTTTTTGAAAACAAACATTTATTAATAACAATGTTCTAAAAAACGTGGGGCGTGATCAAGGCGTGGAGGTCAAGTCTTAAGCCTTAGAAGCTTAGGCCGCCCTTAGGGGTAAAAAGGCGTTAAAAGACGTTTATGCCTTTTAATATATTTTAATATTTTTTAATCATAACAAGACCATTAAAATACTAAAATTGTACATATCATAAAAATATGTCTGAATATTAGTAAATTAAAATACTATTTGATTATTTTGGATGAGATAATGGTCTGGTTTGTAAATTTTTTTTTAAAAGGAGATATCGTTTCACCAAAGCATTGTTGTTTTTAGAAAAAAAGTGCGCCTCAAGGGTTTTACCAAGAATAAAACGTAAAAATCTTAAGGTGGGACGTTTCTCCCAAGTCTTAAGCCTAGACGAGTTTTTTAGAACCGTGATTAATAAAAACCCGAAGCGATTTTTTATTTCTCCTTTATATCCCATTTCTTTCTCCTTTTTGTTCCTGTTTCTATATATAAAAATCTTTTTTGGGTTATTTTTTCGTCCCAATTTTATCTATTAAAAAAACTAAAAGCTTTTTTCCTCCCATCTTTCCCTTTTTGTCCCAGTTTTCCTTATATAGAAAAACTGTTTTTTGTTCGTTTTATTTTTTTGTCCTAGTTTTTTTTTACTAAAATAAAAAATTTAAAACTGTTTTCTTTCTCTTTTTGCTCTCAAATTTTTCCCTCCCTTTCGTCCCAGTTTTCAAATATAAAGAACTTTAATTTTTTTTTACTTTTCCTGTCCCAATTTTCATTTAATATTTTTTTTGTCTTTTTTGTCCCAGTTTTTTCCTTATCCTTTTCTTCCCCTTTTTGACATGTAATTTTTTTTTTCCTTTTGTCCCAGTTTTTATATTAAAGAAAACAAAAAACTTCTTTTTTCCCCTTCGTTTGCTCCTGATTTTTCTTCTTGTTTTTGTCCCAGTTTGCATATAAGAAAAAAAAAACTGTTTTTTTTTGCCTTTTTAGTTTTTTTTTTCCTCTCGTTTTTGTCCCACTTTCCGTTTGTAAAAGGAAAAGTGTTATTTTCCCCCCTATATGTATACAATTATAAAGAGGGCGATGAGACGGTTCAGGAGTTGCGTGTTTTAGTACTGATGGTTATTGCCCCTTGCCATATGCAAACACTATGCACAAAGACCAAAACAAGTACTCTCTTCGAGAAATTTAGGTTTGCATACAACTTATAGCAGTTTAGAATATTATTTAACATATTACCTTTGCGGAACCGTTTACATGGGATTTAATTCGATCAATAAATATAACAATGCGTCATTCGGCAGTTGACTCAAAATTGAGACTCAAAAATCGTGACTCGCTAATATGAAGTGTCGCGATTGGTTAGTGCCACTGACGCGGATCCATGTTCATAAGAAATTAATCAATAATGACCTATCATGTCATCAAGAGTTCTAATTTTGAATCCCAATTAAGAGTCGGCCTAAAGATTTCCTATAACAATCTACATGTATTTGGCTATGCAAACACTTATCAAACCGACCCTACAAAGGACAACCAGTCAATCATAGACAAATTATGTTTATCATAGTAACAACATTATGATAGCTTTTACTGTTCAATATATTATGATATACACATCAATTGGATATGTATGGATGATGAGATTCTATTAACAGAGAACCTGCTTCAATAGATTTATTCGAGGGTTCCATTGGCCTACATCTAATAAAAATTGAACTTACGAATTGGTCAATTATGAGTTGGACGCTTTAACAATTCACCCATAAATTCTTAACGGGGTGAATAACAAATTCCTGCCATCTCATGTAAATTGTCATTGAAACATTGACACCAACATCATCGATTTAAGAAGAGATATTTACATCAAATGAAGCAAGTAGAAAATGTGTTTGACTAAGTTCATTGATTCAACATATTCACAATATTTGTGAATTGCCTCTGAGATACTATTATCTATGAATACAATGATGCATGTATTGTTGAAATTAGAGGATGATACATTAAAGGAGAATCACGAGAATGAAGTCAAAACATATCCGCCCCAAAATTACGATTTGGGACATGCAGTATACCTTTTTTTTTTCCTCAATTGGGTTTTGTCCCAATAGATTTTCTTGGCAAAGATTTTAATAAGACACATCAAACGTGTCTACCGTCAGTTTAACGACCTTAAAAATCATGTCCCATGGCACTTCAAGCCGCGTGAACTAGAAAAATGAGAAAATAACGGGAAAAGTCGAATTTACGTCATTGCATAATGTCAAATTACGTACTTATAAACTTATTTAAATAAAGCTTCTCCTCATTTTTAACATAAAAAAATATAACAAATATACTAAAAGCACAATGAATTGTAGTGTGTGAACACCCACCCACCCACCCACACACACATATATATATTTATATATATATATATATATATATATATATATATATATATCATTTGTACTTTTCCATTTAATAAAGTATCGTTGAAAATATAAACAAAGACTTGGCAGAGTAACATAGGCAATAAACACCTTTAACTCAAGGTTTACCCCCAATGGTTTCATTTTCCCCCAACCTTTTTTCATCTTGACCGTCCACAAAGCATTAGAGTATCATCCATCTCGTAAATGACTCTCTCCTTTATATCACTCTTTTTCATATTCCTTCAACCTCTTTATTGGTTGTAAATTTTGGCATATCTAGTTAATTGATAATAAGATAATTAAAATAATGGCATATCATAAATTTTGAGAGACAAAGGTATGAAAAAATGTATCAATTAGTTTGACGATGTTGTATTTTTTGGGACAACTCACAGACATCAAATTCATTAATTGTGAAATTTGTTACATATTGTTGGAGGGAGACCCAACAGAGTTGTCATATCCTCAAGTCAAACTTGACGGTTATCTAAAGACCTAGCATACTTAGCCAAAAGAGCAAGTTTATTTCCACCTCTCTTTAGAAAAAAACTACTAAACCTCCTAGATTTGATTTCCCATCGACTTAATCTCCTGAGCTAAATTTCCAACACTATAGAGATCTTCTTACTTGCAATGCTATTCACGACACCCAAAGAATCCCCCTCCAAACAAAATAAATCTGAGGGTGTCTTTAATTGCAAATATAAAAAATGTGTGAAAAATAGTTTATTAGGACGACAATTTAAAAAATGAATGGAAAAAGACGAATTTTTTGTCTTACTTTATATATTTTCCATGGAAATTAATTATTTGATGGGTAGATAAGAAATAATTTCTAACAAAAATAATAATTGAGATGGAGCACTTGTTACGTGAATGAATATTGTTATTATATAAAGTGTTTGCAATCAAATTACTATAAGTACAAAACATGACGATCTTTTGTGTGTTTGACGATTCTCACTTCTTCCCTTTTTCCGAACTTTCTCTCTCTAAACAATTTTCTCTCTAGATGTCCCAAAAAATTCTTGATTCTTCTTGAATGTTAGGGCAAATGTTAACATGCGAAAATCAAATAGAGTTAGAGCTCCACCAAATAATTACTTTGCAAATAATTTTGTTGGAGATTAGTGGAATATCATGAAGAAACGTAATGGAGATAACAAGGGTTTGATCGATAATGGGAAATTCCAAATACCGATCGTTGCTGTAGAAGGGTGTCTACCTATAAAAAAGTAAAAATATTATTAGAAATACTGAGAAGAAACCCAGGGTCCCGGCAGAAACTCATATTGAGCAGGAACCCCCTCGGGGTCCCGGCAGAAACTCATATTGGACAGGAACCCCCAAGGGTCCCGACAGAAACTCATATTGGGCAGGAACCCCCCAGGGTCCCGACAGAAACTCATATTCAGCAGGAACCCCCAGCGCCACTGCAAGGGTCAGCGCCGCTGCGAGCGTCAGCGCCGCTGAAAGTGTCAGTGCCGCTGCAAGAGTCAGCGTCACTAGGGTCAGTGCCACTGCAAGGGTCAGCGCCGCTGCAAGTGTCTGCGCCGCCGCAAGGGTCAGCGCCGCTTCAAATGCCAGCGCCGCTGCAAGTGTCTGCGCCGCTGCGAGGGCCAGTGCCGCTGCAAGTGTCTGCGCCGCCGCAAGGGTCAGCGCCGCTTCAAGTGCCAGCGCCGCTGTAAGGGTCAGCGCCGCTGCAAGTGTCTGCGCCGCTGCAAGGGTCAGCGCCGCTTCAAGTGCCAGCGTCGTTGCAAGTGTCTACGTCACTGTAAGGGTCAGCGCCGTTGCAAGTGTCAGCGCCGCTTCAAGGGTCAGCGCTGCTTCAAGTGCCAGCGCCGCTGCCAGTGTCAGCGCCGCTGCAAGTGTCAAGGCCGCTGCAAGAGTCAGCGTCACTAGGGTCAACGCCGCTGCAAGGTTCAGCGCCGCTGCAAGTGTTTGCGCCGCTGCAAGGGTCATTGAAGCTTCAAGTGTCGGCGCCGCTGCAAGTGTTAGCGCCGCTGCAAGTTTCAACGCCGCTGCAAGGGTCAGCTCCATTGCAAGCGTCAGCGCCACTACAGCAAGGGTTACTGCTGAAATATTATTCGAGAAGTGCCGCTACAAGGGTTTCGGCAGAAACTCATATTGAGGGAGTAGCTATCACAAGCAACTCCTCATCATGAAACATCAGTCTCTAAATGAACAACATCACTAACACTTTACTTTCTTGTACAGGTTGCCTAGTCGAGCAAGCAGGGCTCGAACAGGCGCGTTGGGACCTCCCGGGAGTTTTGGCTTGGCGGCTGAGGGACAAGGTATGTTGAGCAAGCTCAATCACTTAGCACTATAGGATTGAGAGAATACTAGTAGGAGACCCCAGGGTCACCCAGTCCTCACACACCTCACACTTAGTCACAAGTGAAGTGAGCAGCCAAAGGGCTGTCTGCTCACAAGAAAAGAACTGTTTATAAAATGATTTTAGAGGAGAGGGTCCTCTAAACCCCTCTCAAGAAAAATGATTTTAAAAGGGGGTCCATGAGACCACCCTCAAGCTTGCAAATATTTTAGAGGAGGTGGTCCTCGAGACCCCCCCTCAAGTTTACAAAGTTTGTATCAAAGTTACCGTTTCAAAAGATATTTAGCAAATCAGATATTTTGTCTCCATTAGAAGACATATTTTCTTTTGAACTTTGGTCGGCGCCAGGGGGCATCTTCCAGAGGGGACAGGCAGACCTGCCTGCAGGGAGGGACAAATAGTACACTGCAGACTTTGTCCCTCACCAACTCTCTAAGTTTTGGCTCCAAAAGTGCCAACCCAGCCTTAGTGCCCAAGTATAAATAGGACCCTTGGGCAAGGTCATAGAGATGATATAGAAATAGACAATAGAAATTGCACTGTTACTCTGCCAAAATATCACCAGACCTACCTAAGTATTCTCTCCCTGCTCATTCTCTTAGTGTTGAGTACCTTGTTCCTTCACTCCCCACTGACAGCCATCACTCTCAGGTGTTTCCCTTGAGAAAATTACTATTTTTGCTGTGAAAGTTCATCTTCTTGCAGGGAGTGAGTTGAAGCTTGAGTTCAATTGTTACCAGAAGGAGAAGTTTTCTTCAGAAGTTGCACCAGGAGACCTTAAAGACTTTGCAGACAACGTCCATTGGAGTGGGTCACGCCTCACCCTTTCTAGTTATTCATAGACCCCAGTCTCACTACCCTCCTATATTTGGCGACTCTGCTGGGGAGGTATCCTCACTTCCATGGACAAAGAAGGTTATAAGGTTTCTAAGTAGCTGGTCTTGGAAGACACTCTAGCTAGAAATGGAGTTCAACATGACCAGAACACCCAAAAGGAGGTGGTAGTGATCGGAGCTACAGAACCTGCTCCTCATGGAGGACATACTAATGCAACAGCAGTTGCTCCATTGACAACAGCAGCCCCCTCTGCAGGGGGCAGCCTCTGCAACATCAACAATAGTGGAGCTGGCTCCGCTACGAGTGGCGGTGCCGGAACAAATAATTATACCAGTGGTGATTCCCACGGGAGAAAGCAGCGGCGCCAGAGGTGGCGCCGAAAAAAAAATAAAATAAAAGTGATGGCCGAGTAACCCTCTAAAAAAAAAGAGGATTCAAGGACACCTTAAAAGAGAGACTACTCACTTGCAGGACATATCTTACTCCCCATCAGCTAAGTAAACTACCTTGCTTTATAACTTGTTGAATATGTTCATTTCACAAGTCTTTGTTTATGTTTTACTAAGCATTTCTCATATATGCCAAATGATTTAGTTGGTAAAAAAAAAAAGTCACACATGCTATAATTTCTTGAGATGCCCAATGATAAAATTTAAGAACATCCATAATAGTTCTTTGTTAGTATAGCTCACTCAAAAAAATCCATAATTAATTTTATGGATTTTATCCACATACATGTTTGATATTTTCTACAGTCACATGTCCTCTTATTAAATATTATGAATCTTAAAAAAGACAGTCAGAGCATACTGTTTATTATTTTATTTATATTATGATAAATAAAATAATATAAAATAGAGAGGCAAAGACCGATTCAAGTGGAATCATCCGTTGGTTATGGCAAGCATTGGTGTAATTACATATAGCTTTTAGAGTACATTTATTATCCTCATAATAATACCATGTATTGAGACAAGTCTAAAAAGTATACACAAGTTGATTAAAAATAAATGTTAGCGGATTTATAGATATCCTCTGTCAAGATGCTTTATCACAAAAGGTTGAGTTACTCGACAATTAAATAAAATATAAAACCAGCTGAGCCTAGTTTGGGTTGCTCGATAGTTAAACAAAAGACCCACTAGCCAACCTATCGCCAAGTACCCTGGTCAATTTATCACCAAGATCCCCCTTCCAAATGAGAAATACCTCTGACGCGGAATTAGAACGGGTATCTGACGAGGAACCCCCATACCCTCGTGTCTAAAAATTCATCACGAAGAACCCATGGCAACAGTAGTTATTGGCGAGGGACCCTTGACAATGGGTCCCATAGTTAAAGTTTTGTTCGACGAACAACCCATAAATCATAACCCAGTCGCGCGTGAGGAACCCCAAGCATTGAGGGGATGCGTACAGACGAGGAACCCTCGCTAGCGGCGAGGATCCCCTGAGCATTGAGGGAATACAAGAATCAAAGACTCATTAGAATCAGTCGAGGAACCCTCAAATTGAAAACCAACAGCGGTCATGAGGGACCCTCATAAAAATTTATTTTCGATGAGGAATCCACATATCTCAAACTATCCTCAGTTAACAAGGGTCGCGAGGAACCCTTTTTTCGAACAACACAGATCGCGAGGAACCCATAAGTCCTAATTTCTCGACTAAAGAAACCTTGGCTTGAAAAGAGGCATGCGAGGAACTCCCCTCTAGCTCAACAATCATACCTGATGCTTGGGGATGTTCCCCAAACTTGACAACGTGGGCGAGTAACCCCTGGTGCCATGGCCGGCGTCGAGGAGTCCCTAGAGGTCCTCGACCCCAAAAACGGGCCCACTTTTAAGATTCGCAAGGCGTCGTTTCCTTCACACCATCATCCAAAAAAAAAATGAGGCACAGGAGAAAGGAACAGCGGAGTCGTCGACTGTAATGGTTGCGGCGGTGGCTCCGGGTGTTGATATCTTATACAGAAACTTGTGATAGAGATATTACAATAAAAGGGGGGGGGGGGGGGGCGAGCAAGAAACTAAAAGATCCCTCTATCTCACACGCGGCCACGCCTTGGGCTTTAGAGCTTATAATGAAGAAAAAGAGATAATGGTGTAATAGAAAATGAAAAGAAGGGGCGAGAGGGTTTTCTTCAGCGTGCGAGGAACCCAACAGCAACAGGTGTGTATTTTTTTAAGAAGACGAGGAACCCAAGATAAGGAACCCAACAACTGTCTTCTCACAATATATTTCTAAAGCTACAAAAGAAATATTAAGGGTTTAAAAAAGTTAAGTGTGCGAGGAACCCATTACGAACCCAGTACTAAAAAATATATATATATATTTATATATATATATTAGTAGCACCAAAATGTATTAGAGCGAGACACTCTAATTTCCTACCAGTCTCTCGAAGCATGATTCTTTTATGAACTCGTCTACTTTATTGGATGTAAAAGAAAAGAAAAAATGGGGGGTTCTAAGAAATGCACAAATAATTCTCCCTGTTTCGAGTAAGGGTAAACAATTTTAAAAGTTGAGTTTAAAAACAACCCTCTCGTCTATCTTATGACATTTTAAAAAAGGGAGTTTGTAAATTTAGAGGCTGCTTGAAGTTATGACCCGAGCGTTTATGTGACCAGAGGTTGCTCGAATTTATAATCCAAGTTTGTACACTTGAGTGCACAAGAATAGTGTTGCCCAAAGTCATAAATTCCATATTTGCGTGTTTTAACAAAGTTATTTTAGGAGTATTCAAGTTTTGATCGATAATCCTAAAATCCTCAGATTTATTTATTCAGAATAGTTCATTTGAGTAATTTCACATTTCATTAATGATAAATAGTTTGAATAAGAGTAATTCATTATGTGAAGAAAGATAAGATCTCTTAATCCTTTATTCAAACATGTTTGCCCCATTTTTGCAAAGTACAAATGACTTTGAAAGTATTTATTACTTTACCACGGGCATTATTTTTTTTTAGTCATATTAATTTTTTGAAATGTCCACTGTTGATATGCGTTTCAAAAAGTTATGTTGTGCAGCTAAAAGATCATAGTTGCTTTAGTGGACATTTTATTCTCTCGCATGCTTGGAATCAAGCAGTGGGGCTAGAAAGCAGATATATGAAGCCTTGATAAAAGGTTCAAGTCTCAAATTGACTTTATGGAAGTATACTTGACTCCAACATGCTTCATGAGCATTCTCACTTAATGTGGAAGGCAAGATCTAGTAACAAAAAGTATGAGGTATCAATTATACCTTCTTAGCAAAGTTTATGAAATGATAAGTTATTTTATATGGGTCAAGGTGCCTCCTTATACATTTTGTACTCGGTAGTATATCTCCACCTAATAAAATAAGGCAATAGGGGTGATAACACAAAAAATATTTATAAAAGTATAAACAAAAGGTGTGCCAGTTGAGCACCTAAGGATCCATGGGCACTCGGAGCGCTCACAATCTTGAACAAGGGCCTAATATAAATATAAGGTGCTCCAGATGAGCACCTTAGGATCCAAGGGCACCGGAGCGCTCACAATCTTGAGCAAGTGCCAAATATAAATATAAATATAAGGTACGACAGTGTAGTACCTAAGGCTCCAAGGGCATCGGAGCGCTCACAATATTGAGCAATTGCCAAGTATAAGTATAGGTACGATTGTTTAGCACCTAAGGCTCCAAGGGCACCGGAGCGCTCACAGTCTTGAGCAAGTGCCAAGTATAAACATAAGGTGCTCCAAATGAGAACCTAAGGCTCCAAGGTAACCGGAGCGCTCACAGTCTTGAGCAAGTGCCAAACATAAATATAAAGTGTGCCAGTTGAGCACCTAAGGCTCCAAGGGCACCGGAGCGCTCACAATACTGAGCAACTGCCAAGTATAAGTATATGTGCGACAGTTTAGCACCTAAGGCTCCAAGGGCACCGGAGCGCTCACAGTCTTGAGCAAGTGCCAAGTATAAACATAAGGTGCTTCAGATGAGCACATAAGGCTCCAAGGGCACCGGAGCGCTCACAGTCTTGGGCAAGTGCCAAGTATAAATATAAGGTGCACCAGTTGAGCACCTAAGGCTCCAAGGGAACCAGAGCGCTCACAGTCTTGAGCAAGTGCCTAGTATAAATATAAGGTGCGCCAGTTGAGCACCTAAGGATCCTAGGGCACCAGAGCGCTCACAGTCTTGAGCAAGTGCCAAGTATAAATATAAGGTGCGCCAGTTGAGAACCTAAGGATCCAAGGGCACCGGAGCGCTCACAGTCTTGAGCAAATGTCACGAAATGTAAGGTGCTCCAGATGAGCACCTAAGGCTCCAAGGGCACCAGAGCGCTCACAGTCTTGAGCAAGTGCCTAGTATAAATATAAGGTGCGCCAGTTGAGCACCTAAGGATCTAAGGGCACTGGAGTGCTCACAGTCTTGAGCAAGCGTCAAGTATAAATATAAGGTGCGGCAGTTTAGCACCTAAGGCTCCAAGGGCACCGGAGTGCTCACAGTCTTGAGCAACTGCCAAGTATAAATAAAAGGAACGACAGTTTCGTGCACAAGTCTCTCGACATTACAAGACACTTCTGCACGAGGGGGCTAATATTGAGAAGTCGTCAAGCAAGTGAACAAATAGTAAAATAACTTGGAGTGTGGGGTTCCACTTATAGTGGCTCCACCTACCCAAGATTGCAAGTTTGAGAGAAAATAGCCTAGGGCGAGGGGATACACCTTAAGTGCCCTCTCTTCCCAAACTTGATGCCACAGAAGAAGGCAAATGGCGAGGGGCCCACCACGAGTAACCCCTCCGCCTAAGATGAAAGGCCATAGAAGAAGGCCAAGGGCGAGGGGCTCACCGCGAGTAACCCCTCCGCCCAAAATAGAAGGCCGTAGAAGAAGGCAAATGGCGAGGGGCCCACTGCGAGTAACCCCTCCGCCCAAGATGAAAGGCCACAGAAGAAGGCCAAGGGCGAGGGGCTCACCGTGAGTAATCCCTCCGCCCAAGATAGAAGGCCACAGAAGAAGGCCAAGGGCGAGAGGATCACCGCGAGTAACCCCTCCGCCTCAGATAGAAGGCCATAGAAGAAGGTCAAGGGCGATGGGCTCACCATGAGTAACCACTCCGCCCAATAAACAAGGCCACAGAATAAGGCCAAGGGCGAGGGGCTCACCGTGAACAACCACTCCGCCCAAAATGGAAGGCCACAGAAGAAGGCCAAGGGCGAGAGGCTCACGGCGAGAAACCCCTCCGCCCAAGATGGAAGGCCGCAGAAGAAGGCCAAGGGTGAGGGGATCACCATGAACAACCCCTCCGCCCAAGATAGAAGGCCACAGAAAAAGACTAAAGGCGAGGGGCTCACCGCGAGCAACCCCTCCACCCAAGATAGAAGGCCACAGAAGAAGGACAAGGGCGGGGGGCTCACCGCGAGCAAACCTTCCGCCCAAGATGGAAGGCCATAGAAGAAGGCCAAGGGTGAGGGGCTCACGGCGCGCAACCCCTCCGCCCTAGAAAAACGGCCACAGAAGCAGGCCAAGAACGAGGGGCTCACCGCGAGTAACCCCCCGCCCAAGTTGATACCCAGATAAGGAGGTCCACTATAAGTGGCCTCATCTACAAAACTTGGGATGAAGTGACAGGACATTTAATGACCCTAAGGGGGAATGATGAAGGAACCCTAGGGTCCCCCAAAATAAAAAAATAAAAATCGACTTTATGGCTTACAAAGCTTTTTTGGTCTACCCAACCTAAAAAAATTTGCACGAGGGGCTAATGTAGAAGGGTTTCTACCTATAAAAAAGTAAAAATATTATTATAAATACTGAGAAGAAACCCAGGGTCCCGGCAGAAACTCATATTGAGCAGGAACCCCCTCGGGGTCCCGGCAGAAACTCATATTGGGCAGGAACCCCCCAGGGTCCCGACAGAAACTCATATTCAGCAGGAACTCCCAGCGCCACTGCAAGTATCAGCGCCACTGGTAGGGTCAGCGCCACTGAAAGGGTCAGCGCCGCTGCGAGGGTCCGCGCCGCTGCGAGTGCCAGCGCCACTGCGAGTGCCAGCGGCGCTTTAAGTGCCAGCGCCGCTACAGGTGTAGTGCCACTGCAAGTGTCAACACCGCTGCAAGAGTCAGCATCACTAGGGTCTGCGCCGCTGCAAGGGCCAGCGCCGCTGCAAGTGTCAGCGCCGCCGCAAGGGTCAGCTCCGCTTCAAGTGTTTGCGCCGCTTCAAGTGTTTGCACCGCTGAAAGTGTCAGCGCCGCTGTGAGCGTCAGCGCCGCTTCAAGTGCCAGTGCCGCTGCAAGTGTCAGCGCCGCTGCAAGAGTCAGCGTCACTAGGGTCAGCGCCGCTGCAAGTGTCTGCGCCACCGCAAGGGTCAACGTCGCTTCAAGTGCCAGCGCCGCTGCAAGTGTCTGCGCCGCTGCGAGGGCCAGCGCGGCTGCAAGTGTCTGCGCCGCCGCAAGGGTCAGCCCCGCTTCAAGTGCCAGCGCCGCTGCAAGTGTCTGCGCCACTGTAAGGGCCAGGGTCGCTGCAAGTGTCTGCGCCGTTACAAGGGTCAGCGTCGCTTCAAGTGCCAGCGCCGCTGCAAGTGTCTACGCCATTGCAAGGGTCAGCGCCGCTGCAAGTGTCTACGCCACTTCAAGGGTCAGCGCCGCTTCAAGTGCCAGCGCTGCTGCAAGTGTCAACGCCGCATCAAGAGTCAGCGTCACTAGGATCAGTGCCGCTGCAAGGTTCAGCGCCGCTGCAAGTGTTTGCGCCGCTGCAAGGGTCATTGAATCTTCAAGTGTCGGCGCCGCTACAAGTGTCAGCGCCGCTGCAAGGGTCAGCGCCACCAGGGTCAGCGCCACTGCAAGCATCAGCGCCACTACAGCAAGGGTCACTGCAGAAATATTATTCGAGAAGCGCCGCTACAAGGGTTTCGACAGAAACTCATATTGAGGGAGTAGCTATCACAAGCAACTCCTCATCATGAAACATCAGTCTCTAAATGAACAACATCACTAACACTTTACTTTCTTGTACAGGTTGCCTAGTCGAGCAAGCAGGGCTCGAACATGCGCGTTGGGACCTCCCGGGAGTTTTGGCTTGGCGGCTGAGGGACAAGGTATTTTGAGCAAGCTCAACCACTTAGCACTATAGGATTGAGAGAATACTAGTAGGAGACCCTAGGGTCACCCAATCCTCACACACCTCACACTTAGTCACAAGTGAAGTGAGCAGCCAAAGGGATGGCTGCTCACCAGAAAAGAACTGTTTATAAAATGATTTTAGAGGAGAGGGTCCTCTAAACCCCTCTCAAGAAAAATGATTTTAAAAGGGGGTCCATGAGACCCCCCTCAAGCTTGCAAATATTTTAGAGGAGGTGGTCCTCGAGACCCCCCCTCAAGTTTACAAAGTTTGTATCAAAGTTACCGTTTCAAAAGATATTTAGCAAATCAGATATTTTTTCTCCATTAGAAGACATATTTGCTTTTGAACTTTGGTTGGCGCCAGGGGGCATCTGCCAGAGGGGACAGGCAGACCTGCCTGCAGGTAGGGATAAATAGTACACTGCAAACTTTGTCCCTCACCAACCCTCTAAGTTTTGGCGCCAAAAGTGCCAACCCAGCCTTAGTGCCCAAGTATAAATAGGACCCCTGGGCAAGGTCATAGAGATGATATAGAAATAGACAATAGAAATTGCACTGTTACTCTGCCAAAATATCACCAGACCTACCTAAGTATTCTCTCCCTGCTCATTCTCTTAGTGCTAAGTGCCTTGTTCCTTCACTCCCCACTGACAGCCATCACTCTCAGGTGTTTCCCTTGAGAAAATTACTATTTTTGCTGTGAAAGTTCATCTTCTTGTAGGGAGTGAGTTGAAGCTTGAGTTCCATTGTTACCAGAAGGAGAAGTTTTCTTCAGAAGTTGTACCAGGATACCTTAAAGACTTTGCAGGCAGCGTCCATTGGAGTGGGTCACGCCTCACCCTTTCCAGTTATTCATAGACCCTAGTCTCACTACCCTCCTACAGTTGCTAACCACAATTCTGGGATTAAAAATGGAGGAAGTACATTGAATAAAGATCAAGCATCAAAACTATCTTATGATCAGGTGAAGATTCTTGATAAAACCATTGGTTCGACTGCAGTGATTCAGAGGAAACTTGAGGAAAAAGTTAGATCTGAAGAAATTGTGTGAAGAGAAGGTAAGGATCCTGTTGATTCTGATGAAGTTGCTTATGAGACACAATTCCCAGAGATGATCAGTAAGAAGAATGAAGGTACAATTGAACCTAAAATTGAACATGTTAACCTGGACAATCAAAAACAAAAAATAAACCATAGATCATGGGCAAACGTTGGTGCATCAAACAGAGACAAAAATTCAGGTAATAAACTCCAATTTGTTCAAGCTAGTAAGATGTAGAAGGGAGAAACTATGTTATAATTGAACCACAAGAAGTTGAAGAAGAAATTCAAAGATGGAAAAATGCTGTTGTCGTGTATACTTTTGGAGTGAATGTCCCATTTTCTGATATGAAAGGGTATGTGATGAGAAAATGGAAGATGTTTGGGAAGATTGATGTGTTCATGCTTAAAACTGGAGTTTTCATTATTGCCTTTAATAATATGGAGGCTCAAATTCAAGTCATGGAGCAAGGGCCTTGGTCCTTTGATAAGAAACCTCTTATTATTAAGCCTTGGGACACAGGGGTGAGTTTGGAGAAAGAAGGTATGGCTCAACTACCTATTTGGATTAGACTGCCTGGACTTGAATTGCACTTGTGGTCTGACACAGTGCTTAGTAAAATTGCAAGCCTTGTTGGAAAACCTTTATTCACCGATCGTATGATAGCTCCAAGAGAAAGATTAACATATGCTAGAATTTGTGTAAAAATCAATTTAGGGAGTGAACTACCTGATGTGTTACCCATATATGATCAAAATGGTGATATGATAAGGCAAATTGTGGAATATGAATGGACTCCAATTAAATGCAATGAGTGTAAGGTTTTTGGGCATAAGGTGGAGGATTGTAAAATTATAAGGAAGACTACTCAAGTATGGAGGAAGATTGCAGAAAACAAGAAAGTAAATGAAGAAGACAATGTTTCTCCTAATGGGAAAGATGCTGAAAGTATTAAAGACCTGGTGGAATGTGAAAGTATAACAACAAAAGAGAATAAAGACAATGAAGATACAACTAGTAAGAGGGAAGAAGGAAACAATAGCAATGTAATTCCAGAAATAGACACTGAAATTTATGGAATTAATATAGTTGATAATGGAAAAACATGTAGCAGTCCTGTCAGTAATGATATCGCAACCAAGAATAACTTTGAAATATTGCAAAACGAGGAAGATGGGATTTTGGAAAGGGATATTAATGATGAAAAAGGGGAAACCAACACAGTAGAAATGCAAACACCTAACAATCAAAGCAACATTGGCAGTAAGAAGACTAATCTAGCAAGGAAGACCAAGAAGGGAGGAGGCAGAGGTAATTACAAATTTAAATAATGACAAATTTTGCCATTTGGAACATTAGAGGGTGTAATGCCCTTCACAAGAAGAGAGAAGTCAATAAGTATATCAAAGATAATAGCATTAACATTGTATGTCTGGTAGAAATCAAGGCGAGGAGAAATTTCTTTAACTGGACCCTGTTGCACAACACTCCAAATGTGGGACCTGGTAGAGTTTGGCTTGCATGGGACCCACATATTTTTGTTTTTGAGGAGCTGAATAGTATGATCCAATCCTTATCTACTAGAATTACTTTCAAAGAGAATAAGAAAACATTCATTTTCACTGGAGTTTATGGTGCCAATACCAAGGAAAGCAGAAGAAGCTTATGGAGTTACTTAAAAAGCATAGCCTATGTATGTAATAATGAACCTTGGATCTTGGGTGGTGACTTCAATGTTGTGAGAAGAGAAGATGAAAGATTAGGAGGGAATGGTATTGACTGGAATGAAACAGGAGATTTTAACAACTGTATTAACAATATTCATGTTAATGAAATTCCTATCAGAGGGAATTGGTTTACTTGGAGTAATGGTAGAGAGGGAGATGATAACATTCAAAGCAGAATAGATAGAATACTACACAATGAAGAATGGTTACAGAAATTTATGGAATGTGAAGTGATTGTTGATTTACCAGGGGTATCTGATCACACCCCTCTTATTTTGAAAATTCATATGGAAAGGGAAAGAGTTAATAGGCCTTTTAAGTTTTTTAATTTCTGGATGAAACACAAGGAATTTAAAGATATGTTGAAGAAGGGATGGGAGATCCAAATTGAGGGTAGTAACATGTTTTTTGTTGCTAAAAGATTAAAATTATTGAAGACTGAATTCAGGAAGATTAATAAAGAATGGTTCTCTAACATCTCTTTCAGAGTTAATGCCAAGAAAATTGAGTTTGAGAGAATCCAAGAAAGCCTTATTGGTAATGGGGGGGATGCTGAGCTTCTTCATGCCAAAAAAGTTTGCCAGTTTGAATATTTGGAACTCAAAAGTATGGAGGAGGAATTCTTTAAATAAAAATCTAGGATCCAGTGGTTGGAGTTAAGGGGTAAAAACACTAGTTTCTTCCATAAAAAAGTTAAGGGCTATATCTGTAGAAACAAGATTCTGTCCATTAAAGATGAAGATGGGAGTGAATACACTGGCCAAAATGCAGTTCAACAAGAAGGAATGAGATTATTTTCCCAATTGTTAGATTCTAATGCTGTAAGTAAAAGATTTGATTTTGAGAAGTTTAGAGAAATTAGGAAAAGTTGGCTTAATGAAGATTAAAAAGAGTTAATTAAAGAAATTGTCACTACTGATGAAGTAAAGGAGGAACTCTTTGATATGGATCCTAATAAAGCTCCAGGACCAGATGGTTATAATGCTAATTTTTTCCAGAAAAATTGGGAGATTGTTGAGATTGATATTGGTAAAGCTGTTATGGACTTCTTTAACTCTGGGAGAATTCTAAAGGAGTGGAATAGTACTACCATTTGCCTAATCCCAAAGGTGCCTAACCCAAACACTATGAAGAATTTCAGACCTATTTCTTTATGTAATACTACTTACAAGATTATATCCAAAATAATTGTTAAGAGACTTGGTAAAATAATCCCAGATTTAGTAAATAATAGACAGTCTGCTTTTGTTAAGGGCAGAAATATTTCTGATAATGTTTTGCTGATGCCAGAAATCATGAGAGGCTATCACAGGAATGATGGGAATCCTAGATGTGCAATGAAAATTGACTTAATGAAAGCATATGATTTAGTTAATTGGGGTTCCTAAGAGGTGTTTTAATGGTGATGGAGTTTCCTTCTAATGTGGTTAACTGGATTATGGAATGTGTGTGTACTGCTAGCTTTTCAGTCAGTGTGAATGGGGGTGTCAATGGTGTTTTCAAAGCTTCAAATGGGTTAAGACAGGGTGACCCCCTCTCTCCTTATTTGTTTCTTCTTGTGATGGAAGATTTCTCTTGGTTACTTGATGCTGAAATCAGTAGGGGGAATTTATTTTTCATCCTAACTGTACTGATTTGAATATCTCTCATGTGATGTTTGCTGATGACCTTTTCATTATGGCCAAAGCTGATTTTAACTCTTGAAAGTGGTGGATAGTGTCCTGAATGAGTTTAAGAGTATTGCTGGAATGGGAACTAATAAGTCCAAGTGTGAAATTTTTTTTGCTGGAATTGATGATGTGGAGAAAAGAAGGTTAGCTGATCTTATGAATATGAATATTGGGAAGCTTCCTGTTAAGTATTTAGGTGTTCCTCTCATTTCTACTAGACTGAAAGCTGATGATTGTAAATCCCTGGTTGAAAATCTTATGTCTAAAGTGAGAAGTTGGACCAATAGATGGCTATCCTATGCTGGTAGAGTTCAAATAGCTATTTCAGTACTGAGAAGTGTTCAAGTGTATTGGATTAATATCTTCATTTTGCCTAAGAAGGTTATTAAAGATATTGACCAAATTTTAAGAAGATTTGTTTGGACAGGGGCTAATTTGAAGAGTTCTGGCGCTAAAGTGTCTTGGAAGGTGTTTGTTATCCTATTGAAGAAGGAGGATTGGGAATCAAGGATCTAATCACCTGGAATAAAGCTAGTATGCTTAGACACATTTGGGATTTAGCTAGGAAGAAAGAATCTCTATGAGTCAAATGGATTCACTCAGTTTTTATCAAATCTGAATCTATTTGGACTGTCAAACTAGGTAATGATGCATCCTGGACTTGGAGAAAATTGTGGAAATTGAGGGATAAGGCCAAAAAATTCATTAAATATCATGTGGGCTCAGGGGAGGACATATTCTTTTGGCTTGGCAACTGGCATGAGAAAGCAAATATGTTTATTAGTGATGAGGGTTGGAATTTTCCTAGACTAATCTCAAATGACCTCATTGATATGGATAGAACTACAATTGTTCCCCAAAGAAGTATGGAAGATAATATTTCTTGGCTAGTTGCTAAAGATGGAAAGTGTAATTGCTCAGACACCGATAATGCTTTAAGAGATAAGAAAAATGTTGTTCCTTGGACTAATGCTGTTTGGTTCAATAAAAAAATCCCTAGAAGTTACTTTATTTTGTGGATTTCGTGCCTTAACAGATTGTGGACTAAAGACAAGCTTAAGAACTGGGGAAATATTGAGGACGATGACTGTGTTCTATGTGTAAATGATAGGGAAAGAAGGAATCACCTTTTCTTTGATTGTAATTTTTCAAAGAAAATTTGGAAGCAAGTTTTGAGTTTTAATGGCCAGGTTAGAGGGAAAAAGAGTTTTGTTGAAGAAATAGCAGATATAAGTTTCAAGAGAAAAGAAATTAGTAGTAATATCAACAAATTAAGCCTTTCAGTCACAGTTTATAGCATATGGAGGGAAAGAAATAATCGTATCTTCAAGGAAATACAGATCAATGAAGTTGAAGTCTTTAGAAAAATTGAGAAAATGATACAAGAAGCAACATGCAAGTGGAGGAACATTCAGAGAACAAGAGAAAATTGGGAAATAGCAAAAACTTGGGGGATAACTGAAAACATTTTCAAATAACTGATGTGAGAGTTGAAAAGCTTATCTCTAGTTTGCATGTAATAAGCTCCTGATCGAGTTTTAGTAGGGTTTGCTTCTCAAACATGGTTGAAGAGGAGAGGTGTAAAGCCGCTGGAAATGTTGGTTTAGATTGTGTTACTACTGGTGTTGGATGTCTTTATCAGATCTGGTTTGGCTCTATCAGATCTTGGTTTGGATGGTTTGTGTATGGTTTTGCTTTGTATGTTGGTTCCGAAGATCAGATGGCTGTGTAAGAAGATAGATATTACTTGTGGTCTCAGGCTCAGTTGATGGCTGATGATAGTGGAGCTTTGATAATAGTGGATTCCTAGTGTTGTTTTCCTATTGGTTGATTTAGAGGTGCTCGCACGTGTTGTCAAGGTCGTGAGATAGGATTATTCTAGATGCCTTTTCTTGGGCTCTTTGATGTCCTTTGGTTTGGATGTTTTTGTGGGTTTATTGTGGAGTCTTTTGTGTTTGGATTTAGTTGGTTGGATTTGTGTTTTGTTGGGGCCTGCATGCCTTTTAGTATTGGTCTAGTTGGGCTTGTGTGTGAGTATTTTCTTTTGGGCCTGTGTGTCCTTTTGGCAGGTTGTTGATTTTGTTTGATTGTGTTGGCCTTTGGGTTTTGTAATCTTTGGGGCTTGCCTCTTCTAATTAATCAAATTTTACCAAAAAAAAAAGTATAAAACATGAGTCAAAATAACTATTTTTCATGAAATTTTTTTCCATTTCAATCGAACACATCCTGATTGAAACCGCTTCCCACCCCAAATTGGATCACAATCCATGCTCCTAATTCTTTGTCCAAGGCTTCCTCTAGTCCAAAGGCTACTTCTTTTGCGAGACCTATCATTAGGTAATGGGAAGAGATGCTGATACCGTTCACCTGTTACTGTTCACACATTTGTGAATAGTGCCAGCTGAAACACACGCACATGCACACGCACACGCACACGCACACGCATATATATATATAGATTTCAGTACATACTAAGTATACAAACCTATTTTCAAAAATATTAAAAAATATTTTGAGCTGAATGTTTTTATGTGGTACTTAAACATTTCAAGGGACCCATATAAAAAAAAGAGCTCAAAATAATATTTTTTGCTATTTTAAAAAGATCGGTCAAACTTAAAAGGTGTGAAAGTTTGACCAATTTTTTTAAAATAGCAAAAAACGTTATTTTGTGTTGATATATATATGTATATTTGGTATGTATGAGGGCCTCTCTCTCTCTCTCTCTCTCTCTCTCTCTCTCTCTATATATATATATATATATATATATATATATATATATATATATATATATATATATATATATATATATATATATTATTGGTGTCTAAATTTGATTTGATAACTTGGAATAGTCTTAAGCTAGAGAGATATGAGAATTATAGAGAGACACAAAGATTTGTACGTGGTTCAACCCAAATGTGGTGACTACATCCACGGGGGTAATACCACTATATTTTTAGGGTTTATGTAATACCCCATATTTTTGAAATATTTTATTTTAATAATGGGATTAATTAATTTAAATGGAAAAAATTATTTATAATTAATCTGGATTTAATTAAATAACTACTAGCGTGATGAGAGTTAGTATTTGTTGGTGAGAATTATGTCAAATATTACTTAGATAGTAAAGTAATATATGATTATGAAAAAATTAAAGTTGTTGTGAGTGAAACATATGACAGTTATGGAAATTAAGTTGGGATGCGCGTGTTAGTCGTATAGGGATTTAATTAATGAAAATAAAAGAAAATTATTTATAAGTCGCTCAAATGGTCATTTTGAGTGCGTCATTGTGTCCGGAAGGGTCGAGATAGTCTGAAAAGTCTATTCGGGGGTTTAGTTTGGGTTCCAGAGCAGTTTTAGGCCGAACCGGCATCCTGGGAGGGCATTTTGCTAATTTGTATATTTGGAGTAAAATAACGGACGAAGATTAGAGAAATAAAAGGTCTCCTACGTGGGTTAGAATAGGTTATCATCCTTGACAAATGGTAAGACACAGAGATAGACCAAAAATGGGAGAAGAGTAAGATAAGTTCTAAGGAAGAGCCACCACGAGTGCACCTTTTCCACCACCGAGACCACCATCGTGTAGATCGAACAACGAGGATCGCAACTATACCAACAACATCAAAGGATCAGACCGTCTTTCGTAAGGTAAGTGTTTAAATCTTGATATCTTTTAGCATTAAATATGTTCATGTTAGTGTAGGTAGTGAACCCCCTTGAATTACATATAAATTGTCGATTAAAGGATATATTAGGAATGATTTGATATAGAGATTAATTATTCATATAGTAGTAGAATAACCTCGAATTTATGATGATTATTGATGAGTAAATCTGGGACTCGAGGGTTTAATTTGAAAGTTTATGAATTAGGATTCTATGAATCTGAATTTAGGGATTTTGGAATTTAGGATTAATTATTCAAGATTTAATGCTTTTAGGGTATTAGAAATCATTCCTTCTTGTGGAAATAAAGATTGGAATTGACTAGGGGGAATTTGGGATTGGACTGTAGAGGTTTTTAGGGTGTTAATGGATGGAAAACGCAACAGTTAGAGGTTGGGGACGAAACAATGTATTCTCGTTCAAACGAGATTGCGTCTCGTTCGAACGAGGAATCCTGTCGCGCGATGAAGTCGTTCTAACGCTATGATATCTCCTTAAAATGAGATAACTTCTGGTTCAAATGACATTCTAAATTTTTGAGAAATTTCTTCCGTTTCAAATTGGGGTGGCATATTTATCTAGAGTGATGATTAGCAGTATGAAATGGATTTCAGGGTGGTGCAGGAATATTGGGAAATAAATTGGTTATAATACGTTATGATAATTGGAGCGACGAGCTATCCCTAGAAATTACCAGCGAGAGAGTATTCATAATTTATTAAGTATAATGCAAGTAGTAACGAGAGTAATACTACGTATAAATTAAATATTTGGGTTGCAAGTATACCTAATATACTTGATAGATTGCGTGAATGCCTATAGTGATATATATTGTGTGTATGATATACTTACCATACTTACTATCACGGGAGGTTTCAAAAAGGGGACAGTCCTATCTTGAGGAGCCTTCGGGGGGGATATTTGACTTGTGCCTCAGAGCATGGAACCTAGGTACGGGATATCTGTGAGAATGATAGTGATGATGGTCATATGGGTGCGTAGGTATGTGCGTAGCCCATAGGCTTGGAACTATGTCCGCCTCCAATATGTTTGTTTTGTAATTTATAGTTCGTGGGAGATTCCAAACCCATTGTCCTTATTCAGTGCGAGATGTACTGGGACTTGATAGCAGAGTATGAGGGCAAAATAACTGAGCCTAGAGGTGCCTTTTTAGTGTATATATATACCTGTAATGCTACTTAGTGTGTGATAGTATGTTGATAAGAAATATAATGAAAATTCTTGAATATCTTAAGTAGATGAATACTTAACTTGATTTATGACTACTTCCCAAATTGAGATAATAATTGTATAAACATTTAGCATGGTATTGCGTGGAAAATACGGGTTGGTATTGCAGGTGGTAATTGGAAGGATTATATCTACAATCTAGTTAGGCGTAATAGAATAATTAGAATGGATTTATAGGTGCGTTAGGCATGCACATTAGTTGAGAGGTGAGAATCTCAAGTGAGTTCTTGAAAAGCTAACATGCACATAATATTTTTCTTTACTGTAATTTTTAAATACTTGCTAAATTTTTTTAAATACTTTACACTCGGGCTCTGACCTGTTTATTGCAAATCTCTTTCCCTTTGTCAAATTATTTAGGTGCCTAGCCACAGGGACACCAAGCATGGGAGTTCCATTAATTTGACGTGCTGTAGATGCTGAGAAAGTTACAGTGCCTCGGTAGTAGATGCCTCCATGATTATCATTTATTTATCTTGACTTATTTACTTCGGTTAGGGAATGTTGCCCCTTTTCTAGGTAGACATTCAGAGATTGTAAATTTAATCATTTTACTCCTTTCAGTTATTGATTATTTCATTGGATTATTGTATTTAGTATTTAAGCTGGAAATGTTCACTCCAATCACTTTTATTATTCCATTTGTTTTATTTCATATGAGATTGTTTTGAATGGAGAATGTTTAGTTATTCGTTAATTTAGTTTATATAAATTAAAAGATATTATTTTGACACCAACCCTTTTAAATATTAGGTGGTTAGTGTTAATAATAAAGTTTTCGACAGTGATGCACATTCTGAACCAACTGAATATTCTGATTTAATTTAATAAGGACTGATCACCCGGTATTTAATTAGGCGGGGAGTCACAGGTGGTATTTGAACATCAGGTTCTAGAGTACTTTAGGATCTGTACGGCTTATTATGTTTCCAGCTTAGCATTCTTTGATATAGAGCCCTATTATTAGGACTGTTGAATTCAACTTTACGTGTTGGAGATTACGTACATCTACTATTATGTTTTGGATCGACGGTGAACTTATATAATTCATTTAAACTTCAAATCTCGCTTAGGTAAGGATGACAAACTAACGCCTCTGAAGGAATTGAGGTGGGATAAAATCAACAAGTACCCCAGGAAATGGTGACAGTCACAGAGGTGGCATGCATAGTTGCACAAGGAGTTACTAATGCAATATTGAATTACCAAGATCACCATGTCTAGCTTAGAGGTGGCCGGAGAACAAGAGGAGTTAATCCATCTGGCAGGACATGGGGTAACAACAGCGGGGAAGCACTGTTGCAACAATGACAAGTTCCTCAGAGTCGCCAATACCATGGGAACGATGGAAATAGTGGACAGAGCCAAAACCGTCAGGGCCAGCAAAGCCCAGAACAGGGAAACCCCAAAAGAAAAAGGTGTTTTAAGTGTGGAAGAAATGGAAATAAACGTCAAGCTTGCACACAACGGGCTGGAGTGCAGCCCTGATCAAATCAACAAATTCAGTAGGGCCATCAGCGTGTATAGCAAAGTCAGTAGGGACAAAATTTTAATGGGAAGTGTTTTATCTGTAGCGAGCGAGGACACAAGCGTCAAGATTTCCATGAGAAGGGCTGGGATCCGCGGGGTGGCCTCCAGGAGTCACAGAGTAACCATAATGGGAGAGCAGGTACAGTTACCTCCACAACGCCAACCCCACAACAGCAGGGGCCACTACTATGCGGTCGTGCTTACAACGTTCGATATGTTGTCTTGCCACTAGTGCTACAGGCACTACCAGCGTTAGGAGATACGTGTATTTTTTTAATTACTGCATCTTCATTGTGAATATATTTATCATCGAGTAGCAGAGTCCTCCGTTATTGTCGATTAGGGAAGTGGGTGTGTGAGCACTACGAGGACTTCTATGTTATGATTTAATACGTTGAAGATCAAGGGAAATATAAATTATTATAATTCTGAGTAGTGATCGGGTACCGAGGGTTCGAGTGGAAATAGGTTGAGTGGTAAGACCATTGTGTGTGTATTATAGGATTAATTATTTAATTTTACGAGGCGTCCACTGAAGCTAGTTGGGCATGCCTGTATATACTATAAGGTATCGAAGGCCTCTGTGAGTATGTTGCCTTTTTATAAGTGATTTCGAAGAATAAGGACATTTACTGATGGAATTCAGGGTATAATAAGGAACTATCGAGTGAAGATATTTGACTTGTTAGTGATTTAACTCCAACTTCTAATTGGTATTGAGAGCACCGCATCATTTATCATCTTTAGTAACAGGAGAGAGTGGACGAGTACATTTATATATAGGGAAAAGGGAATTTGGGGCGCTAATTATGTGGTGAGGGCCCACGGATCTCAATGACAGACACTAGTAATTAGTAGTGTATCGGGGGGTTCCTTGTTTGGATTTCTCTTTGTGAGACATCCCACGCATGAAATTTAGAGAACGCCAAATATTGGGAAATGTTTGGCCCTTATTACATAGGGTTGATGCCTTAGTTATCATATGTATGTTTATTTATAACTGGAAGTTGAGAGGTATACTTCGATTAAAGGCCGCTAGACCCGTATTGGGTTGGTATGAAAGGATATTGTGGAACGTTTACACCACGAGCAGATTAGTGGAACGACCTAGAAGATAATTATGTGTTACTAGTTGTGTAGTTGAATACCATCTTATCAAATAACCAAGCTAAGGGTACATGACTTAAATTAAAACGGGTATATTACGTTCAGTCGACTTGGGTAACAAGGCTCGGGACATAAGGTGTATAGGTGCCCTAGTTAGTTGAAATGTTCCTTATTAACTACGATGAATAAAAAGGTAAACTTATTAAATAAACTTACAATGAGCTAAGAGGGAAACAGAGTTACATTATGAGTAAGGCGTGTCTAGAATTGCTCTTTTATTGAAATAGTGGGTCCTACGAGTTTTGAGTTATGCCGTTTGGACTAACCAACGTGCTGACAGTATTTATGGACTTTATGAACAGGGTGTTCAAAGAGTTCCTAGATCAGTTTGACATTGTCTTCATAGATGACTTACTAATTTATTCACAAATCGTGGACGAGCATGCCAAACATATACGTAAGGTTTTTGCAGACTTTACGGGAGAATGAGCTATACGACACGTTCGAAAAATATGAATTCTGGTTGCGAGAGATATAGTTCTTAGGGCATGTCATATTAGATAAGGGGATATCAGTGGACCCCAACAAAGTATCAGCGGTGAGAGAGTGGGGACAACCCACGATACCGACGGAGGTACGAAATTTCTTGGGGTTGGACGAATACTATAAGCAATTTATTTGGAGATTCTCGAAGATAGAGGGATCGTTGATAAATTTGACTCACACAAGGTTAGCATTTATATGGGATGATGCCTGCCAGTTGGCTTTTGATGAGCTAAAGGACAAGATGACTTCAGCACTAGTTCTAGAACTACCCAAGCTGGGGTGGAATACCTAATCTATATTGATGCGTCCTTACTAGGACTTGGGGGTATGCTTCAGCAAAAGGATAAGGCTATAGCTTATGCTTCCCGTAAGATTAAGCCTCACGAGAGGAATTATCCCACCCACGACTTGGAGTTAACAACAGTCGTGTTTGCACTTCGGGTGTGGAGACATTATCTCTTGGGGGGAGAAATTTTGTCTATTCACAGATCACAAGTCACTACAGTACCTGTTCATGCTGCGAGAATTGAATATTTGTCAGCGGAGTTTAGTTGACTTTGTGAAGGACTATCAGTTCGACATCCAGTACTCCCGGGGAAGGCTAACGTGGTGGCAGACGTGTTGAGCCGTAGGCTAGCAGGTGAGGTGGCCCAGGTGTGGAAGGCGAAATGGAAGGAACTGGGACATCAGGATGCGGTTGCTTGCTCATTCATGTCAGTGATGACGGTTACACCCGAGATCGTTACTAGGGTGATACAGGCTCAGGCAGCAGACTCATTATGTCAGGATCGAATTGTACAACTTCTAGTGGGAGGGCAGAGTCATATTCTGTGAGCTCAGATGGGGGCTTATGCTTCAAAGGCAGACTAGTAGTTCCAGAGAGGGAGGAGTTACGACATGCGGTGATGGCGGAGTCGCATGGTTCACGATTTGCGATACATCCCAGAGGGAATAAGATGTACCAGGATATGAGGCGACAGTACTGGTGGAGTGGAATGAAGAAGGACATCGTCGAGTTTTTTTCGAAATGTGCCACTTGTCAGCTAGTAAAAGTGGGCTCCTACAGCCGTTAGAGATCCCTATGTGAAAATGGGAGAGCATTTCCATGGATTTCATCATAAGGTTGCCTACATCGCAGGGGGGTCATGATTTCATATGGGTGATTATAGATCGGTTGACCAAGGTAGCTCAATCGACTATACTATGGGGCAGTACGCTCAGATCTTCACTGCTGAGATAGTGAGACTCCATGGGGTGCCCCTTGATATTGTGTTCGATCGGGACAAGATTTTTGTCTCCAGATTTTAGGAGAGCTTCCAGGAGGCCATGGGTACGGAGTTATGATTGAGTTCGACCTATCACCCATAGATGGATGGGTAGACAGAGCGGATAAATCAGACGTTAGAGGATATGTTGTACATGTGTATCCTTAATTTTGGTGGGGGTTGGGAGCAGTACCTCTCAGTGGTGGAGTTTGCTTATAAAAAATCCTACCAGCTTTCTATTGGCATGGCTCCTATTGAGGCACTATATGGTAGACCTTGTCATTTTCTATCATGTCGGCTCGAGGTGGGGGATAAAAAGTTACTTGGTCCAGAGGTGATTCAGGACACCTCGGCTAAGATTGAGTTGATTCTGAGCCGTATTGAGGTTGCTCAGAATAGACAGAAGAGCTAAGCCGATGCCAAGAGATTCTTCAGGGAGTTCAGTGTGGGGGATCAGGTATTATTACGAGTATCTCCTATGAAGGAGATAATGCGGTTTGGTAAAAAAGGAAAGTTGGCGCCGAGGTACGTAGGGCCATTCCCTATTATTGAGCGGATTGGGCCAGTAGCTTACAGACTTAGGTTACCGGAACACTTGTATAGAATTCATGACGTGTTCCATATTTCTTCACTGAGGAGATATATTAGGGATGACTTGGCCCACACTCATATTGCTTTAGAGGAGAATGACCTATAGCCCGATAGTTCTTACGCGGAGGGGCTAGTTGCTATCCTAGACCGTAGAGAAAGGAAATTGAGGTCGAAGATAGTGTCGTTAGTACGTGTTCAGTGGCGGCATCATAATGTCTAGGAGTCTTCCTGGGAGCGAGAGGATGAGATGCGCGACAAATATCCAGAGTTGTTCCTACCATGTATACCTTTATTTTTACTCTTTTCTGAATTTCGGGACGAACTTCCGTTATTAGGAGTATGTAATACCCCGTATTTTTGAAAGATTTTATTTATTTATGGGATTAATTAATTTAAGTGAGAAAATTTATTTATAATTGATCCATATTTAATTAAATAACAACTAGCGTGTTGAGAGTTAGTATTTATTGGTGAGAATTATGTCGAATATTACTTACTGAGTAAAGTAATACATGATTATGAAAATATTAAAGTTGTCGTGAGTGAAAAATACGACACTTATTGAAATTAAGTTGGGATGCGCGTATCAGTCGTGCCAGGATTTAATTAACGAAAATAAAAGCAAATTATTTATAAGGTTTCTCAAATGGTCGTTTCGAGTGCGCCATTGTCTCCAGAAGGGTCGAGATAGTCATAAAAGTCTACTCGGGGGGTTAGTTTGGGTTCTAGGGTAGTTTTAGGTCGAACTGGCATCCCGGGAGGGCATTTTCCTAATTTGTATTTTTGGAGTAAAATAAAGGACGAAAATTAGAGAAATAAAAGGTCTCCTACGTGGGTTAGAATAGATTATCAACCATGGGAAATAGTGAGACACAGAGAGAGACCAAAAATGGGAGAAGAGGAAGAGAAGTTCTAGGGAAGAGCCACTACAAGTGCACCTTTTTCACCACCGAGACCACCATCGTGTAGATCGGAGAATGAGGGTCGTAACCATACTAACAACACCAAAGGATCAGACCGTCTTTCGTAGGTCAAGTGTTTAAATCTTGATATCTTTTAGCATTAAATATGTTCATGTTAATGTAGGTAGTGAACCCCCTTGAATTACATATAAATTGATGATTAAAGGATATATTAGGACTAATTTGATATAGAGATTAATTATTCATATAGTGAGTAGAATAACCTCGAATTTATGATGATTATTGACGATTAAATCTGGGATTAGAGGCTTTAATTTGAAAGTTTATAAATTAGGGTTCTATGAATCTGAATTTGGGTATTTTGGAATTTAGGGTTAATTATTAAAGATTTAATGTTTTTAGGATATTAGAAACCATTCATTCTTGTCGAAATATTGATTGGAATTGACTGGGGGAATTTGGAACTGAATTATTGAGGTTTTTAGGGTGTTGATGGATGGAAAATGCAGCAGTTAGAGGCTGGGGATGAAACAGTGTATTCTCATTCAAACGAGATTGGGTCTCGCTCAAACGAGGAATCTTGTCGCGCGATGACGTCATTCTATCGATGTGCTATCACGTTCAAACGATATAGCTTCTGGTTTGAACGACATTCTAAATTTTTGGGAAATTTCTTCTGTTTCAAATCTAGGTGGCATATTTATCTAGAGGGATGATTAGCAGTATGAACTGGATTTCAGGGTGGTGTAGGAATATTGGGAAATAATTGGGTAGAATACATTATGATAATTGGAACGACAAGATATCCCGAGAAATTACGAGCAAGAGAGTATTTGTAATTTAGTAAGTATAATGCAATACTACATATACATTAAATATTTGGGTCGTGTGTATACCTAATGAACTTGATAGGTTGTGTGAATGAATATAGTGATATTTATTGTGTGTATGACATACCTGTAACACCCTGTAATTCTTTGCATTTAAATACTTAATTATTTCAGGTAAATTTTAAATTACTTGTGTGTCGTAATTTAATTGAATTAATTATGTTAATATTTATTAAAATATTAATAGGGAGAGTTAATGGTTAATATTTATGGAATTTAAATTACTAAGTGAACAATAATAATTGATTTACGTCATAACATGTATTAGTAACGTGACATTTATTTATCTCAGCCGGGAGTCGAGTATAGACTAATTTAGGTGTGAGATAAGGATTTTCATAAATTAATTCAGATGTCAATTCTGATTGTACAGTTGAGTCCGGATGGGCCGAAATAGTCGAAAAAGTGTAACCGAGAGTGGTAAATGGATCATGGGGTATTTTTGGGCATAATCGGGCCCACACGAGGGTATTTGGACCATTTTAATTAGGCCCATATGACTAAAAGCGGGATTTGGAGATAAAAACCTAAGTTTAGGAGTTATGGGCAACCATAACACAATTGAGAGAAATCTGAGAACGTAGAGGAGCAAAAAGGGAGAACTCTTAGGAGACAAAAGGAAGAACAATGGAGGTGTTCTTCAACAAACCAAATCTATACACCAAAGGAATGATCAGACTCTACGAATCATAAGGCAAGTGGTTAAACTTGCTTTCAAATTAATTGCGATCTTTAAGTCATATCATAGTAGGTATGTTAAATAAATGATTTTGGGTTGCGTTGAGACACAAATTGGGTTTTTAATTTGTGGGATGAATCGATCAATATTTGGACTATGTATGACCATATTCGTATTTGTTGTTGGGAGATTATTGATAAATTAAGAATAATTTATTTTTGCAACAGTTAGGAAAGAAACCCATTTTCGTAATTATATTTTAATGTTGTTTGGAGAACGAAATTTGATTCGTGATGTCTAGAACTTTGTTGTTATTTTAGGCTAGTGCTACGGAGTTTTGGATACGATAAAGCCGGAATTTAAATTATATATATACGGTGTGTGATAGTATATATATATTTATAAGTCGTGTCGGGAATATTTTAGGTTAGTGCTATGGATTTTTGGACACGGTAAAATCGGAATTTAAATTATATATATACGGTGTGTGATAATATATATATATATATATATATATATATTGTGTGTGCTTATAAATATCACTGACTAGATATTACCTAAATTATATACTTTAGTGCTATCAAGGGAGGTTGCACGATGTGGGTGAATCCCCTAGCTTGAGGAGTAAGGCGAGTATATTCCCAGGTCATAGCGTCCAATTTCAGAGGTGGGGCATTGAGATGATGTCCTCATACTCGGGGGAATATAACCGCCTCCATTACGTTTATTATTTACGTTCTGATTCGGTGGATCATAGTCGTCTCGAAACTCCAGGTGGGACTGAGTAGCCTGGGTTGGCAGCACTTTAGAGAATACATCTGGTGAGGTATTACTCGGGAGGATGGCTTATATATATATATATATATATATATATATATATATATATATATATATATATTTAACATATGTGTGAATGTTGGAATATAGTGTTATATATATTATGGGGGAAATAATTATATACGGGTAATCTAATGCATAGAGAAAAATGATATTTATTATATAACTAGTGTGAATGTTATATGGACTTAAAGGAAAGATGATTATTTAAGTTAAAGTGATAAATAACTTATAGATCATATTTTAAACGTACTCGGGTGAGAGTAGTGTGTCAGGAAAGAATTTTATCAAGATTTAGTAACGGGGTAGAGGGCTAGGTGGGATATAAAGAAAGCATTAGGTGTGCACATTAGTTAAGGGGTGAGTCTGTCCTCAAGAGAGTGCTACACTAGCATAAATATGAAGAGCATTCATGCATTTTAAAATATCTGCAATTTGATCATTTGATAAATATTTTTCAAAATGTTTTGGGTTTCAACTCTTGTTATCAAATATTTTCAAAACCTTTTAGGTGTCCAGCCACAAAGATGCCAAGCCTGAGTTCATCCCAGGGATACGTAGCTGCAGCAGATGTGGGTGTTGTAGGATTTGGATAGACGCATCTATTTTTTATCCCTACAGTAGGGATTCATATAAGTTTATCTCGAGTATGTCGCTCACAGTTTTATTTAGTTTCTTTTCAGATTGTATGGAATTTATTACTCTCTGGTAGTTTGGTCTGGTTTTGGCTTTTGTCGATGGTTTATTCGGCAAGAGTTTTATTATTTTATGTGATGATTGATTCTATCAGCATTGGATGTGTTATTTTAATTTTGCATTCATTTTGTCTTGGATTAATACAGAAATTTGGCACCAGCTTTTTGAATACAAGGTGGTTAGTAAGTTTAAAAAAAAAAGATTCCTGTTTTAATTTGATATAGGATTGATCACCAGGTATTTTATTAGGCGGGGTGTCACAGATTGTATTAGAGCATCAGGTTTTAGTGTCCATAGGATTTGTACTATTTTTTACGTTTCAGCGTAGCGTTCGTTTGATATAGAGCCCTATTATTAGGATTGTTGATTAATCTTCACGCTTATGAGTTATCGTGCTTCTGCTATCTAGTTTTGTATTAATAGTGAACTAATACAACTCGTTTTAAATTTCAGATGCTGCCTAGGAGAGGTAGACCTGCTAGGGCAGCAGCCAGGGACGAGGTGAGGGAGGCTCAATAGGAGCTAGAGGTTCCAATACCGCAGGCCCCACTGGGATTAGTGATGACAACTCAGATGGTGGAGGTGGTGGATCAGGTGGTCAATGCAGCAATGATAGCCATGGCAATCCATTTTCTCCAGCCTCAGCCACAGCAACTAGTGGCGCCAGTTGCACCTACCCACCCGGGGCCGTCAAAGTGGTAGAGAGTTCGGGAGGCATTTCAGAAGGGCCATCCACCAGAGTTTCAGGGGAGTTTTGAGGTAGTCCTAACATGCCAGTGGAAGAAGGATATACAACGCCACTTGCGTATGGATGACTACAGCGAGGTTCATAGGCAGATGATAACCACTTTCAGGTTGATCGGGGCATCTTTATAGTGGTGGGAGTCTCATACCACTATTAAAGATAGGGACACGATGACCATCGATGATTTCTGGGTGCAGTTTGATCGCAAGTACTTTCCTCCAGCAGTTGAGGCCGAGATAGGGATGGAATTAAATAAGGTGACTCAGAAAGAGCGTACGGTGGCGGAGTATGAGGAGGATTTTACCCGTTTGGTAAATTTTATGCCGGATGAGGTGAGCAACGAGGATCAGAAGAAGGCTAGGTTTATGACTGGTTTAGTCTGAAGGATGAGACAACATTTGATTGGGAACCCTGCACTGGTGATGTATACCGACGTTGTCAATGCTGCTTTATTGCACTGTTAGGATCATCGCTTCCATCTGAAGGGAAGCAAGAGGGGAGGTGAGCCGAGCCAGTAGGGCAAGGCAGGTGTGATAGGGAGGTCAGGGGTTCAGGCAGGGCCAGCAGGGCCGTAATCAGCAACAGCAGGTTCCTTAGGGTCGACATGGCCAAGAGAATAACGGAGGAGGCCAGCAGGGCCGACACTAGGGATAGCCTCGCCATGGCCAGTAGGGCCAGTGATAGGGAGACGGTCAGAAGCGTTACTTCATTTATGGCCAGACGGGACATTTTAAGAGGGAGTGCCCACAGAGAGGTAGGGTCCAACAGCAGGGTGTCCAGTAGGGGCAGCAGGTACAAATGCCTCCAGCAGCACCAGCTCCACCAGCCCCATAGCAGCAGGGGCAGATGCACTACAGGCATGAGTATAACGTCCGTGATGTCCCTATTCCACCAGCACCTCAGGTGCCTTCAACAGTTAAGGGTATGCTTCCTATTCATGGTCATGAGGGTAGGATTATTTTTGATACTGGGGCATCACATTCATTTATTAAAACTAGATTTGCTAGAGTCGCCAATTTGTTAGAGACTGCTGGCAGTCTCCTTATGTGTAGAGTCACCGATGGGGAGTGGGTCACTTATACACTCGATATGTAGAGGAGTCGATATTACAGTTGGGAGACTAAGCTTAGCTACAGACCTTCTAGTGTTAGATATGGAGGGATATGATGTCATCCTGGGCATGGATTGGTTGGTAGGATACAGGGCGACGGTAGATTACTTCGAAAGGACCCTCGTGTTCTCTATTTCGGGACATAAGATGCTCCTAGTGGCGATGCCTCTTCCTAAGGGAGGGTCACGCACTCATTTTTATTATATTGAGGATGAGACCTCACAAGAGGTGGTGATTCCGTTAGATTCGATCCCAGTTGTGAGGGACTTCGAGGATGTATTTTAGGAAATACCAGGGTTGCCACCCAGCAGGGAGATCGAGTTCGTTATTGATCTAGCATTGGGTTCGAGGCCAATTGCTCGAGCACCTTATCATATGGCCCCTTCAGAGATGCATGAGCTTAGAGAGCATATTTAGCAGCTCATAGGTCAGGGTTTCATTCGATGGTGCGCCTGTGTTATTCGTAAAGAAAAAGGGATGGTTCGCTTTGGCTGTGCGTAGACTACAGGGAGATGAACAGGGTGACGATACGAAATAAGTATACGTTACCTAGGATTGATGACTTATTTGATTAGTTGATAGGGACATCATACTTCTCAAAGATCGTTTTGAGGTCAGGGAATCATCAGCTGCGTATCCGAGAGGAGGATGTTCCTAAAACCGCTTTTTTGTCACGGTATGGATCCTACGAGTTTAGGGTGATGTTGTTTGGGCTCACCAATGCGCCAACAGTTTTCATGGATCTCATGAACAATGTTTTCAGATAATATCTCAACCATTTCATTATCGTGTTCATTGACAACATTTTGGTCTACTCGAGCATAGAGGAGGAGCATGCAGAGCACCTACGTATGATTCCGTAGACACTACGGAACAACCAGCTTTATGCCAAATTTGAGAAGTGTGAATTTTGACTACGGGAGGTACAATTTCTTATCTATATAGTGTCAGATCGAGGTATTGCTATTGACCCAAGTAAGGTATCGGCAGTGAGGGAGTGGTGACAGCCCACGACATCGACAGAGATTCGTAACTTTCTGGGGTTGGCAGGTTATTACTGACGATTCATTTAGGGGACTTTGAAAATTACATGTTCATTGACAAACCTGACTCGCAAGGGGGTACCATTTTTATGGGATGACCACTATCAGTTAGCTTTCGATGAGCTAAAGGACAAGTTAACATCTTCTCCCATACTTGCTTTGCCTAGGGGAGGATTGGAGTATCGGGTCTTTCCTGACGCATTCTTGCAGGGATTTGGGGGTGTATTGCAGCAGGACGAGAGGGATATTACTTATGCATCTTAGAAGCTTAAGCCCCATGATAAGAATTACCCCACCCATGACCTAGTGTTAAAAAACGGTCATTTTTGCTTTGAGGATATGGAGACATTATCTTCTGGGAGAGCAGTTTACTTTATTCACGAATCATAAGTCACTTCAATATTTATTCACCCAGAAGGATCTGAATATGAGGCAGATGCGGTGGATAGAATTCGTGAGGGACTACCAGTTTGATATTCAGTATCATCCTGGTAAGGCTAATGTGGTAGTAGGAGCGTTGAGCCAGAGGCCCACTGGGGAGATTACAGAGATTTAAAAGGCCAAGTGGAGTGAGCTTTGACACGATGATGATGTCACCAAGGTATGTATGTCATCTTTATCGATCACTCCTGAAATTATTATGCGAGTTATGAGGGCACATGTTGGGTCACAGATCTTCTAGGACAGGATACTTTAACTAGTGACCGAGGGAGCAAGTTATTATTCAGTTAGCTCGGAGGGAGGCCTATGCTTTAAGGGAGGTTCGTCGTGCCAGAGGATGAGGATTTGAGGCTTGCAGTTATGACTGAGTCCCATAGATAAAGGTTTGCAGTACATCCCGGCGAGGATAAGATGTACCAGGATATGAGGAGACAATATTGGTGGGCGGGGATGAAACGGGACATAGCAGAGTTTGTCTCAAAATGCACCATATGTCAGCTTGTTAAAGTTGATCATCAGAGACCTCCAGGGATGCTACAGTCACTGGAGATTCCCGTATGTAAATAGGAGAGTATCTCCATGGACTTTATTACAGGGTTACTTACATCACAGAGGGGTCACGATTCCATATAGGTGATTATGGATCGGTTGACCAAGGTACGCTATTTCTTACCGGCTCGCCTAGATTTTGAGACGATGCTATACGCGCAGCTGTTCATAGCAAAAATAGTTAAGCTATATGGGGTGTCGATTAACATTGTGTCTGAAAGAGATAAGAATTTTGTGTCCCACTTTTGGCAGAGCTTTTAGCAGGCCATGGGCACAGAGTTATGGTTTAGTACCGCTTACCATCCACAGACAGACGAGCAAATCGAGAGAGTTAATCAGATGCTGGAGGATATCCTGAGAATGTGCATTTTAGACTTTGGGGGAGGATGGGAGCGATACCTTCCTTTGGTAGAGTTTGCATATAATAACTCTTATCAGTTTACGATTGGTATGGCACCGTTGGAGGCACTTTATGGGAGACCTTTTCGTTCATCCGCCTGTTGGTTAGAGGTGGGGGACAATAAGCTATTGGGGCCAGATATGATCCAAGAGATGACTGCTAAGATAGAGCTAATTCTTGGATGAATTCTCATAGCTCCGTATAGGCAGAAGAGTTGTGCCTATGCTTCTCGGAGACATGTTGAGTTAGAGGTTGGCGATTAGATGTTAGTCTGGGTGCCTCCTATGAAAGGAGTGATGAGGTTCGGTAAGAAGGGGAAGCTAACAACGCGGTATGTGGGGACTTTCCCTATTATTGAGAGAGTGGGACATGTCGCTTATAGACTGGTTTTTTCAGAGCATCTTCAGCGGATACACGACGTGTTCGACGTGGCATCGCTGAAGAAATATCGGAGGAGTGAGAGGGCTTTCTGGTATGTTTCACTTGAGGAAATCGACTTGCAGCCAGACATCTCATTTGAGGAGAGACCTGTAGCTATTTTAAATCGTAGTGAGCGCAAGTTGCGGTCTAAGGTAATACCACTAGTTAGAATACAATGGGGTTATCACAATGTTGACGAGTCTACGTGGGAGGGGATGAGGATATGCGAGAGCAGTATCAAGAGTTATTCACAGTAGGCATGACCTAATTTTGGGGACAAAATTTCTTTGTTAGGGGGAAGTATGTAATACCCCGTATTTCTGTGCATTTAAATACTTAATTAATTCGGATAAATTTTAAATTATTTGTGTGTCGTAATTTAATTGAATTAATTATGTTAATATTTATTTAAATATTAATCGGGAGAGTAAATAGTTAATATTTATGGAATTTAAATTACTAAGTGAATAGTAATAATTTATTTACGTGATAACATGTATTATTGACGTGACATTTATTTATCTCAGTCGGGAGTCGGGTATAGACTAATTTAGGTGTGAGATAAGGATTTTTACAAATTAATTCGGATGTCAATTCTGAGAGCATGGTTGAGTCCGAATGGGCCGAAATAATCAGAAAAATGTACCCGAGAGTGGTAAATGGGTCACGGGATATTTTTGGGTATAATCGGGCGCACATGGGGTATTTGGGACATTTTAATTAGGCTCATATGACTAAGAACGGGATTTGGAGATAAAAACCTAAGTTTAGGAGTTATGGGCAACCATAACACAATTAAGAGAAATTTGAGAACGTAGAGGAGCGAAAAGGGAGAACTCTTGGGAGCCAAAAGGAAGAACAGGGGAGGTGTTCTTCAACAAACCAAATCTCTACACTAAAGGAGTAATTAGACTCTACGAATCATAAGGTATGTGGTTAAACTTGATTTTAAATTAATTGCAGTCTTCAATTCATATCATAGTAGGTGTGTTAAACAAATGATTTTGGGTTGGGTTGACACACAAATTGGGTTTTTAATTTGTGGGATGAATCGATCAATTTCTGGACTATGTATGACCATATTCGTATTTACTATTGGGAGATTATTGATAAATTAAAAATAATTTATTATTGCAATAGTTTGGAAAGAAACCCAGATTAGTAATTATATTTTAATGTTGTTTGGAGAATGAAATTTGATTCGTGATATCTTGAACTTTGTTGTTGTGCGTATAAAGTTTGGGACTGAAAATGGTTAATAAGGAATTGATTTGAAATAGGATTACAGTAGAGAAATCTGTGTAAAAAGCTTAAGTTGAGTTTTAATGGCGGAGCTGGATTGGACGAGGAAGAAGAGAGAGAAACCCAGGGTCATTCGAACGACCCTGATCTCGTTCGAACGACGTGATAAAATTCGGTGACTTTTATTTCCTTTACTGTTTGGGATGATTTTTGAGATTGTGAGGAACAATTTGTACAGTAATCCTTATGTTAGGCTTTGGGTTGGGTTTAGAGCCTTAAGGGACAAACAAATATATTATTTCCTTGGAATAATTAATGTGAGGGATAGACATTAAGGTTAAAATTATTTAATAAGTGTGTGTCAAACTTATTAAAGGGAATTTGGGTACTTAATTTCGAATATTAAATTTCGAGCCAAGTGAGCGAGTCCGGGTAATTGGTTGAGAGATACCAAGGTATTAATTTAATTATTGAGTAAATTAATTAAATTAGAGTTGGACCATAGACTCGGGTCGGACCATGGACTCGGGAATAATTTAGGGTAGTGCTACAAATTTTTGTACACGATAAAGCCGAAATTTAAATTATATATATACGGTGTGTGATAGTGTATATATATATATATATATATATATATATATATTGTGTGTTCTTATAAATTATCAGTGACTAGATATTATCTAAATTATATACCCTAGTGCTATCAAGGGAGGTTGCGCGATATGGGTGAATCTCCTAGCTTGAGATGTAGGGCGAGTATATCCCCATGTCATAGCGTCCAATTTCAGAGGTGGGGCATTGAGATGATGTCCTCATACTCGGGGGAATATGACCGCCTCCATTACGTTTATTATTTACGTTCTGATTCGACGGACCATTGTTGTATCGGAACTCCAGGTGGGACTGAGTAACCTGGGTTGGTAGCACATTAGAGAATACATCCGGTGAGGTATTACTCGGGAGGATGGATTATATATATATTCAAGATATGTGTGGATATTTTAATATAGTGTTATGTATATAATGGGAGAAATAATTTTATACGGGTAATCTAATGCATGGAGAAAAACGATATTTGTTATATAACTAGTGTGAATATTATATGGACTTAAAGGAAAGATGATTATTTAAGTTAAAGTGATAAATAACTTATAGATCATATTTTAAACATAATCGGTTTAGATTAGCGTGTAAGGAAAGAATTTTATCAAGAGCTAGTTACGGGGTAGAGGACTAGGTGGGATATAAAGAAAGCGTTAGGTATGCACATTAGTTGAGGGTTGAGTCTATCCTCAAGAGAGTGCGACACTAGCTTAAATATGAAGAGCATTCATGCATTTTAAAATTTCTACAATTTAATCACTTGCTAAATATTTTTCAAAATGTTTTGGGTTCTAACCCTTGCTATTAAATATTTTCAAAACCTTTTTGGTGTCCAGCCACAGGGACGCCAAGTCTGAGTTCATTATAGGGATACGCAGATGCTGCAGATATGGGTGTTACAGGATTTGGATAGACGCATCTATTTTTGTATTCCTAGTGTAGGGATTCATATCAGTTTATCTCGAGCATGTCGGTCACAGTTTTATTTAGTTTCTTTTCAGATTGTATGAGATTTATTACTCTCTGTTAGTTTGGTTTGGTTTTGGCTTGGGCTGATGGTTTATTCAGCAAGAGTTTTATTATTTTATGTGATGATTGATTCTATCAGCATTGGATGTTTTATTTAATTGCGCACTTATTTTGTCTTGGATTAATAAAGAAAATTTTGCACCCGCTTTTTGAATACATGGTGGTTAGTAATTTTTTTTAAAAAAAGTTTTCGACAATGATGCTAAGAATGTACGAAATAAGATTCATGTTTTAATTTGATATAGGACTGATCACCCGGTATTTTATTAGGCGGGACGTCACAATACCTACCATACTCGCTATCACGGGAGGTTTTAAAAAGGGGATAGTCCTATCTTGAGGAGCCTTCGGGGGGATATTTGACTTGTGCCTCAGAGCATGGAACCTAGGTACGGGCTATCTGTGAGAATGATAGTGATGCCGGTCATATGGGTGCATAGATATATGCGTAACCCATAGGCTTCAAACTATGTTCGCCTCCAATATATGTGTTTTGTAATTTATGGTTCGTGGGAGATTCCAAACCCATTGTCCTTATTCAGTGCGAGATATACCCAGACTTGATAGCAGAGTATGAGGGCACAGTAGCTGATCCTAGGGGTGCCTTTCTAGTGTGTGTGTGTGTGCACACATATATGTACACACACACACACACACACTAAGGTATGCCTCTGAAGGCATGATGATAATTTTCGAAAGTGTGCGTCGTTGATGGGACCATACTCATATTTAGTTCTCAACAAATAAGGAATTTTTAAGAGTTATATTAGGTCGTATGACGTCGTTTTCATAAGTATTGTTATATTGTATTATCGTTTTAGTCGTGTTTTAACTCATATTAAATTGGATGTCAAAATTAAGGGTGGACAAAAAAAAGACCGACCCGATTGGACCGAAACGGACCCACTTTTGTAGGATTTTTTTATAAATCGGTCCTAATTTAAGAGACCCGAATATTTTCTGTTCCGTCCAAATTATCCCCTTTAAATTCGGTCTTAGGACCGGACCGGACTGTTTATTTTAATATTATATAAAATATATGTATTTTATATGAATATATCACATATGTTTGTTTAATAACTAAAGCCTAAATAAACACAACAAAGGAACGCACACACTCTCAGTCTCAAACTTCTCATGTTCCTTCTCTCACACTTTCACATTCACTTCCTCTCTCCCTTTTTTTTTTACACCCATGACTGGTTACAGCCACCCACAAGACAGTCACACTAGATCCAACAGTCACACCAGATCTGGTACAACGCACCAAACCCACAGCCACACCTCAATGGACCACAAGTTCTTCAACCCAGATGGAAACAAGGACTAAAGCTTAGGCGGCGGAGCATCTCCACTCCACAGATCTGACAACCAAAGATCCAACACCAACGGCATATGCTTTTTCTTGATTTTTGTTATGATTTTTTTGTTATACTATTTTACTTCAGTTCTGAACTTATTTGGTTTATAAATTCAAACGGCCATGTGTTGGTTTAGATGAAGTGTTATTTGCTGAACAAATTTTAGGAAATGATTTTGTATATTTATTGTCAAACGACCAAGTATTGTTGCTGAACAAACTTCAGTTCATTGCTGAACTTATTTCTTGTGCTGAACAGATTTCATTGATTTTTTTGGTTTAGGAATTGTAAAAAAAATCTTAGGGATTAAGGTGGTTTAGGAACTGTCTAACAACCAACTGTTGATTTTTTTGATTTAGGAAATCATTTCAGTGTTGGTTTAGGAGCTGTAAAAAAAGCTTATTTTTTTGTTTAGAAATAAATTTTACTCGTTGCCTTGGTAGACTGATTTTTTGGGATTTATAACTGTTATATTTTTTTGATATATTTTTCTATTTGTTGTACATTTGGACCGATCATTAATCGAACCGGACAAAAATAGCCTAGACCGAATAAATAGGCCAAACCAATTAAATCGATTCGAATTCGGTCTTCTCAATTATAGAACCGAATGATTTGGTCCGGCACCTAAAATCGCCAAAAATCGGACCGGATTGGACCGCGCCCACCCGTAGTCAAAATTGTTAACTCGTGTGTCATGTATTTTTATATTATATTGGGTGTCAATAGTATTATCATCGTATCAAAATTGTTAACCGTGTCAAAATTATTAACCGTGTTAGTCGTTTCATGCTCTCTTTTCCCCCAAAACCTTGAATGATGAAAAATAATGTATATAGCATATTTTTGTGACATGTATAATAAGGCAGACGAGCAACAAGGATTATTTTATTTAAACCAAAAACGAACCCTACCAACATTTACATTTTTATCGACTTTTTTTTATTTTAACAAAAAAATTACGTGGGGCCTTTTTCAATATGGTCGTGTTCGACGATATTATAGAAAACTAACATAATCACAAAGTTGCTTTAGTTTTGAAGGCAAAACATTTCAACAACCAAATAAATATTCACTCGTGTACTTTGTATAAAGTGAATAAAATCAAACGTAGTTTCCTTTATTTATAGGCCTATTCACATGTTTAAGATATTAAATGACACTTCAACAACCGAATAAAATCGAGCATAGTTTCCCTATAGTCATGTGGAAAACGTAAGAACTCAAAAAAAGGGGACAAATTTCCTTGTTTATAGAACAAATTGGCCTATATAAGGAAAAAAATACCAATAAATATATTATCTAAATAATAACGTACATGTTATAGACAATTAAAAATATCTTAATTCATCATGGATTATAATTCACATTGCAACCAAAAGACCACCGAGATTTAGATATATTTTTCACTACAATGTTCCATTCCTTAAAAGTAGACACTCCTTTGTAATTTCGAGTCCGCATTTCGCTAACAAAAATAGAAGATAAATGTTTGTTCAATATATACTGATTGTGATAGTATTGTAAGGTAAAAGAAAGGCCTAGCAAACTAAAAAGATACATGAAAGTCATCCCATGATCATAGTAAATAAAAAAAATGGAGCATAAAGTTTTCAAATTGTATAGCTATCTAGGCATAAAAAAAACAAATATCCCATCTATAAGGAAATTCCACGTATCGAGCTCAGCATATTTCCAGTGAAGATTAGGGTAGTGCACGACAATATAGAAGAAACACTAATAGTTAGCATTACACACTCCCAAATTATCAATTAGTTACAAAATATGTAAATAGCTAGGATGTGTAGAAAGTTCAATCATCTTTGCGATCCATAATTGTGGTGTACTATAAAAATTTAATTGTTGGTGTACCAAACATACCAAGTTTCTTTCATACGAAGATGCATTCACATTGAATCATTTGAACCGTGTGGACTTCATAAACATATACAGCGTCTCAACCTCAATGATTTCATAATTTTAATGTGAGGACGTCAATAATCCATAGTTTCGATGTCATGACGTGTCAATAATCTTCTGATTTCAGATGCTTTATGTTATTCTTCAAAAAATAACCTCAGTTTCTTGTGTAACTTGATTCTAGGTAAATTCATAATAGTCTTATCATCTTTCTCTTCCACTAAACACAAATATCATTTTAATCTTTTTCTTCTATTGAAGAATCACCATTTTTTTATGCATGTTTGGTCCATTTCCTGGTAAATATGAAACGTACTCTTCATCTTTCTCCTTGTCAAGTAATGTATCGAACATTCTTAGTCTCTTCCTTAATTTCTCCCATTTGGGTCTAACTTGTGCCTATAGCTCATATCTCTGTTTGAATGGACTTCTCTCTCTGAAGAATCATAGATTACTTTATGATCTTTGAGTCTTTTCGTGAGAGCATTTGGTGCTACCTGATTCAAACCTCGCTTGTTCTTTATAAATTACGCTCCTGTAAGACCAAACCTACGAATAATTAACTTTTACATTATATTTAGCCGATAAAGGACAATACACTCACAAATAATCCAAACAATCTGAGTCCATGTACTCTTTCGTTATTATTCCTCGTTGACGCCATAACGCTCATTAGAAGATTAAAAGCGCAAGGTGTTCCCTCCAAGCAAGTCGAAGCAATTATCACATCCATCACCGAAGTCTTGAATAACACCATAAAAAACGTGGCTCACTCCTTTGTTCGAAGCCTAAAATGCAAAAAAATGAGTTGACTCGAGAATCCAAACTGAATTGACAATTAAAAATTGAGTTAAACAAACAAATACAAACATAAAAACAAACTGAATAGACAATTAAAAATCGTAACTCAGTTAATCCGACAAGAAGAAAATCTATATATTAGACTGAATCTAACATGTTTTTTTATAACCCTAACACAAAATGACTTTGATGTAATTACGTGTTTTTATTTTATCATCGGTTCCATTACAAATCTAAGTTGGGTGGGGGTAAGAACAAAACTTTGACCATTGGCAATTACAACTTACTATAAAGAATGCTGCCCAGTGACAAAAGAACAAAAAAATCCAAAACAAAAATTTCTATAGACACAAATGCAAAGAATATATTTACAGCGTGGGCAAGAATGCATAGAGAAACATATAAAGAACTGGGGAAAAATGGGATTTACATTGTTGAACTTGTCGATCCAGAATAACTGTAGACAATGTACCTTGCGTAACATGAGGAAAGCATCCTCGACATTCCTTCATTTCAGTCGCGCAAAAATTGGAAGGTTGGATTCTCGAAAATTTCTACTACAGGTTTGACATTCAAGAAATCCTTCACTTGTAGAAAATTAAAAAGGTCATAAACCGATAAGGTAATGTTGGAATTGTCAACCAATAGAAAGGAATTTAAAGCATAAAATGTAAACGAAACTTCAAAATTCCACAATTTTTAATCATCTAAAATGCGTTCATTTATATACAATCCATGTTCTTAGAAGAAATCTTGAAATTTTAGGTACAAGTTCTCAAGAACTTACCCTGATTGCACATGATCGCGTAAAATCCATAGTAAACTCAACAAAAGCAATCCACATTGAATGCACGTGATCGCGCAAAATCCTCAAGTGATAAACCTCACCATATTTTATTTTAAAGAAATTATTGACATCAATATGAGAAACCTTCTTATCAATATTTGTACAGTAAAATGTCCTTGCACACATCTCCCACTCATCCTCTGACATTGGAAGAAATATAGGATTTACAGGAAAAATAGCAATTTTTGAAGGTAAGTTCCCTACTGGTGGGATAATAAGCGGAGGCAGCTTAACCTGGATAAGAAAGAAAGTGTGAGCATATGTTAGACTAATGTACCTGTTGATATATCATAAGAAGTAAAAAAGAATGTATATGCAATATGAGTTATTATCATTAACTCAAAACATCATCTATTTATAAAAAATAATTAAAAAAAGCAAAATAAAAGGGGTACCTATTTTTAATCGGTCGTCCCAATTGGTGGGATTGAATGTGGACATTATCGGAATGCAATTAATTATCCACCCTATGCAAAGTTTCCTGTACCATTCAAGCAATAGGAAATATAGGAATTATGGAAGCACAGGATGTATGTGGAAGCTAAGCAATGATGCAACGCAACAACGTAATGCACCATCGGAGTTATTCACGCGATGTTTAATTGTTGTGCCCTTTCTCATTGTCATTGAGGAAAAACGTGCGAGTACTTTAACACTGGAATTATGACATCAAAAACTGAAATGAACAATGAAAATAGAACAAGGTTTCTATAAGTTATCGGTTCATGAATGATATCTCATTGAGGCTCATCGCGGATTGCAATACCAATATACGAATGTAAAATCTTCAGATAAGGTGATAAGTTAGAGCTCAACCACCTATGGATAGTAACAACTCAACACCTATGTAGTTGTTGATAACTACCGCACACAACTATTAAAAAAGTGCAGCAATTATATGCATATCTAGCCAGGTCTTGAGCTATTAAAAACGTGTAAATCAGAGCAGCATTGAGTTATCTAATATAAAATCAGAGCAATAATGTGTTAACTGATATAAAAATGTGTAAACCAAAGCAACAACGTGTAAATCAGAGCAACAATAAAACCATATCTTCATTTATTTGGCACCTACTCTAATTAAAATCTGATAAAACTTACCTCAATAAATCGATAAACAAATAAAAATTATTTAACCGAGATCACTGGTATAGTACAAAAATATGCGTAATTAACGGCACCATAATAAACAGAGTTAAAAAATATGGTGCTAGATATAAACAGTGTCGATAAAAGATCGTATGGATGAAAAATGTCGCTTGAACTGCAATTGGAGAACATCTCAATATAATTATTAGGTTCATTAAAGTTCCCGCTCCAACTGATTTTGGTTTCCTCAAAAAGATTTTACCATGTAATTTATACTCCTTTTCATAAAATCTCATGTTTTTATCATGGTCCTCATTTAATCATTACCTATTCAGCCTTTAGAAATTAAGAAACGGGATCTTTTTCATAACAACCCATGATGAAAACTCTTCCTCAGATTCATTTCTAAAATTGCCCAAAGAAATTGGGCAACTTGCTGAGAGGAAGAATCAGCATGAGGAATCACCTTATCCCCAATGCATGAAAAGGTGAAGAACAAATGTGAGATGATGCTTTCATATAACATGGAGTCAAAAAACAGAACAAAAGAATTTCCAAAAATAGAGAATTCATGTTGAAATAAAACATAAAATGAAATTTAAATATAAACTTACTTCTGTCTCTAGGGTGATTCATGACGATGCCACTATTGACATTATTGATGTATAATTAATGTAACAACATACAAAGTCGAGATAAACGACATGTACAATGAACAATACAATAAAAAAGGATTAAAAAAAATCATAATTGCATCCATCAAGTTATAGGTAACCAATAAACATTTGAAATCCTTCAATTGAGGCGTCTCTCAAAAGTTCTTAATTTTTCTCCAAATACATTTGAAACCTATTAAAGACAATAAAAATCCCTTAGTATTTATTGAATTATAGGATGATAATCACATTAAAAGTAACCGAAAACAATAATATAACACAAATGTATAACCACCATCATCAAAACTTCAACAAACTCACCCCAATCCAAATGGACATGCATTTTACATGGAAATGAATGTTAAATTCTAGTCAAAAGTTAGTGGGGGTAGCCTAATATCATGAAAAATATAAGTTCAAGCATAATAATTGTTGATACCAAATTTAGTCCGCTGACATGGCTCAATTAAGTGGAGACACGTGTCAATCTACATGGCATTAACAAACATTTCTGAACAATACCTTCGCATCTAGGAACTCAATTACTCCGACCAGCTCAGATACTCCGAGCAATAGGTGCTCTCTGAGGAACTTTACTGCACCGAGCAACTCATGGATACCGAGATACTTAGGCGGTCCGAGCAGCTTAGGCGGTCCAAGCTGCACCTCGATTAGAACATTTATTACCAGACAATTAAGAGGATTAAATGCGCATTAAATGCTGATTATTATCATACAAATGTATACACTTATTGGACAGCTATGTGTTACCCTTTCACATGTACAACCTCATGGCTATAAATACATTGTATCAATCCTCATTGGAAAAAAACTCGGAATTTCTTGGTAAAAACCTGTTATTGAGAATTCCTAAATAGTCAGCAATAAGAAAACAGTGGACGTAGGCCATTCTTTTAAGGCTGAACCACTTTAAAAATTCTTCTGTCTTATTTATTTTATCTGTGATTGAATAATTAGAGATAATCTAATTTTTTACATCAACAGATTGGCGCTGTCTGTGGGAAACGACTGTAATTTTCATTTTTCACCAAAAATAATTCATCAGCAGTGGCTGACAATCCTGAATCCAGCAATCGAAACACTGGAAATCCCCCAAATCCATCCGCTCCTCCAAATGTCCAAGATCTGGCTGGAATTATGGCCAGTTTGGCTCAAGGCCAGACGACCATGCAAGAAACTATGCTACAACTCATGCAAACTATCCAGGGTGGAGCGTCAACCCATTTAGGACAACGAAGTGTTCAAAGAAATACCCGTTTAGTTTCTTCGCGCATTAGGCAAAGCGATTCATATCGCACTGAGAAATCTGATGATTTTTCTTATCAACCGGGTCGAACTTCGTCAGTACGAGCCACAGATAATGAACAACACATCACTCTCTCTCTCCAGAAAGGACTAGTGCACTGGAAAGATTAAGTAGGGTCTCTCCTTTTGATCGATTGGGCCCTAGGAAGAATAAAATTCCTCCTAAGGCTATATCGAGAAACTTTCGATGACCATTTGATCTAAGAGAGGGTTCTACCCAATCACAACCAGTTGCTCAACAAGATAGATCCCAAGAAGCGACTTCAACACGATCAATTGCTCGAGCTAGTAGGCCCGAGGAGGGAAATGATGTGTGGAAAGGCTCTATTCAGAGGTTGGAGGATAGATTAGGGGAAATGGCTAAGGCCAAGAATCCTCTACAAAGAACTTTTGTCTAAGACACACCTTTTGTCCAAGCAATTGTGGATTTTCCCACACCATCAAAGTTCAAAGCACCTGTTGTGACTCCTAAATATGATGGAAAAACTGACCCCGTCCTTCACATAGAGTAATACCAAGCTGCTGCTGACATCTATGCTGTGCCAGATGAGATGAGATGCAAGGCATTCTCGAGAACTCTTACAGGATCTGCTCAAATTTGGTACAAAAATCTTCCTCGAGGTAAGATTTCAACTTTCTTTCAACTGGCCGAGCTCTTCATTGGAAACTTCTGTATTGGAGCAAAACCGGTTAAACGAGTAGCACACTTGTTAAGTGTTAGACAAAAAGCAGGTGAGAGCACCAGGGATTATATAACTCGTTTCAATAACGAGAATCTCGAAGTTATTGATTATGAGGAAAAGACAGCGATTACTGCTCTGATGAGTGGGATGTTGCCCAACAAGTTGTACTACACTTTGGCCAAAGATCCACCCAGAACCATGTCAGAACTGATGGCAAAAGCGACCAAGATTATGAATGCCAAGGAGGCTATGGCTGCAAAGAAGAATATGGATACCAAAGAGACCAAGGTGGAGGTTGATAAGGCTAAAAAGAAAGAGCATAAGAACAATGGCGGTGACAAGCAGTCAAAAACAAAGCCATCATGGGAGGTATTGAAGAAATTTAAAAATTATACTCCTTTGAAGGTAGACATCAACCACGTTCTAGAAGAAATTAAGAACAACGAGGAGTTAAACTGGCCAGAGAAAATGAAGTCAGACCCTGACAGGAGGCATAAGGCCAAATATTGCGAGTTCCACAAAGATCATGGCCACACGACCAAAAATTGCATAGCTCTTCAAAATGAGATCGAAGCACTCATTAGACGAGGAAAACTGGCAAAGTATATTGATCGTAGAAATGAAAGAAGAAGCAGCGACCGAGTAAGAGAGAGGTCTAGATCTCCTCGTCGAGCAGAGGAGAACAAGAAAAGAGACCATGAAGATGATCCAGAAGATGACCCCGATCTTCCCAAAAGACCAAGTCAGCCAGAAGGTGAGGTATTTTCAATACGTTTTGGATCATTTGATTGTAATGTTATTACAGGTGGAGATGCATGAGGTGGAGACCTTACTGCAGAAAGAAAATCTTGCCTCAATGAGGCTCAAGCCTGTTCATATATTCAACGAATAAACTTGGCTGAAGATGATCGCCCAAGGAAGGTCAACAAAGAAAAATTGGTCATCGGTTTCTCAAAGAACGACCTCGCAGGCGTGCTGTATCCTCATGATGACCCATTGGTGATAAAAATGAGAATGAAGGAAGTGATGATCTCGAGAGTACTGGTTGATAATGGTAGCTCGACTGATATTATGTTCTACTCGTGCTTCGACAACTTAAATCTAATGTTGTCTCAGTTGGAGCCTTATCATAGGCCCCTCCTCGGTTTTACTGGAGAGAAAGTTTTTCCACTTGGGACGATTAAGTTGGATATGTTCATTGGTACATGGCCTGCTTGTCGAACAGAAAGAGTACGCTTCTTCATGATGGATAAGAATGTTCAATCAGCCTACAATATCATCACGGGAAGGGTAGGATTGAAGAAGTTCGAAGCACTACAATCTACGGTACATCAATGCCTAAAATTTCCAACCAATTTTAGAGTAGGAGTTATGAAGGGTGATCAAAAAGTAGCTCGGGAATGCTACTAATCATCTACCGAGCAGGAGGAACTGGAGGACTCTAGGAAAAAGACTACAACCTATCAGGTGGATGAAGGTGCAGAAATTGAAACATTGGATCCTAGAGACGAGTCGCAACTCGTGAAAGGTCAGGTGGTGGAAGCTACTGAAAATATCATTCTGGACGACGAGAATCCTGAACGAACAACTCAGATAGGTTCGTCGTTAGATGCCTCACTAAAACAGGAATTGATATCTTTCCTAAAAAACAGAAAACAAACTTTTTCTTTGAGTCATGAGGATATGCCCAGAATAGACCCAAATTTCTTATGTCACGAGCTCAATGTGAATAAGGAGATCAAGCCAGTGAAGCAAAGAAGAAGAGTGTTCAGCCCCGAGAAGAACCAAGCTATACAGGAGGAGGTCGAGAAGCTCCAGAAAGCTTGCTTTATTGAAGATGTTAAATATCCAGACTGGTTAGCAAATTTAGTGATGGTGAAAAAGAAGAATAACAAATGGACGATGTGTGTAGACTTCACCGACCTCAACAAGGCATGTCCAAAGGATCATTTTTCCTTGCCCCGAATTGATCAATTAGTGGATACTACCTCGGGACACGAGCTGCTGAGCTTTATGGATGCTTATTCTGGTTATAACTAGATTAAAATGAAACCTGAAGATAGGGAGACTACCTCTTTCATTACCCCTAGGGGAACTTATTGTTATAATGTTATGCCTTTTGGTTTGAAAAATGCAGGTGCAACATATCAGTGGTTGATGAACAAGGTGCTTGCAGAGCAAATCAGTTGCAATATGAAAGTTTATGTTGATGATATGCTGACAAAGAGCAAGAGAGCTACTGACCATCTAGTTGACCTAGGCCAGACCTTTGATCAATTAGATAAATATCAAATAAAGTTGAACCCGACCAAGTGCATATTTGGAGTACGAGAAGGCATGTTTCTCGAGTATATTGTTAATCAACGGGGCATTGAAGCTAACCCTGAAAAGATCAAAGCTCTATTGGGACTACGATCTCCAATGATGAAGAAAGAAGTGCAAAGTCTTACAAGGCGAGTAGCAGCACTTAACAGATTTGTATCGCGAGCAACTGATAGATGCCTCCCATTCTTCAAAATGCTCCGAAAGACTTTTGAATGGAATGAAGAATGGGAGAAAGCTTTTCAAGAATTGAAGAAATATTTGGGAGCACCTCCACTGTTGTCCAGGCCAGTGATGGGAGAAAGATTGTACATATATCTTGCAGTTTCAGAAAATGTAGTTAGTACAGCATTAATAAGAGTAGAGGATGAAGTACAAAAACTAATTTATTACACTAGTAAGGCCTTCCGAGGAGCAGAGATCAGATATCCAAAATTGGAAAAGTTGGCACTGGCGCTGATCGAAGCGAGTAGAAGAATGAATCCATACTTCCAGGCTCATACCATAGTCGTATATACCGATATGCCGTTGAGGAAAGCTTTTCATAAACCAGAAAAATCAGGGAGATTGATGTATTGGGCAATAGAACTCGGTAAATATGATATAATTTATGAGCCTAGATCGTCACTAAAAGGGCAAGCAGTAGCAGATTTTATAGCAGAGTTCACTTATCCTGATACACTCGAGGAGCAAAAGCTGAACACCGACCAACCTGTGGATGTTACAGGATCATCAAATTTAAACCCCGATCAACTTAAGTTGGTCGGAGAGCAAGAGAAGAAGGTCGACGAGCAGCGAGGTGTGGTATAAATGGAGATAAAGGAGCAACAAATATTCCATCGAGGAACTTTGTCCAATAAAAGGTTTGAGGATGAGATACCTATATGGAACCTATATGTGGATGGCTCATCATGCACCTTAGGTAGTGGAGCTAGGATTGTATTGAAAAGTCCAGACGAGGTCGATATAGAATATGCTCTGCGCTTTCAATTTCAAGCTTCTAATAATGAGGCCGAATATGAAGCGATGATTGTATGTCTTAGTTTGGCAAAAACATGAAGGCAGAACATGTAATCGTATGCAGTGACTCGCAATTGATTGTAAACCAAATGATTGGTGTATATGCAGTAAAGGGAGAGTTGATGATTAAGTACCATGCAAAGGCAATAGAATTGGTATCGAAATTTGTTATTGTTCAGCTGGTTAGAATACCAAGAATGGAGAATGCAAAAGCAGATGCCTTAACTCGATTAGCATCATCTACTCATACCGAGCTACGAAGAACAATCCCAATTGAAGTTCTATCTGGTCGGAGCATAGATGAAGATCTGACGATGAACTTTATTACCCTCAATTTAGAGCCATCTTGGATGGATCCCATCAAAGCATATATTGAGGAAGGGGAATTACCGATTGACAAACTCGCAGCTAAGAAATTGAAGTTTAAAGTTGCTCGTTATGTACTGACTAATGGTATTCTATACAGACGAGGAATTATGGCAGGTTTGCAAAGATGTGTGCATTCCTCCGAGGTGAAAGACTTGATCGAAGAGGTCCATGAAGGATCCTGTGGAGCCCATGTAGCAGTCCGAACGCTTTTGCAAAGAATAATAATGTAAGGATACTACTGGCCAATGATGAGGGCTGATTGTATAGCCTATGCCAAGAAATGTGACAAGTGTCAACGCTTCTCCTCTATCCGAAGAACTCCCCAGGCATTACTAACACCCATAACTTCCCCTTGGACGTTTGCCATGTGGGGAATAGATTTGGTCGGACCACTTCCAACTACCAAGGGAAGATTTAAATATCTTGTGGTCGCGGTGGATTACTTTACTAAATGGGTGGAAGCTGAGCCCCTCATTGATATGACATATGACAAGGTGTAACAATTTATTTGGAAGAATATCAATTGTAGATATGGTCTTCCCCATGCATTCATTACTGATCATGGGACCCAATTTGACAACGAGGAGTTCGCTGCCTATTGTCATCAGTCAAATATCTTGAAGACCCACTCGGCACCAGGCCATCCCCAAAGCAATGGACAAACTGAAGTGACAAACAGAACACTGCTAAATGGCTTGAAGAAAAGACTGAATGACGTGAAAGCAAGCTGGATCAACGAGCTACATTCAGTACTGTGGGCTTATCGTACTACTCCCCGAGTAGCAACTAGAGAATCTCCATATATGCTGGCATTTGGAAGTGAAGCTGTTATACCTGCCGAGTTGGGCCTCCCAACACACAGAGTACTGAATTTCAATTCCCCTGTCAACAATTTAATGAGAAGGTTAGACTTGGACATGCTCGAGGAAGTTAGAGAAGAAGCAACCATGAGGAATGCTTCTTACTAGCAACGAATAACTTTATTCTACAACAAGAGAGTGAAGAAGTGCGACCTGAAAGATGGAGACTATGTGCTAAAGAAAGTGATTCAAAAGCACAACAAACTGGAAGCGAACTGGCATGGACCTTACCGAGTTACAGAAGTTGTTTGACCAGGAACCTACAAAATAGAAACATTAGAAGGAGACAAGTATAAAAATGCATGGAATGCAGAGCATCTGCGCAAATATTACCAGTAATGTACATCCTCATGTAATGCAGTTTCTTTAGTATGAATAAAATGTGAATATTCTACCCAATTCTCTCCTGTTGTTGAAATTTTTTCGTGGAATACTAGTGCTACACACTAAAGTTGGTCGGGGCACACTACTCAGCAAAATCCACCAACCCCGGTTGGTCAGGAATAAAAATATTTCCCAGAAATACCAACTCCGGTTGGTTGGGAAGAAAATCCATCAACTCCGGTTGGTTGGGAATAAAAAAATATTTCCCAGAAATACTAACTCCGGTTGGTTGGGAAGAAAATTCACCAACTCCGGTTGGTCGGGAATAAAAAAATATTTCCCAGAAATACCAACTCCGATTGGTTGGGAAGAAAATCCACCAACTCCGGTTGGTCGGGAATAAAAATATTTCCCAGAAATACCAACTCCGATTGGTTGGGAAGAAGAGTCACCCATTCAGGTTGGTCGGGAATAAACATCCACCCACTATAGTTGGTCGAGAATAAAAATCCACTAGCTAAGGCTGGTCAGGAATGAAAATCTGCAAATACGGTTGGTCGAGAACATTTCTATTAAATAAAGAAGGATTATGTGATAAAAGTCAACTAATGGCTTAGAATTAAAAAGTGATCAAGAAAATTTTTAATACTTGTAACATTTCAAATTACCACCAAGTTGGTCGAGAAACAAAATATCATCCATTTTGGTTAGTCGTCAAATGATTACCACAAATTCAGGATAGTCGACAATAAGTTTTCACCAACTTTAGTTGATCGGCAAATAACACAATATTGTTATCTTTTTAACAGATATACATGCACATTCATTAGTAAATAAGTAAAATGTTTTGCAAAATACCTACATGACAATGGCAATCAAGATTGCAAAGAAAAATAAAAGTTTTTCATTAAATCCAAAACAAAATACATTGAGAATAAAATACATAAAAAATTATTACATCAGGAATCCTATTCTATGGGTTTCTTCCCCTCTGCCTTTGAAACAGGTTCTTCACCAGCAGGAGGATCGTCTAAGGCATAGGGGGAGTTTATGAAGTTCAAATTTTTAAGCATCCTGATGTTCATAACTGATGGCCGATCAAGAAGGTGCTCTGGGCGAGATATCTCAAAGTTAGAGTGAAGACTGTAGTCGCCGAGATACTTTGAAATTAGGCATTGTGGAATGGCCCGAGCAGGAATCTAGCTCATATCAAGCTTGAAAGGAGGCACTGGTAGGTCGAGCAACCCAGGATTGTGGTAATCCCATAAGTAATGACCTTGTTCCAACTGCAGCACGCCTAAGGCATTTAGCCATCCTTGCTTGTAACCCATATTATTTGCATTTTGGATCCGATCATCTAGATGGTAGAGGGCTTCATTATAACCAACCATCCAAAATTCCCTCGGCTACTTGTGGAATTGATAGATTAACCTCTCCAATTGCTCGAGGAGGTTCTTCGCTAAAAGTTCTTTACTCTCCAAGGCAGACTTTTGAGCAGAGAGCTGCTCGTCCAGATTCAGAATCTTCTTGGACATCTCAGCTAATGCTTGATTCTTTGCCACCAACTGGAAGGCTTAATTCTCCATGGCTGCCTGCGTTGTAGATTCTTTAATAGTAAGTCGAGCAGGCCTTGCTCGTCCCCGAGAAGCTCTTGCTCATCCACGAGCAGAGGTAGAAGGACCAACTTTCTTCAAGGTTTCCAATTCGTCTCTCAGATTGGCATTTTCAACCTCCAAGAAAGAGAAACCCTCGTCATTGATAGGGACCAAAGCGTTCGAGGAAGACGCTGTAGATTTTAACTGAGATACCTCTCCTCGCAGGTTAGTGTTTTCCTGCTCCAGCAACTCAGCTATCTGCCTGTGCTCTTCAACCTCGGCCTTCAAAGTTCTCTCCCTCACATCGTAAGCAGTGAACAACTTATCATATCCCTTATCAGCATTTAGTTGCTGATACTTCTTCTCATACCCCTGGTGCAAAAGGGTTGTAGACTCCTTGTATTGTTGTTGAAGCTCCTCGAGAGTGCCCTGGAGGTCTTCAATCATCTCATAATACGCTACATTGTTAGCCATTGCCCGGTCGAGCAAACACTTTAAGTACTGGTAGGCTTCAACTGCTTGCTCTGAAGCATCTTGACCTAGGATATCAACGATTTGAGCTTCAATCATATCTGCATGACCAGCTTTGAAGTATTCATTGCATTGTCTCAATAATTTTGTATCATAAGCTGACAAAAGTTCCATTCTAGCCATAAACTAGTAAAGAAAAGAGATGAAAAGAATCAATAAAATGCAGATAGAACGAGAAGAAGAGAATCAACCGTATGAACAATCAAAATTTTAAATTTTATTGTATCATAAAAGAGAAGTACATAGTTCAGAGTTACATTTGACAAAGAAAATAAAACAGATAGAAAATTCCAAACAACTCTACACCTTCTCCTTGTCTCCCAAAACTTTCTCGGGAGGCTGGGACGAAGAGGAAGGTTGCTCGGATGGCACAAAAGGTTTCTCGGTGGGTGCTGGAAGCTGCTCGGCTGAAATGTTGGTTAACTGGAGCTGCTCGGTAGGAGTAATAGTTAGTTGGGACTGTTCGTAGCGAAGTTCAACAGAAGTTACTTGATCCCCAACCATTATAGAAGATTCCTCGGAGGCAGCTTCTTCCTCTTCTTCTTCTCCGGGAGTAGGAGGGGGGCCAGGAATGTGTCGCTGAAACAGGTCAGAGTTCTCATCGACATTCATCTCTGTCAAAGAAGCCACCCAACCATCCCTAAAGTATTTGAGGCTGCCATACTCCATTTGTGAGACCATGGCAGCCAAACCCTTATTCCAACCTTTGTCCCAGCCAGCACTGAAGGACTTTTTCACAGCCAATTTTTTTTCACTTTCTCGGAGGAAAGCTTCTCAGACAGAAGTTCTTCAGCAGCCTTCAATGTATTCTCCACTTCTTCCTTCTAACGACCTACTTCACGAAGCCTGTTTAACTCTTCCTCAGCAGACTTGAGCTTACTTTCAAGCTCTCCAGCATTTTGGAGCTTCCCCTCGAGCTCTTTGTTCTTCTCCTCCAAGTCTTTTATTTTCTTCTCCAACCCCTTGGAGATTTCAACAGCTTGATCCCTCTCCTGCTCGGTGGAATTAAGCTGTTTCTCCCAAGCAGCTTTATCATCGACATACTTCTGACGAGAATCTTTTAAAGACCGCGTCAGACCTACAAAAGCCTCCTCTACACCACCAGAGGAGATGGACGCCTTGATGGCTTCGTCCTTCTTCAAGATTGTATTGAAACAAGTTACCAACTGGAAAAAGAAAATAACTATAAGTCAGTGCAAGCACATAACATGAAAAATGAAAGTTTAGATTTGCAATACTTACTGAGGCAATGTGCTGAGCTGCCAAAGTGGTAACCCTATCCTGGGAAAGATTTTCTTCAATACCTTAGATCTCGAAAATGATCCAAGACTTCACCGAGCTCATGGTAGATCTCGGAGAAACGAAAGTAGGAACACCACTTCCGGTAGTTAGAGGTTGAGAGATGGATTCAGCCAAATTGACCAAGGAGCTCTTCTTCAGCTTCCTCAGAGGAGTAGCAACGGTTTCGACCAAGGATGTAGTCTTAGTCGGGGATATGACTATAACCTCACTTGGAGCAGCGACCTTGCTCGGAGCCACTGGGGGCTTCTCGGAAACCTTCATAGTAGCAGTCGGAGGGGGTGCATTGATTTTTCTTGTCCCTTCTTCTGGGATATGATGCTTGCTTTTCTTTGCCTCTCCAGCAATAGAGGCAGATTTCTCGAAGAGGGCAGGAGCTCTTCGTCTCTTCATCCTGTCACTAAGAGGAATGTGTGACTCAGGAGAAGAACCTTCAGAGGCTGGTTCTAGTTCTACTTCACCTATCACTGGACGAGCAGTAAAAGACGAGGTGTAACTTTTATACTGCAGCAAGTATGAAGCTGATCTGATATGCTCGTCGGCAACAGTCTGATGCAAACCCCAGATAAGTTTTAGATGTTTTAAGTTAACTTCTGTCTCTTTTGGAGACCTTCTTTTGCTGTCAACTGCAAATAAATGAAAATTAAAATATCAGTGACACATTTTATCAAACACAAAGAAAGCATAATTTTAAAAATAAAGTAAAGTAAAAACAACCTATCCCATTGCCATAGGGAGGGAATTTGGGACCCTGATACACATCATTTCCAGTTAGTGGAGCATGTTGCCAATTTTTCATAACAACACCATGCTCGAAATAATCCCTATTGGCATCTGGAAGATTGACCACTAAAGCCCTATTTAAAAACGTAGTTTTCAAGTAAAAAGTACTGTCGTTGACAACCCATCTATAGCAAAACATAATTTCTGGAATTCCTATAAGAGTTCCATGAATCTGATTTAATCTATGAACTCCATTAACTATTCTCCATGTATTGGGAGATATTTTTGCAGGAACCACGTCAAAATATTGATAGAATTCCAGACACAAAGGGTTTGGGGGAAAAGAAAAGCCACATTCAGCTACAAAGAGACTGGGGAACCAATGTCCCTCAGCCAAACGAAAATAATCTGAAGGTTCAGAAAGTTCCTCCAAAATAACCCATGAAGGAATAGAGAAATCAGAATGAAACTTATCAAGCGATTCAACAAGGTAAACCATGGTGAATAAAGGAAATAAAAGAGAAGGAAGAAGATCTTACTAAAAAGGGATGGATCTGTTGACAACGAACGATGAAAAGGATGAACGCACAAGAGAGAGAGGAAATGGAAAACTCAAAGATACAGATTTGAAAAAGTAAAAGACGATAGGATTTTCTACAACGCTTAAATACTTTATCTTGGGAAGGAGTAAAAATAATGATTACAAAGAGAGACGTTTACGCTACCGGCGGCTAAAAGGACAAAAAGGGCGCGGAGACCGAAGCAGTTAGAAAATTTTGAAAAGTCTGATTCTATGAATTCGGAAAGAAAAATAAATACAAAGAAATCACTCCTAAAATTCAGGATGGCCATTTAAACCCACCATATTTCGAGAAGAATGTTCCACACTCCTCAATCTCGAACTGTGAAACATTGGGGGCTTCTATTGATACCAAATTTAGTCCGCTGACATGGCTCAATTAAGTAAAGACACGTGTCAATCTACATGGCATTAACAAACATTTCTGAACAATACCTTCGCTTCGAGGAACTCAATTACCCCGACCAGCTCAGATACTCCGAGCAGTAGGTGCTCTCCGAGGAACTTTACTGCACCGAGCAACTCATGGATATCGAGATACTTAGGCGGTCCGAGCTGCACCTCGATCAGAACATTTATTACCAGACAATTAAGAGGATTAAATGCGCATTAAATGCTGATTATTATCATACAGATGTATATGCTTATTGGACAGCTATGTATTACCCTTTCACATGTACAGCCTTATGGCTATAAATACTTTGTATCAATCCTCATTGGAAAAAAACTCGGAATTTCTTGGTAAAAACCTATTATTGAGATTTCCTAAACAGTCAGCAATAAGAGAAACAGTGGACGTAGGCCATTCTTTTAAGGCTGAACCACTTTAAAAATTCTTCTGTCTTATTTATTTTATCTGTGATTGAATAATTAGAGATAATCCAATTTTTTACATCAACAATAATATTCAACCATGAATAAAAAATTCAACACATTGAATACAAAGAACCATTGTATAATACCTTTGTAAGTGTCACTTTAACATCATAGCATCAAGGCCACATACATATCAGTTTCTCATCATGAAAACCATTGTTGAAAACTTTAAACATACATGTCATTGAGTAAAAGTTTAAACAAATTGTAGAGATCATATATGAGATATATTAACACCACAAATTGTAGAAAATACCAAATTAGTGCCTAAAAATCAAAGCAAATTAACAAATGAGGCCCAAAATTTTAATAAGAAATAACTAAAACCAATTTAAACTCCAAATATCCCATAGAACGAAAACGATGGATATATTTACCTGTGTTCAATCCAAAAAAATTAAACATCGATTGTTGATGCTCCCTAAATTTGGAACGAAGAACCCTGTAAAAAAATTGTTAATGAAAACCCCCAAAAGATTTAAGATCAGGAAAACAACCCTTAAAAATTCAAGATCTAAAACTTTCAATACCTCGTGCTTGCTAGCATTGGTTGGAGAGTTGAAAATCTTGGTTAAATACCTCTTAATCTAAGATCAAACATACAAAATCAAATAAAAGAAACCATGACCTGAAAACTAATTCAAAGACCTAGAACAAAAAAATTGCAAAGTGTGGAAGGATCCTATCATGTGTGGGTGTGGGTAATAGAGAGAGATATACATTACCTATAGGAGCCCAGCGTGGGAGGTTTGTATTGTTTCACCGTTGGAGCTCAGCGTGGGAAGGATGAGGGCATGGGGGCGACTGTGTTGAAGTTGAAGAGAGAGGATATAATGTTAGGGGGGAAATAGTGAGAGAAGAGAGAGAGAGAGATAGAGGGTAAGAAAAATGAGTCCAAATGGTATAATACTATTATACCCTTATTTTTTAATTTTGAATAAAAGGAAGAAACAACTTAGAGTGTGTCAAAAGAGGGGGAAATCAAATATTTGAGGGTAAAGTGGGTATTGCAAGAAAAAAATTCATATTGATGATATCATCAAGTAAGCTTATGACATACATAAGTTTCCTACTTTATTATATATATATATATATATATATATATATACCTGTAATGTTACTTACCGTGTGATAGTATGTTGATAATAAATATAATGAAAATTCCTAAATATCTTAAGTAGATGAATACTTAACTTGATTTAGGAATACTTACCAAATTGAGATAATATTTGTAGAAACATTTAACATGGTATTGCGTGGGAAATACGGGCGATAATTGGAAGGATTATGTCTACAGTCTAGTTAGAATAATTAGGATGGGTTTAGAGGTACCTGCACATTAGTTGAGAGGTGAGAATTTCAAGTGAGTGCTCGAAAAGCTAACATTCACATAATATTTTGCGTTATTACAATATTTAAATACTTGCTAATTTTTTTTTAAATACTTTACACTCGGGCTCTGACCCGTTTATTACAAATATCTTTCCTTTTGTCAAATTATTTAGGTGCCCAGCCATAAGGACACCAAGAATAGGAGTTTCATTCATTTGACGTGCTGTAGCTACTGAGGACATTACAGGGCCTTGGTAGTAGATGCCTCCGTGATTATCATTTCTTCATCTTGAGTTATTTAATTCGGTTAGGGAATATTGCCCCTTTTCTATTTAGACATTCAAAGATTATGGATTTAGTTATTTTACTCCTTTCAGTTGTTGATTATTTCGTTGGATTATTGTATGTAGTATTTAAGCTGGAAGTGTTCACTCCAATCACTTTTATTATTCCATTTTTTTTTTCATATGAGATTATTTTGAATGGTGAATGTTTAATTATTCATTAATTTGGTTTATATTAATTAAAAGGTAAATTTTTGACATCAACCCTTTTAAATATTAGGTGGTTAGTGTTAATACTAATGTTTTCGACAGTGATGCACATTCTGAACCAACTGGATATTCTGATTTAATATAATAAAGGAATGATCACCCGATATTTAATTAGGCGGAGTGTCACAAAGTATAATTTTCTCAAGAAAATTTTTGGGGGTTAGTATGAAGTAGTTCTTTCCCTTAGCTAGGAGATGTAACAGTCTATTTACAGTAGATGGATGTTAAAGAGATGGAATACCTTTACACGATAATAAGCAGTTGGATACTTGTTCACGTGCATGTGCATGGTGACTGTTGATTATCCCACATGCATCTGTTCTTGTTATGGACGGTACAAGTTCACATATGTGGTCGTCTAGATGATCGACCAGAGAGATAACTAAGTTGACCATACATATGTGTTGATTGATGGTGATAACATATGTTACTTTTTTATTCATCCATGTGGCCTAATTATTTTAGTCTACAAAAAAAGCCCCTATACTTCATTCTTGATAGGAATAACGTGGTGAGTCAAAGGATGGGGTATTCCCCTTTAAAAGTTTCCTAGCTTCCTAGAAAGGGTCTGGTCAGCGATCGACGTCTGGGACTTGTAAATTTCAACCTGTTATATTAAGGCAGTGGTAATTAGACCTGTCAAAATACACGATAACCCGTTAACACGACACGACCCGACACGAAATTATAAGTTAATGGGTTTACCCTTATTGGGTTTGGGTCATTAACGGGTTGACACGGTAGACCCGTTAACACTAACGGTTCGGGTTTGGAAATTTACCTGTACCCGTTTCTACCCGTTAACACTAACGGGTACTATAGGGTCACCCAACCCATACCCAATAACAATAACCATTAAAACCCATTATTTCTAAATCTTTAAAGACTAACGGGTGCTATAGGGTCACCCAATCTATACCAATAAAAATTAAAATTAAAACCCATTATTTTTAAAGTATTGAAGACTAACGGGTATTATAGGGTCACCCAACCCGTTACCCATTTCGACCCAAAATGATTCGTTAATATTAACGGGTGTTAACCGTTTGGGTCGTGTACCCGTTAATATTAACGGGTTGTGTTTGGGTATTGTTATTAGACCCGTTAGGCTTACGGGTCGTGTATGGGTTAGGGTGTTTTGACCCGTAACCCGTAACCCGTACACGACCCAAACCGACCCGTTGACAGGTCTAGTGGTAATTTTATAAATAGTTGGCAAAACAGTGAACTGTCTCAATGGACGCTGATCATTTGGGCGTCTAGGGAAATGAGACGCCGTCGATATCTGAAACAATGGTACATTTAATCATTTTAAATTTTAGAGTTTAAGATATGAAAACACTCCTATTAAAGGTTCCTTCCCTTTCAATCTCATCCCATCTTTTATCCTAAACTCTTTTCTTCACTGTCGAGTTCTTACTTCGCCGTCAGAAAGAGAACTGCTGCTGAGTATTTGCCTTTATTGTAAGAATATTTTCCTTCTCATATTTTCCTTTTTGAGTTTTTATAATGGTGTATAATTTTGATTAGGATTCTTTGGAGGAGTTTAGAACAGAGCGTAGTATCCCTGAATGGGTGGAAATTGAGTTAGTCACAGGTCCTTATGTCTTTGTGCATTAGAAGAATGTTATTGGTTTTCCACTATATTTATAACTGAGTGTGGGGTAACTTTCCCGCTAAATCGTTTGTTTCTTGAACTTTGTCAATATTTCGATGTAGTCCCAGCCCAAGTGGCATCAAATACTTGGAGAGTAGTAAATGGGGTCAACCGTATTAGCGAACTATATGGAACCGACATAGGCATAACATAATGTAAGAACAAATTTTTAAGTGTGTCAATTTGTATGTAATTGACTTAATCCCGGACAAAACAAAAGTTTAAGTCATAGGATTGTATTTCGAGTCACAATCCTTATTAAGCTTATGACGTGTTATTTTGAAGACATAGCGACCAAGCCTTAAAGATAGATTATGCCGTGTTTATTGGTGCACATTTTACGTCTTCATATCATATTTTATTCTGAGATATTCTCAGGTATGAACGCATAATATTTATGGGACTAAAAAAATATTTTAAGGATGTTATTTTGTGTAATAATGTTTTAACTTCGTTTTTCTGAAGATAACTTCATTTATTCTGAGATAAACTCATTTTAGAGTCGTGTAGATCTTTTCCTTGAGTTTAAAAAGATCAAACAAGATTTGCTATCATTCAAATGACATGCGTATCTCGTTCAAACGAGATGTGTAGAGACATTCTAATCACAAGCCAATATCATTCTATTGATGCCCCGACTTAAGGTTTTTATTTAAGGAGATTTTTACTCAGAATTTTAAGTAGTGCAGAACTAAAATACAGAACATAACTGTCTCTTTTTTTGGCACTTGTTTACAAAGGTTTTCAATGATAAAAACATTCTTTGTGTTTACAAGATTCGAGCTTTCATACACATATGCTATAGAGATCTTGTGTTTATCACCATTTGGATTTTGTTCATCCTTGTTGAACATTTGTTTCGCTGAGTTTTGCTGTGAAGATGCGGTGGACTCCGTGTTCTGAATCATAGACGATTGCCAAAGTTGTATCGGTGGATACTGAGGCGCCCATGGACTCGTGTGTTGTGAACCTGGCGTAGGTAGACTCCTATGTTGCACCGTGGAGGATTTATTGAAGCATAGAAAAGCTTCAAGATTGAGTCGTTGAGTAAGTCTATTGTCTGTACTGTGTAAAATCATATCATAGTGATTGTCTGGCTTAGGCCGTCCGAGATTTTTTCCCTTAGTGATATCCTCGTACATCAACGTTGTGTGTTTTGTGGGCTTGATTTATTTATCTTGCTTAATCTCACCTAGATGCATGTTTAGGATTAACAAGATAAAATTGGGCTAAATAGAAATTGGTTCACATAATTGGTGCTAATTAAAATTGAAATTTTGTTTTTTGGAAAATTGTTTTCACCTAAATCATACTTAGAAAAAGGGACCCCACAAATTGGTATCATAACTTTAGCTCATTTTTACCACTCTCAAATTGGTATTAGAGCGGTTGCACTCATTTATTGTGTAGATCCTTGTTTTTGTGCTGTTTGGTATTTCTGTTGGTTTATCTTTCTTGGTTTGATTTTCTCTCGATGGATTCTCTAAGTTTTGACAAATTGAATCTTTTGAATTTGAAGTTTGCAAAACTAATTGAAATTCTTGAAGAAGAATATTCTCATTTTAAACATATGACTGGATATTTTCAAACGTTTCAAACTCAAAGAGATATCATGCGTGAGAAATTTGGTGATTTATATGATGACTTTAAATCTTTTAAATCGTCCAAGGAAGAGAGTGAAAATAGGGTCCTTGTTTTGGAGAAAGTGTTAGAGGACTCTAAAAATTCTAGGGTTTATACCAATGAAGAAAATGTTTTGATTAATGAATTTAAGGCACGTGAGAAGACTCTTAGGGTTAAGTTTGCTCTCATTGAGGGGGAATGAGATAACCTTCTAGGGGTAATTGAGAATTTAAATAAGGAGTTCCTAAAAATTGAGGTGTCTAATTTTTTGCTTGAGTCCAAAATTTTGAAGTTAAAAAATGTTTTAAACGACTCAAGTAGTGATGGCAATGGCTTATCTTATTCTAGGGCTTTCGTTGCTAAAGCTAAAATCATAATTTGTTTTAGAGCGTTAACCACATCCCAGGATGTTAGAAAATATCAACCTAAAGGTCCCGTTCCTCGTCGTGTTTACACATGGTCGCATTGTATTAGGAAATGTCACCTTAGGCGTTTTTTCTATGATCTTAGAAAAGACCCTAGGAAGTTTACATGTAGTGTCCCATTGGTTTCCAAAACCCGTCGAGTTAGGTATACACATGTTTGGGATATGAAATTACTTTTGGAGATTCTAAATGCTAGGTTGGTTGATTCTCACATGCTAGCACATGCTTCACATGATATTTCTTATGGATAATCGCTTGCATGATCACGTTTGTCATATGCTAGTCTTTGCTTCATGATATATATCTTGCTAGTGATATGACATGTTTATCTCTTTGTATTATATTTTTTTCTCTAATGAGAAAAATACAAAAAGATTTTGTTTTGATAATTATTTTTGAAAATACAAAAAGATTTTTAGTTTTAAATATTTTTGAGAAAATACAAAAAGATTTTAATTTTTGAGTCGAAAATATTTTTTGAAAAAAAACACAAAATGATTTTCAGATTATTTTTGTGTGTCACGAGCTTACATGTTTGATGTGGCATATTGGTGTGCTTGGACCCCCATCATTTCATTATCCATGTGGCTAGGAAATTGGGTCATAATTATTGATGCATTGAATGATCTTAACCATTGACTAATGGGGTTATTTTGAAGTTGATTTGCATTTGGATTCGACTTTGTATATATGCCATCGCACACACATGCACGAGCTTTTATGAATGTTTAACTTCTCATGCATATTTGAGTTTGGTGAAATGTTCTCCTCTCAATTTTGTCATCTATGCGTAATACTTATGAGGAGGTGTGAATGTAAGAACCGTTTGTCCGTGAGGATTTTTTAAATTGGAAAAATGATGAGTGTGCCGGGGTACCACGAATCCTAATATTGAAAAATCGTGCCATGACGCTATTATTTGTTGAATCGTCAAAATTTCAAATTTGTGTGTATGATGTTTATTTAGTTCATTAAGATCAAATATATTAATTATTACAAATGGCTAAAATTTAGTTTGATGCTATTTAGCTATCAATTAGAGATTCTTGATCGTTTCGATGCGTCTATGTTGTGATTCATTTGTTGTAATTCACACCCGTTCATTCCATATCCATGTTTAGGAACATTGATACTATGTTAACATGTAGCTCATATCGTGTTTGTTTATTTTCTATTTTGAGTCTATTTTGCTGCTGTTTCGTATTTCCAACTACTGTTTTGAGGAAATTTTTTCACTGGGAGATAAACTTTTTAGAACTGGAATATGAAGTTTTTAAAGTCGTTCAAATAAATTCTATATGTCGTTAATACGACATATCCATGTCGTTTGAAGATTGGATCGAGCGACCTTAGTAACAAGATGCATTTAATGTCTGATATAGTCGTTTGAAGGGTCGTTAGATAGATGCTTCGCATGACATCTTACTGTTTTAGGTCATTTCTTATTTGTTCTAATGAGATGCCATTATTTTTCAAACGACCTGGCATTATCGTTCGAACGACCCAGAGAGGATTTTTGCCATTCTTTATATTTTAGTACCTACTTCGTATATATGATGATATCATTATGTTTGGTACTTGTGAGGTATTCTGGATAATTTACATTCAGTCGATATTGATTTTTCACGTGTGATTCACTTCATTGGTTTGCTTAGTCACATCATTCCCGCTATTGATGATTCATTTATGTGACTACTCTCTAGCTACGATTTGGTATGTTGAGATTAATTTTAGCTAGCTACATATGTTTATCTAGATGTGCTTCGTCTAACTAGTCTCATTCTAGATGTTTGTTTATCTTTCTCATTAGTTGTCTATTCGAGAGAAAAAGGGGGAGAGATAATATGTGTTGTAGGGCGAGTTTTAATGATTAGCACATATGATTATATTGGTATCATTTTTTGATCAGACTATTTAAATTTTGGTATCATTGATCTGAGATATATTGAAAAGTGTGAATACGAATTGATATCATATGAATGGTTTGGTTTATAATTTGGTATCATAAGGTTTTATATCATTTGTTCCTCCATACTTCACTGGGTATTTGTTTGTTTTGTGTGTGTAGTAATGATTCAGAGATTTGGAGATTTTGTGACTACATCACATGGAGACGTTAATGCCGTCGATCCAACATTTTTTCACTAGATCGTGTCTTGTATTTTTTTGAGTTTTATAGGATGGGATTTAAGTCATATGGCTTGACGGTTAGACTTAGCATTCACTGGTTTGGTTTTGTTCTAGAATAGTCAAAGGGGGAGATTTGTAAGAACAAATATCCTAGTGTGTCAATTTGTATGTAATTGACTTAATTCCAGGAAAAATAAAAGTTTAAGTCATAGGATTGTATTTCGAGTCATGATCTCTATTAAGCCTATAACGTGTTATTTTGAAGACGTAGCGGCTAAGCTTCAAAGATAGATCATGCCGTATTTATTGGTGCACGTTTCACGTCTTCATATCATATTGCATTTCGAGATACTCTCAAGTATGAACGCATAATGTTTATCGGACTCGAAAAATATTTTAAGGATGTTATTTTGTTTAAAGATGTTTTAACTTTGTTTTTCTGAAGATAACTTCGTTTATTCTGAGATAAACTCCTGTTAGAGTCTTGTAGATCTTTCCCTTGAGTTTAGAAAGATCAAACGACATTTGTTGTCGTTCAAACGACATCAGCTAGTCATTCTAACGGCATGCGTATCTTGTTCGAATGAGATATGTAGAGTCATTCTAATGACAGACTAATATCGTTCTAACGACGTGCCGACTGAAGGTTTTTATTTAAGGCGATTTCTACTCTGAATTTCGAGTAGTACAACACTAAAATACATAACATAACAGTCTTATTTTTTTCCACTTGTTTACAAAGGTTTTCAACGATAAAAACATCCTTTGTGTTTACAAGATCCGAGCTTTCGTACACATATACTATAGAGATATTGTGTTTAGCACCATATGGAGTTTGTTCATCCCTGTTGAACATTTGTTTCGTTGAGTTTTGCGATGAAGAAGTGATGGACTCCGTGTTTCGAATTGTAGGCAATTGCCAAAGCTGTATCGGTGGATACCGAGGTGCACGTGGACTCGTATGTCATGGACGTGGCATAGATGGACTCCTGCGTTGCACTGTGGAGGAGCGATTGAAGCATAGAAGAGCGTAAATACCTGTGGAGATCAAGTTATTGAGTAGGTCTATTATTTATACTTTGTAAAACCATATTATAGTGATTGTCTGGCTTTGGCCGTCCGAGGTTTTTTCCCTTATTGGTTTTCTCTACATCGTCATTGTGTGTTTTGTGGACTTGATTTATTTATCTTTCTTAATCTCAGCCAGATGCATGTTTAGGATTAACAACATAAAGTTGGGCTATATAAAATTTGGTTCACATAATTGGTACTAGTTAAAATTGGAAAAAAAAAATTTTAAAAATTATTTTCACATAAAGGACACTTAGAAAAAGGGACCCCATAAATTGGTATTAGAGTTTTAGATCGTTTTTACCATTCTCACATGTTTAATGCACTGTTACAGCTGGAGGACCACCTCTGATAACATTTACTATTTGAGGACCAGATATTCCAATGGGCTTTGGTATTTAATTTTTCCTATTTCAATAAAGATTGTTGAGATTATGGATTTGTTGTTAAGAATTGAAAATTTTTCCCTCTTCCTGAGGGTGAAGAATATACTAGGCCACACTGACCTCAGAAAGGGCATGACATAGGTCGGCATTTTTATTATTTGTATTTTTTTTGCTTGTTCCTTTCAATTTACTCAGTTATTGACCAATGACTATATTTTTGTGTTTGGCAGAGATAAGAAAGGAGGACATTCCCCTTATTCGAAGTGAATTTTATTGATCTGAATCTTATTTGGTCTATCTAATAAAGAATTAGGCATAATTATCCTCTTTCGGCTTCAATGTTGTTGAAGTACAAGAGTTTAATCACCTTGTTTATTTCTTGGCAAATATAAGACATTCCTCTAGCCCCCATCGATTTAGATAAGCCCACCTCGTCCACTTCGGTTGTTGATTCAGAATCTTCTTCCCTTCTAGAGGGAAACTTGCCTATTGGAGGCACTTCATCCTCATTTGAGTCCTTAGATATCAATTTAGTGCCCACATCCACTAATTCTCTAAAAATTATGAAACGAAAGATTTCCAACCTCCTACTAGAGCTAAGTGCCCTTGTCCAGCTAAGAAGAGGAACATTAAGGAGGGCAGCTCCAAACGCCCTGTGGTGGTGGTGCACTATGAAGTGAAGACCAAGGAGCTTCAATTCAAAAGCCTGAAGAAACGACTTGTTGATTGCTTGGAGTTTCCAGGATAGGGTCAGGCTGACTAGGGTCTAGGCAGTGCTCCTTCAGTGGCAGTGAATCCTAGTCTTTCTTAGGGCCTGATAGGTTCGGGGGTTCTTCGCGCAGATAAAGTTGCTGCATTTGCCCTTTCTATGGATAGATTGCTAGAAAGAGTTAATAAAAATTTATCCTTGGTATATATCTTTTCACCTGCTTTATTTCATATGTTTATGCTCTAATTATTTAGTTTGCTGAATTCCCTACTTTTCTTGAATTTTGCAGTTTCTAGTTGATTTTGATCAAATTTTAAGAAGATATGACCAGTTCAGGGAGTCCTCGACGGACCTTGAGGCTGCCTTTCGGAATCTAAAGGAATATTTGGATACTACCAAGAAGGCCCAGGTGGCAAATCAGAAGAAATGGAAGGAGGTGTTGGAAAGGGTAAATAAGGAAAAAATTATGCTATGAAGGTTTCTGATGATGCTGTAAAGAGGGATGAGATAACTGAGAAAGCTATTACAGATGCCGATGGTAAATACCAGGGTTTAAAGGTGAAGTTTAAGAAAGAGAAGTAAGATGCCTATACCAGGGTTTCAGATAAGGCATAATTTATTACCGTGGTGCAAGTGGAGTTTTTGAAGAAGTCATCCTTCAAGAAAGGATGAGACGCTTCTCTGATGAAGTTCGACACCGCTCCAGACTCCGAGCTCTTTTAGCAACGCAACCCTAGTACTCCTCCTGTGATCAATGAGGAGATTATCGATGAGGAGGGAATGCTTAAAAGTGTCAAATTTAAACCCCGAATAGATGCATTTTAGTCGCTCATTTTAATTAAAAATGGCCTTATCAGGTAAATCAGCAGTCGCAACATCAAATAATACTAAATCAAGTCAATTGTGACACATAAGCTTTTAAAAGCTAGCATAAAAAAATCAAAGGAGACCGTGAAGTCTGAGTCTACATTGAGCTTGCCCCGAAGAGTTCCGATGTCCGAACCTAGCCCCGAACCAAGCCTAGCCCAATCCATACCCCGAGCCCGGTGTGTGTTGAGTTTGTACCTTTATTAATTTTTAGATTTTTTTTATTTGAGTCATTTTATTTTTAGGATTTATTTTAGAATTATTTAGGATTTTTAGAATTTATTTGCATATTTTATATTTTATTTTTATTAGTGTACATTTATTTTTATTTATAATTCTTTTTATTTTTTTATTTTATTTTATTTTATTTTATTAGGATTAATTTTTAGGATTTCATGTATTTTTATTTTTTTAAGATTTTATATTTTTAGGATTTTAGTTTTTAGTTTAACTAGTTTTAAACCCCGCGCGATGCGCGAGCGTGGTATAGTTTTATTCGTAAAATATATGCCCCAAAAATAATATTATCATTACATTTAAACTAATGTTAATATGAGATGAAAAAATGAATAAAAAATTTGGGATATATGAACATGCCTCTATTTTAAAATTACAAATCAACTACATATTTATATTTTTAAGTAGAGATGGTAGTTCTATGATTAATATACACTAAACACCGAGATACTTTTTTTATTTAAGACATAATTATATTTTTATGCCTATTTGACACATTATATAAGTATTAATTAATAATAGATGGAGAGAAAATGGACACTCATATATAATCACGATAATTACTATCATATATATATATATATATATATTTCAAAATATTTTACTTAGGCACTTAATCAACTTTACATAAATTATACTTTAACCCCTAATTTTTGAAAAATATAATGAATAGTATCATGGACATGATAGACAAAAATGACAAACAATTAGAACTTGTGTGTTAAGAAAATAAAGCATAAAGGGTATAATTTGTATAAAAAAATGTGAAAATGAGTCAAAATAAAAATATCAAACCTTATAACAAAGCACAAAAATAATTATGCAATCACAATATAAAAAGAGAAAAATCCAAAAAGGAATATTATATATTTTATTTAAAAAACAATGTTATTAAACATGGAAGCATACCTCACTTCCTTTAAAATAGAGCAACATACACCATATGCTTCTAACTAACTAAATTCACATCATATGCTTCTAACTAATTAAACTCACATTTCTATATAAAGATTCAATCGAAATTATTTTAAGAAAAACACTATTTAAATCTTCACATAACACATTCTACTTAAACAAAATCACAGTCTATTCTATGGCTCATTGTCAATTTTGTAATGATCTTTTACTATTTGGGGTCCAATAGTTATTTAGAGTTTTATTCCATTTGTTTACATTCTACTCGTTTGGGATTCAAAATCGACAATAAACATTCGTTAGCTAGTTTGATGGTCAGTTGACTCATTTTCCAATAAAAAAAACTATTTTACCCATTAGTATAAGTATTTATTAGTGTATTAAAACAAATTTTACATTATATCTTATTGTTTTAAATAGTAAAACTTTTTTTACTAACACTTTTTTATAAAATGAGAAAGTTTTAAAAAATGAAAAAGTTTTATACACTTTTTATTAAGTATTTTTTTTAAATCAAAAGGTTTTTTTATAAACTTTTTTTAGCACTTTTTTTCACAAACATTAAAAAATATTGTTTTTAACTGTTTTTATAAACGTTGAAAAAACTTTATATAAAAACAATCTTATAAAAAAACAGTTTATGAATGTCAAAAGTTTTTTTGTAAATTGTTTTCAACTTTTTTCATAAAACCAATTCTTTATATGAGTAAATTAAAAACGTAAAAAACACTTAATATAAAAACATTAAAAACACTGTTTTTTTAACAGTTTTTTGTATAAACGTTAAAACAAATTATGTAAAAACACTGTTCTTAAAAAAAAAGAACTCTTTTAAAAAAATATTAAAAAATGGTTTATATAAAAACAACATTTTTTTAAAGAGAATTATAAAACTGTTTTTGAATGTTTATAAAAAATAGTTAAAAATTCAGTGTTTTGTAACGTTTTTTAAAATTAGTGTTTTTTCCTTAAAAAAATAGTGGTTTATATAAACAGTTTTTTAACATTTATAAAAAATAGTGTTTTTAACATTTTTATATCAACTGTTTTTGAATGTTTTACGTAAAAAAATAATTTTATAAAAAAAGTTAAAAAAATTGTTTATAAAAAAACCGTTTAACGATTATAAACTGATTTTTTTAAAAAACATTGATTTTATATAAATTGTTTTTTGATGTTTATAAAAAACAGTGTTTTTGTAACGTTTAAAAAAAGTGTTAAAAAAATAATCCAAAAAAGAGAGAAAGTAAGAACAAGAGAGATAAGAGAGAGAAAAACTCTTATAGTTTATATAAAAACACTGTTTTTTAAAAAGGTTAAAAAAACACTATTTTTTTTACTGTTTTTTTATATGTTAAAAAACTGCTTATACAAAAACCCTTTTTTTTAAACAGTTATAAACATCAAAAGGTTTTCTAATAAACTCTTTTTAACTGTTTTTTATAAAATCAATTTTTTTTATAAAAAGACATCAAAAATGTTAAAAAAAAGTTTTTATAAACTATTAAAAACAACTTTTTATATGAACAGTTTTCATATAAAATGTTAAAAACGTTAAAAAAACAGTATTTTTCGACGTTATTATATAAACTGTTTTTTAACATGTTTATAAAAAAAATTGATTTATAAAAAAAACGTTAAAAAAGTTTTATAAAAAACCATTTCACGTTTATAAAAAAAAAAATTAAAAACATTATTTTTATATAAACTATTTTTAAAAAAAATTGTTTTTATATAAAATATTTTTTTAAGTTTATTAAAAAGAGTGTTTTTAATGTTTTTAGTGAACAGTGTTTTTAAAAAAAAAGAAAAGCGTTTTTATATAAAATGTTTTTGACCGTTTGTAAAAAGCAATTAAAAAATCAGTGTTTTGTAACCTTTTTAAAAGCAGTGTTTTTAAAAAAAAAATAGTGGTTTATATAAACTATTTTTAACGTTTATAAAAAAAGCAGCTAAATATAGTGTTTTCAACGTTTTTATATCAACTTTTTTTTAATGTTTTTAACGTTTTATGTAAAAAATTAATTTTATAGAAAATTAAAAAAAACAGTTTATAAAAGAACCTTTTAACAATTATAAACTGTTTTTTTTTATAGAAAAACATTGCTTTTATATAATTTAATGGTTATAACAAACAGTGTTAAAGAAATAATCCAAAAAAGAGAGAAAGCAAATGGTTTATCAATAGTGGGGAACCTCCAAACCCTACTAATCTTAACTAACAAATTAATCAACGAAAGAAAAGAAGGAAATTACCTGCCGAGAACTTTGGCGGCGATTTAACATATGTGCAACCCTTTGTTCAGGAGAAGGTTTGGGGTCTTTGAGGAAGTCTATGGTGATGACCATGATGATTGACAGCAGTTAAAAATAATGTTTATATATTGAGACGAAAGAAATGGATCATTCTTAATTGCTTTTGACTTGATTTCGTAGTTGGATTAAATTGAAGGAGAGAGAGAGAAAAATCAATAGTTCAATGCATCTATTAAATTGCTTGTATAGTATTTTATAGAAGTATAAAATATAGTGCCACGTGGACTCAATGAGGAGGAGTCTTAAATTCTCATAAATGCCTTGTTTTGCATTTTATAGTATATAGAGATATATTTTTATTTCTTTTTGGTTTCATTTTTTTATTTGAGTATTTATTTTATTTTTAGAGTAGTATTTTATTTTTAAATTTTTATTTTTATTTGTTTTATATTTTTTTAGTTGTGTTATTTTAAGGGTTGCAAATTAAACACACACATTAAACCCACTAACACTCTAAATGCCATACACACTCATACACCTAAACTCCCATACTCACTCACGCCACAACCTCCCTACACCCTCACCATACGCAATAACCCTCTCCCATCTTCCCCAACAACACTACCATTCTCTCTCTTCCACCATTAACACACCCAATTCCCCACCTTTCTTCTACCTTCCAATACTCACACTCTCACTCAACAATATAACCCCAGCCCTACCCGACCTCCACCTCTACCACCACCAGCTGGTGGAGGTCCGAATCAAAACACCAACCTGCCGGCGACCCAACCAAACTCAGAACCCGAGTTGTCCCTCGACCTACCTACCCGAGTTGAAAATCCGGCCAAAACTGCACCCATAAGAACCAAAATCGGACCTATGGTTCGGTCTGCCCAAACCATAAAACCCACGACCTTTGTCCCAAAACCGCTGCAACCCGCGAATCCGGCCACAACCCGATCGAACCTCCATCCAACTCAAACCCGAAGCCTTCCCAAAACCTAATCCAAATTATCTCCTACAAAATAGGAGCTTCCAAATCAATCCCAAGCCAAAACTAAATCCCAACAAAATCTCTAAACAAAAACACCAATCCGTGGGTTATAAAACAAGAGAAGGCAACTCATTAAAGAGGAGGACTCTCAACAGAAAAAAGAGGAAGAGACGCATAGAGAGAGAAACAGTGTGTATTATGTACAGGTTAGGGTCATGAAAAAATTTCAAATAAATTTAAAAAAAAGAGTTTAGAATAAATTTTTAGGTTTGTTTTTATTCTTTTTAGTGTAATCAAGTACTGGATTTGTTAGAAGATTGAGACGCGTGTTCATGCACGGTTGACACAAGGAATTATTGCGTATCGTATTCTTTCCCTCTTGTTTCAATTTTTATTAATGCTATTGTGATTGTTGTTTATTGTAACATAAGAATGTTTGGCTTAATACCCCATTCAAGGGGTGGGATGCACTGAGAATGATACTAATTTAATTAATCAATTTCATTAATTGTATATTTCTAAGTAAATTAATTTTTAACTGTCACCAAATAATTTATGTAACGAGAGTTAGTAAATTAATTGAACAAATTAATGTTTGAATTTAGGAATCGAACTAGAAATAGGTTTTTCCGATATTTGAATATTAATTCGGTGTTGAAATTTCAGGATTGATATTGTTTTTGTTAAATTGATCCTAGCGGGTAATTTTCTGAAAATAATATAATTCATAATTTTTCATTGTGTGACATTTTATAATTAGTTTTCTGAATTTTTTTTATTAAATTTATAATTTTAACGAGAGTTAGATTAGCGATTTAATATTATCTCGAAATATTTCAAATTAATAAATTGAGAAATTAAAATAATTGAAAATGCAGTGCAATCCCATCTCTTGACTTTCTCACAAATCTCACACTCGGTTGCACACTTTTTTTTCATTATTTAGTCATTTAGTAATTTTAGCATTTAGTAGTAAATTTTTGCCTTGAAATTGTTTTAAAAAAAAATAAAAAATAAAAAAAATATATTAATTTTTTTTTTGAATTACAAGTTTTCACATTAATTGTTTCACCTTGGAAGTTGGATTGATACCCGTACTTACCTCAATACGAGTTGTTTTAGACAAGTTTTGTAGGTCATCAAGGGAATTTTGAGAGTGGCTTTTGAAGACAACGATCGTACCCCAAAAAACAATTTATCAAATGGCGTCGTTGCCGCTTTCTTGACGTGGACACAAGTTGAAGACTTGTAATTTTTGTTTTATTTGTAATTATTCCTCCTCCCTCCTCCTTAGACTGGTTGTATAGGATTTTTGAAGTTGTGTATTTATTTTGGTGAATTTTGACCCTGATTTATTTGTAATAATTATTCATAAAAATCAAAAAGCGAAAAGAAAAATCGAACAAGGTAGAGAGCGGGCGTCCAACGATGAACATTTTTGAAGCCTCTTTACTTTGGGTCGGTAGGACTCATTAGGATGACTGAGATAGGGAAGATCTTCCCCCGGTCAACTCAACTCGGTCTTCGCCCAACGTGTGTAAAAACCTTGGGAGGTACATTTTTTTATCCCTCGCGAATCTCTTGCAAGCGAGTTCATTTTTTGTGTGATTAATTGGTCCTGTGTGCTTTTAATTTCTGCGTCGCACTTAAATTGAATGGTTTGATGAATTAATTTTCCTAAGACCTGGACCCGATCATTGCAACGAGGAGGGATTTCATCACCCGACTCACTCGCTTATACATTATGTACTATCCTAGCTGTCATTAAATTTAAAACCAATCAACTAGCTAGCTCCGTAGGGACACATTTTTGCAACAGATAATCACAAGATAACTTCCGTGATTTTTATCGCCCGCGGACTTAATTAAAATTTGACTACCCCTTTCACTAATTTTGAAGATAATAATTGGCTACGTTCTCGTTATGATTTTTTTTGACTCGTGTGTGTCCAATTCCTTTCTTTAGGTAGTCGATTTTAGTTAGTTCGACCAAATTAAGAGTCCATTTTCTCCCCTTTTTTCGAAAAATTCCAAAAATATTTTATACAATATTTTCAAAAATCCCAAAAGGTGTTCTTTTTTTCCATATTCCAAAAGCCAAAAATATTTTCCTTTTCTTATTTTTCAAAATCACAAAAATATTTTCTTTTGATAAATATTTAAAAACCCAAATCTATTTCTCTCTTCACGGCCGAAAAACGTCCTTTACGGGAGTACTTTGACCATTTCCCATTATTTGATTTTAATCCCGAATCGAACCTTCATTCATTAATTCATGGATTTAAATCTCAAACACCCATTGTTGATACTTGTGTGTCGTCCACACCCACATCTCCTCCTCTACGGCCTCCGGTGACGAGTGTCAACCGATCCCATGCTTCACTGTGCATACACTGCTTTCTGGTGGACCATTTGTCCCATGAGTGTCCATTTATTTTCACTCCTTCTGACCCCACCATGGCCCAAGTGTTTCCATATGACACTGTTTCGAAACCACCCTTACCGTATTCTCACGACCTATCCAATGCCGAAGGGTATGAGTACCCAAGCTGTTCATTGCGGCCTGATAATCCTTCTATGCAATTTGAATCCCAACGCCATGTTGTGGATCCTTATGGTTTCTAACAATTGTAATCGCCACCTCGTGCACCTCATACATATCAGTCCCCTTACTATGCTCCTTGTGCTGATTAACCTTTTGTCTCTCACGGAGATACTTCTCCCGTGGATGATGCACTTGACCCCGTTCCACTCATTTTATATGAGTATTCTCCACATCCTTGTGTTTCTAGTGAGTTGTGTCCACCTCATCCACCACCGCCACCCACCGTCATCTCCCCACCACCTTGCACATCCGCTCTCGAGAGCCTCTTACAAAAGTTCGCACACACTCTTCAATCTCAAAATGAAGCCCTTTAACGGCTTGAGCACAAGTTTAATGAATTTGAGTGTGTGAACGAGTCGGATTTTACCCCAAGTCAATCCATTATTGCCCTGCGTGAGACGATGATGTGTCATCTTGTGCCACTAATTTTGAGTGTAACCAATCCTATCCTCCTGAGAATCTTAAAGTTGAGACCACCACGTGGTCCGGGACCAAGTTCACCATTGTGTTGACATATCCATTGATTGTGAGACTGATCACACACCGCCCTATCCTCTCGAACCCACCATTGCGGCGCCTTTCCCCTTCCAGAGAATCCTTATTTATGCCCGAGCCTACACCTATTGAGCCCACTACGCGTGTTCCCGAGGAACCACTTCATCATAGGTTAGCTCCGGCTACAAGTTCTCACCATTTTCTTGATATTGAATCCGCGATGGTTTCTATCGCTCTGGATATGGATCCTATCCCACCATGATTGACTCCCGTTGAGTCAGATATTAACGTTGATTCATCTATCTCGGATTTGGATGCCTCATTCGATTTTTCCACCACTTTGGATGGTGACCTTTAGGTGGCTAAGTTGATCACTCCCTCGTTCACTTTCACACCTCCTCCCACGAGTTCCCTTGAGGATCACTCTGAGCCTTATGAGGAGTGTGTTTCTCTACTCGTGAGTTAGATCATCTCCCCCCACCCTTTATCCCACCCGACCCACATAATGTCCCTACCACCCCACCACTTGGTTTGGACCTTATTATTACACCTCACCTATTCACATCTATGTATTTAGGTCCTCACCTACACCCACCCTCCACGCTCGTGCTCCACGATCCCACTCTTGCGTTTTTCTTCCACCCCGATATCTATGAGAGTATTTGTGCTACTCTCCGCATCCGTGACACCGAGCTTGTTACTTTATACACACCACTTCCTCATGGAGTTTATTTTTTCCTTCTCTCGCTCCCTGGCGTGTTACAGCGCTACCATTACCATCGTCCATTTATAAAATAGTCATGCACTTTCTCTGAGGCCCACCACATCACTATTGTCAAACCCTTCTGCCTACCCCACCAACTTGCGCACCATTCTTATAGGGCCCTTGTTTCCCTCACCTTTCGACTCAATAAGGCCTGTGATCGATGCTTATTCTCCATTGCCTTTCTCATCCTTACCTTCCTACCCACCCACCCCTGGTCCACCGATGCTTTGCATCGTGTGATTGACTTCGCTATACAAGTGCATTGACCTCTTGTTTATACTTTATCTAGTAAGACTGATGCTTCAGTCTTGTTTGGGGGTCATTTTCATCACCTCATTTTTCTGTCGCCCCGGACTTTCATAGTTTTTATCTTTAGGGTGAGTTCCGATCGGTCTAGCTAAAGATGTTAAACTTAGCTCTACCGGGAGGCAGCCCGTCATTTATTGTTTCTGAGTATGGGTCTTATCCTATTTGGGGGTGGTGTTTCACACCACCCAATGATTTTCACATACTTTCTAGACTTGTACATATTTTTTTGTCGCATATGTTCTTCAGGTTTCATCTCTGCTACACTATGCGGTACATTTTCATTAGCGGTTCATTATGGTAATATCTTTCCTCCCTTGTGCTTTTCATTTTTTATATATAGTTTTAAACATCGAGGACGATGTTCTCTTTTGTTTGGGGGTGGAAAATTTATCAAAATCGTATCTCTTTTGAAAATTTTCAGAAACAGGTGATTTTAAAACATTTTGTGCAGTGAAAAAAATAATTTTTTATGACATAAATTGTCTATCATCCCTCTTTTAGAAATCTCGGAATACCCGTGTTTGACCCCAAAATCACACTTTTTAACATATAATTAATTAATACCTCTTAAAGCGTACTTGCACTATGAATTTCTAAACTCAGCAATTTGCACTATCACGTTACAATCTAAAGTTGAAGATTAATTATATTCTCAAGAGAGTCTTAAAAGATCACTAGTGGCAATTTAAAACTCGTGAGATTTGATCTTTTCACCTTTTTGACGATTTTTACGTATTTCAGAGTCACGAGTTGTCTCAACTTTCTTTGGATACCGCACTTAGTCGTTGCATGGTCTCATTATTTTTTCAAATTTGGCTTAATCACTGAGAATGACATCATTTTTGAGTTGTAAGAAACACGTGTCTTGTAGTTTGTCCCGAGCACTAAATCTAATTTGCCATACACTTTTCATTTTTACCCTTCGCACCACCTATTATCATTCCACATTTTCCTTATCCATATATTCCAGATACCATCCACATATCGTTTGCCATCATTACCATCGTTTTTTTAGAAAAAGAGTGTTTGAAATTTTTCATGTAAATTGTCTTCATTTGTTTTATGAAAAGCAAAATGTATCGCAATAAAAAAAAGAAAAAGAAAAAGAAAAAGAAAAAGAAAAAGAAAAAGAAAAAGAAAAAGAAAAAGAAAAAGAAAAAAAGAATAAAAAAATTAAAAAAGAAGAAGAAAAGAAAGCTTGCGATCATAAACTCAAAAAATGAAGACATTGGTTATTCAAAGTGTGTCACACTCCTCTCAAAAACCGTATCATTTATCTTCTTCATTTCATTTTCCCCTCATACCTTACATAAACCCCATTTTCACCCTTGGTGACGTGTTCCGGCAAACCAGAAGTATATATGGTGAATAACTCGACATTCTCAATATAGTGGTTAGCATACGTTCATGAGATCAAAATTTATTCTTTCATGTATCCGTCATTTTCTATAAAGTGTGTGAGACGTTTGAACTTGTTTACATTTACTCACCTCCTCACACACTAGAGAGATACACTTACCCAATTCTCAGAGAGTTCGATTCAGAGAGCCATATCCAGTGAGAATTGAGGTCAAAGCGTCGATTCTTAAAAGGCGATCTCGAAATTACTCTAATGATACTTAAGATTATTTCACATAACACATGCTGAGTTTTAGGAAGGATTACGCTTTTTGGTATTAAGTAATTTCATATCTTATTTTGATAGTTGAATACGGTATTCCTTGATGTCCTTTAAGTTGGGTTGTATAGCGTTTCATCATCTACTTAGATACTGCATTTAAATAAGTTTTTGAATTTTGTGGGTATATTCAATGCAAACCCTCACGAGACACCACTCGTCCTGTAGGGCAACCTATAGGTTTAACGGCTTGTTGCACATGCTAAGTGCAATCGCCAATGTCTGCAAAAGTGGCACACTTTTGGTTACTTATATCTATTTTCTCTCTAATTTTTGCTCGAGGACTAGCAATATTATGTTTGGGGGTGGTGTGATAAGCACCCAAAAGTGTCTAATTTAAACGCCGAATAGATGCATTTTAGTCACTCATTTTAATTAAAAATGGCCTTATGTTCGTATTTATCTATATTGCATGTAAATCAGCAGTCGCAACATCAAATAATGCTAAATCAAGTCAATTGCGACACAAAAGCGGTTAAAAGCTTGCATCGAAGAAATCGAAGGAGATCGCAAAGTCTGAGTCCATATTGAGCTGGCCCCGAAGAGTTCCGATGTCCCCAACCTAGTCCTGAACCAAGCCTAGCCCAGACCGAGCCCAGTCCATACCCCGAGCCCGGTGTGTGTTGAGTTTGTACCTTTATTAATTTTTAGATTTTTTTATTTGAGTCGTTTTATTTTTAGGATTTATTTTAGAATTATTTAGGATTTTTATAATTTATTTGCATATTTTTATATTTATTTTTATTAGTGTATTTTTTTTTATTTCTTTTTAGTTTTTATTTTATTAGGATTTATTTTTAGGATTTCATTTATTTTTATTTTTATTTTTTTTTAGATTTTAGATTTTTAAGATTTTAGTTTTTAGTTTAATTGATTTTCGTTTTTATTTCTATTTTTTTTCGTTTCATATTTTATTTGAGTCTTTACTTTATTTTTAGAGTAGTATTTTATTTTTAGATTTTTATTTTTGTTAGTTTTATATTTTTTTTAGTTGTGTTATTTTTAGTGTAGGAGGGTAGTGAGACTGGGGTTTATGAATAACTGAAAAGGGTGAGGCGCGACCCACTCCAATGGACGCTGCCCGCAAGGCCTTCAAGGTCTCCTGGTGCAACTTCTGAAGAAAACTTCTCCTTCTGGTAACAATGGAACTCAAGCTTCAACTCACTCCCTGCAAGAAGATGAAGTTTCACAACAAAAATAGCAATTTTCTCAAGCGAAACACCTGAGAGTGATGGGTGTCAGTGGGGAGTGAAGGAACAAGGCACTCAGCAGTATGAGAATGAGCAGGGAGAGAATACTAGGTAGGTCTGGTGATATTTTAGCAGAGTAATAGTGCAATTTCTATTGTATCCCTCTTGACCTTGCTCAGAGGTCTATTTATACTAGGGCGTTAGGGGTGAGTGGCATTTTTGGGCGCCAAAATTGAGAGAGTTGGTGGGGAATAATGTCTGAAGTGTACCATTTGTCCCTACCTGTGGTAGCTTGCCTGTCCCCTCTGCAGGCGCCACCTAGCGCCGACCAAAGGTAAAAAAGCACATATGTCCCCTAACGGAGACAAACCATCAGATTTGGTAATTATCTTTTGAAACGGTAACTTGTGGTGCAATTTTGTAAATCTTGGGAGAGGAGACCTTAAGGACTCCTTTCCTCTAAAAATGTTATTTTTCTTGAGAGGGACCTTGAGGACCCCCTCTTCTGGAAAAGTCATTTTCTTGTAAAGAGTTTATCTTCACTTGTGACCAAGTGTGCAGTGTGTGTAGTCTCGAGTGACTTCTAGGTCTTCCCACTAGTATTCTCTCAATCCTATAGTGCTAAGTGGTTGAGCTTGCTCAACATACCTTATCCCTCAGCCGCCAAGCCAAAACTCCCAGGAGGTCCCAACGGGCCTGTTCGAGCCCGGCTTGCTCGACTAGGCAACCTGTACAAGGAAGTAAAGTGTTAGTGCTGTTGTTCATTTAGAGACTGAGGTTTCATGATGAGGAGTTGTTCGTGATAGTTACTCCCTCAATATGACTTTCTGTCGAAACCCTTGTAGCACCTCTCGAATAACATTTCTGCAGTGACCCTTGCAGTGGCGCCGAGCCTTGCAGTGACGCTGACTCTCTCGATTGTCATTACTGCAGTGACTCTTGCAGCGGCGCTGACCCTTGCAGTGGTACTTATTAATTTTGGATTTATGTGGTGACCCTCGCGGGCAGCTTTCGAACGTTATTGCTGTAGTGACCCTTGTTGTAGTGGCGCTGACGCTTGAAGCGGCGCTGACCCTGGCAGCGGCGTTGACACTTATAGTGGCGCTGACACTTGGAGCGGCGCGGACACTTGGAGCGGCGCCGACCCTTGCAGTGGCGCTGACACTTGAAGCGGTGCCGACCCTTGCAGCGACGCTGACACTTGTAGCGGAGCTGACACTTGAAGCGGCACCGACACTTGCAGCGGCGCGGACACTTGCGGCGGCGCTGATACTTGCAGCGGCGCTGTCACTTGAAGCGACACTGACCCTTACAGCGGCGTAGACACTTGCAGCGGTGCTGACACTTGCAGCGGTGCAGACATTTAAAGCGGCACTGGCACTTGAAGTGGCACCGACCCTTGCAGCGGCGCTGACCCTTGCAGCGGCGCTGGCACTTGAAGCGGCGCTGGCACTTGAAGCGGCGCCGACCCTTGCGGCGGCGCGGACACTTGCAGTGCTGTTGGCACTTTTCGCGGCGCCGACCCTTGTAGCGGCGCGGACACTTGCAGCGGCGCCGACCCTTGCAACGGCGCTGACACTTGCAGCGGCGCTGGTACTTGAAACGACGCCGACACTTGCAGCGGCGCGGACACTTACGGCGGCGCTAACACTCGCAGCGGCGCTGGCATTTGAAGCGGCGCTGATCCTTGCAGCGGCGTAGACACTTGCAACGGCGCTGACACTTGCAGTGGTGCAGACACTTGAAGCGGCGCTGGCACTTGAAGTGGCGTCGACCTTTGTGGCGGTGCGAGCACTTGCAGCGGTGCCGACCCTTGCAGCGACGCTGATACTTGAAGCGGCGCTGACACTTGAGGCGGCGCTGACACTTGCAGCGGCACTGGCATTTGAAGCGGCACTGACCCTTGCGACGGCGCGGGTACTTGCAGCGGTGCCGACCCTTGCAGCGGCGCGGACACTTGCGGCAGCGCTGACACTTGCAGTGGCGCTGGCATTTGAAGTGGCGCTGACCCTTGCAGCGGCGCTGACACTTGAAGCGGTGCAGACACTTGAAGAGGCGCTGGCACTTGAAGTGGCGCCGAAATTTACGGCGGCGCTGACACTTGCAGGGGCGCTGACCCTTGCAGCAGCGCTGACACTTGCAGCGGCGCTGACACTTACAGCGGCGCTGATACTTGCAGTGGCTCTGACACTTGCAGCGGCGCTGACCCTTGTAGCGACGCTGACACTTGCAGCGGCGCTGGCACTTGAAGAGGCTCTGGCACTTGAAGAGGCGCTGACCTTTGTAGCGGCGCTGACCCTTGCAACGGCGCTGACACTTGCAGTGGCGCTGATACTTGCAGGGGCGCTGACCCTTACAGCGGCACTGACACTTGCAGCGGCGCTGACACTTACAGCGACGCTGATACTTGCAGTGGCGCTGGGGGTTCCTGCTGAATATGAGTTTCTGTTGGGACCCTGGGGTGGTTCCATCTCAATTATGCGTTTCTGCCGGGACCCTGGATGGGTTCCTTCTTAATACGAGTTTCTGTCGGGACCGTGGGGGGTTCCTACTCAATATGAGTTTCTGTCACGACCCTGGAGTGGCTCCTCCTCAATAAGAGTTTCTATCGGGACCCTGGGGGGTTCCTGCCTAATATGAGTTTCTGCCGGGACCCTGGGGGGGTTCCTTCTCAATATGAGTTTCTGCCGGGACCCTGGGTTTCTTCTCAGTATTTCTTATAAAATAATATTTTTACTTTTTTTATAGGTAGACACCCTTCTACATCTAGGGTCACAACTTAAATACACACATTGTCAATTTTATCAAATACCGCAAGTGCACGAGCTATTATAGAATAGCGAGTGTAAGTACGGGACGAACCTACAGAGATTTGTCAATTTTAATTTTTAAAAGAATTGCAACTATCTAACTAGATAAAGTGGGATAAGGAATATGAACTAAACTAAATAAAAGCAACTACGATAAATGAGAGTAACGCAAGAGATTTGTAAACAATTAGGAAATAATTAGGATTCGGGGTCCATTTATTACGTAACTAATATTGCACACTAATTTAATATTGTCATTCCCTTTTTATAACTCAAATTGAACCGACTCTCGACGCGTTTCATTCGGGAAATATGACAATTATGTTCAAAATATTTTTAACGCCTCTACTAGACGGCTAAAATCCCTATTCCCTTAGAAAATACAAGTTTTAAAATTTGTAAATGTATTTAAGTATGGATTATCAAAACAATCAAAGTGCAAGCATAATCCATCAAAAAAATACTATTTTTAAATCTCAAAACTTGATTGACAAAATAATTTTGAAGGTTTTAAAAGACACTCTCTTGTCGTTTTAAAGTGAATACCGAATCTTTAATAACAATTAAAACAAGTAGGGAATAACCAACAATCAAATTAATGTGACAATATCAGCTAACTATGATAAACTTCACCCTAATCCTAATACAATAATCAAACTATCATAATGAAAGAGAAATTACAAGAATAAGAAGAGATTTTCATTGATAAACCAAACTTACAATTAGTTCTCTCACAATAATCTTCAATCCTCTAAGAAATGATAAAGACTTGGCCCTCAAATTGAATATAATCTCTCAAAATAAAACTACCAACAATTGTTCTAAAGTGACTCTCTTTAAAATTCTACCCCTTGTTCTACACACGAAATAATGAGCCCCCAAGGGTTCTATTTATAGGCTTAGGGTGAGGCATTAGGGTTTTGTGGAACTCTTCAACTTCCACCACTTCAATTTCCCCCCACTCGAAAAGTCTTCTTATTTCTTAGTGCATAGCATGCCAAATTTCGTCCAATTCGGAGAATAAAAATTCCCTACTTTTTTATGATTCCACAAGTATAAAAACAACATTTTTTCGAACGACCGTAAAATTCAGTTTTTTCGCGCCTTTTTTGAATTGATCATTAATTTGTATCAAAACCCATCATTATCTGCAAAAAAATCACTAGGCAACTTTTTTCACAAATTAGCACAAGAATATTATAAAATTATTGAAGCACCCATTTTTGACTTGGAATTGCCATTTTAACTGTGAATTCAATCATTCTTGCATTTTTTTCCCTTTTTAATAAAATCATCCTAAGAACTTGTTAAATAAAACAAAATGGGACTAAGAAGGTATAAATTTCGGTATAAAATATACAAAATAATGCACTCATCAAAACCCACTCATACTATAAATTCCATACACACTCACACACCTAAACTCCCATACTCACTCACACCACTACCTCCCGACACCCTCACCACACTCAACAAACCCTATCCCATCTTCTTCCCCAACAACACTACCATTCTCTCTCCTCCACCATTAACACACCCAATTCCCCACCTTTTTTCTACCTTCCAACACTCGCACTCTCACTCAACACCATAAACCCAATCCTACCCGACCTCCACCTCTACCACCACCAGCTGGTGGAGGTCCGAATCAAAATACCAACCTGCCGACGACCCAGCCAAACTCAGAACCCTAGTTGTCCCTCGACCCACCAACCCGAGTTGAAAATCCGGCCAAACCTGCACCCATAAGAACCAAAATCGGACCTGCTATGGTCTGGTCTGTCCAAACCATAAAACCCTTGACCTTTGACCCAAAACCGCTGCAACTCGCAAATCCGGCCACAACCCGATCGAACCTCCATCCAACTCAAACCCGTAGCCTTCCCAAAACCCAATCCAAATTATCTCCTACAAAATAGGAGCTTCCAAATCAATCCCAAGCCAAAACTAAATCCCAACAAAATCTCTAAACAAAAACACCAATCCGTGGGTTATAAAACAAGAGAAGGAAACTCATTATAGAGGAGAACTCTCAACAGAAAAAAGAGGAAGAGACGCATAGAGAGAGAAACAGTGTGTGTATTATGTACAGTTTAGGGTTATGAAAAAATTTAAAAAAAATACAAAAAAAAGTTAGTTTAGTTTAGAATAAATTTTTAAGTTTGTTTTTATTCTTTTTGGTGTAATCAAGTACTGGATTTGTGAGAAGATTGAGATACGTGTTCATGCACAGTTGACACAAGAAATTATTGCGTATCGTATTCTTTCCCTCTTGTTTAAATTTTATTAATGCTATTGTGATTGTTGTTTATTCTAACATGAGAATGTTTGGCTTAACACTCCGTTCAAGGGGTGGGATGCACTGCGAATGATATTAATTTTATTAATCAATTTCATTAATTATATATTTATAGGTAAATTAATTTTTAAGTGTCACCAAATAATTTATGTAACGAGAGTTAGTAAATTAATTGAACAAGTTAATGTTTGAATTGAGGAATCGAACTAGAGATAGGTTTTTCCGATATTTGAATATTAATTCGGTGTTGAAATTTCAGGATTGATATTGTTTTCATTAAATTGATCCTAGCGGGTAATTTTCTGAAAATAATATAATTCCTAATTTTTCATTGTGTGACATTTTTAAATTAGTTTTCTGAAAAATATTTTATTAAATTTATAATTTTAACGAGAGTTAGATTATCGATTTAATATTATCTCGAAATATTTCAAATTAATTAATTGAGAAATTAAAATAATTGAAAATGTAGTGCAATCCCATCTCTTGACTTTCTCACATATTTCACACTCGGTTGCACACTTTTTTGTTTCATTATTTAGTCATTTAGTAATTTTAGCATTTAGTAGTAAATTTTTCCCTTGAGATTGTTTTAAAAAAATTAAAAATAAAAAAAATATATTATTTATTTTTTTTGAATTGCAAGTTTTCACATTAATTATTTCACCTTGGAAGTTGGATTAATACCCATACTTACCGCAATACGAGTTGTTTTAGACAAGTTTTGTAGGTACTCAAGGGAATTTTGAGAGTGGCTTTTGAAGACAACGATCTTACCCAAAAAACTAACTTATCAGAATGGCCGAGTAACCTGCACCCCAAGAAGTAGCTATAACTGTTGTACATCCTGAGGTAGAAGTTGTCCTGGACAAGGATAAGGTGTAGATGTTTAAGGATATTTTCATGATTTTTAACATGCAATCTTGCTTTTTTTGTCATCCGAACTGATCCCTTTTTGTACTTCTCTTCAATATTTTTAATGAAGTTGGCTTTTCCTTTCCAATGACATTGTCGCATGTTGTGAATTTTCTTTAACTTTTCTATACTTATTCCCTATTTATCCTTTTTAGTTTAACTCTAAGAAGGCTGTTTTGGCAACTGCCAAAAGTGACCTATATAAGAGGATTGTTCAGATATTTGGGGCACTTCATGAAGATCTTGACGAGGAAGAACTGCTCGACTTAGATGCTTCTGATTAAGTTAGATAAGCGTATCTTCATTCAAACAGGATGTTTAGCCAAGCAGTGGCGACTAATGCCTATTATTATGAAATGATACTCCAGATGCAGAAAGATCATAAGGAATTTCTTTCCAGTTTAGCAGCTAATTTCGAAAGTTTTTTTGACAAGAAGTTGTTGTACATCTCCTTGGCCTTTTCTAAGAAGGAATTTGTGCTGAAATCTGAAGTGAATAGTGCTCAAGAAATGTCCACTCTATTGGATCAGGGGAATAATATGTTGCTCGACGAGTTGGAGGGATTAAAGAAGTCATAAATGTTGATTAGAGTAAAGGGGTTCCCCTTTTGGAAGAGAAGAACTCCAGTTTGATGGGAGAAATTGAAAGAATGAAGAAGTCCAACGGTGGCCGATCATTTAGGCAGGTTGTAGTTGCTCACCCAATAGTTAAAGAGAAAACGATCAAAAAGATGTTGGTCGATAACTATAACTTAATAAAAAACCGATATGCTAACATTAAGATATTGAATGAAAAGGTTACCCATCTAAATTTCCATTTTTATAAGCAACCGCGCGCTCTTTAGATGAATGGGTATGACGAAGCCTTGACGCATATGGGTGATGAACTGGAGAAGGCTAGGAGAGAAGGGTATAAATGGGGTTAGCTCAATGCTCTGATAATATTGAAGGTGACAGTAAAATATTCTTTATGGTATTGGAATGACCCTGGATTTTTAGATCATCCTACGCCTCCCTTTAAATTAGAAACTAAATGGATCCCCACTGATGCTATACCCATAATCTTGGTTAGGAAATATCTAGGGGATTATGGTCTTTATGCAGATGATACACTTAGTTGACCTCTGCATTTGGTAGACAAACTCAATTCTAGTAGGCAGAACAAGCTCAGAGAGTTGGGGTCCATTGTTCTTCCTTCGACTTTGGATATCCCCCTGAAGGAATGTAGAAATCCTTAGGGAAGCTCTTAGCAGAGTAAGAAGTTTTTATGCTCTTTCTTTATAATGCAGGGATCTAATTGACAATAATTTGTAATAGTGCAACATCTCTTTTTTTGAATAAAATCTGTATTGTTTCTTGTGTTACTTTATATGATTGTGGCCTACTAGTAGCTTATCATTATGATTATGTGGTTGACTGTTGTCCGGCTAATCTTCTTGATTGGTTACCAATTTAGAAGAACATAATTTATCCAACCTTAGGTTATACTAATGCCTTTATAGTCGTTCAAACGGATCTTATCTTTTTGACAAGGTGTTTATGTTAGTTACCATTGGTGACCAAATGTTATAGGATTTTTTCTTAATTTGGTCTGGTAAAACTTCTTGTTGTTAACTTTAAGGAGTCGTACAAGAAATTTTAGAAACTTCTTATTCGTGGCTTATCAAAGCCGAAGTCGTACATAAAGTTTTCGGATTGATCTCACCCGTCACAAAATTTTGAATTAATTTTATTTTTATTTGTTATTGAGATATATATCTACCGTTAAAAAAAACACGAAAAAGGAAAACGATTGCTGATAAACTGACTATTTTTCATTGAAACTGAAAATAACGTGCTACATAGATATTGAAAGTTTCAACTCACAATAATTACTGATAATACTTCCTCAAATGTTCGAAGTTCCACGGGTTCTTGAATTTCTCTCCTTCCATGGTTTCTAAACGATAAGTACTTACTCGGATGACCACAAAAATACGATAAGGATCATGCCAACTTGCATCCAACTTGTTTCCTTTTCAGAGTACTTTATTTAGAATGTAGTCTCCTTCCTTCAAATTGCTCGGCTTCACTCTTATGTTGTAGAATCGGGCAGTACATTGCTAATAGGCTGCCGCACGCAGTGCCGCATTCTCTCTAGCCTTTTTAACCAAGTCTAAATCTAATCTCCTCACTAGGTCTCTTTTCGTAGAGTAAAAGTTGAGTACTCTATGTATGGGCATACCGATTTCTATGGGGACCACGAATTTTATTCTAAATATCAACATATAATGATTTTCACTGTTAACTGTCCTCAGCATGGTTTTATAAGCCCAGAGTCAACTTTGTAATTCGTTGATTTAATTCCATTTGGCATCATCCAAATTTTTATTTAGGCCATCGAGAAGGGTTTTATTGGTTGTCTCCATTTGTCCATTGCATTGAGGGCACCTAGTAGCGGAGTGCAGTTTTTGAATTTTGGATTGGATGCAGTAATCTTCAAACTCCTGGTTGTCAAATTGAGTCCCATGGTCTGTGATAAAAGTATATGGCATACCATAGCAACATAAAATATGTTCCATATGAATTGAAAGACTCTCTAATAGGGCATTTCAACAAGGGAGCTTCAACCCATTTGGTGAAGTAATCTATATCGACGACCAAGTATTTGAGCCTTCCTCTTGTCTTCGATAATGGTCTGGCCAAATCAATTCCTTACAGAACGAAAGGCCATGGGGAGGTGATCGATGTAAGTGCAACTCCGGGTATCCTGTGGATGGTGGTGAACTTCTCACATTTGTTGCATCGTCTAGCATATGCAATACAATCTGTCTTCATAGTTGGTCAGTAATATCCTTGGGTGGGCACTCTTCGGACCAATGATCTTCCTACCAAACGAGTTCCGTAAGAGACCTCGTACACTTCCTTAATCAGGTCCTGCACTTCGAAAGGTCGAACACATCTGAGCAATGACACATTAAATCATATCTTGTATAGGACTCCTCCTTTTAAAATGTAGCTGGCTGCTTTGTAGCTCAGCCTTTTTGCCTCTTTGGATTATTTGACAGAGTTCCTTTTTTAATATATCCATTGATGGCATCCACCCATGAGGGGCCAAATTTTACTATGATAAAATTAATATGTTCTTCTTCGATGCTCCTATTTGTTGGGATTTTTTTAGGAATGGTCCTCTTTAGCTTTGTACTAGTTGTAGAAGCAAGCCGAGAAAGTGCATATGCTCGGGCATTTTTAATTCTAGGTATTCTGACCTTTCAAACCACTAAAAACTTGGATACTTTATCTTGAGGTTTGTCTAGATGTGTTATCATCAATTCTCCTCTAACTTCGTATATCCCCAACATTTGATTGGCGATTAATTGGGAATAATTGTGAGCTATGACCTACTCGGCACCCAATGATAGAGCTAATTTAAAGCCTGCGATCAGCACTTCATATTATGCCTCATTATAAGAATCTTGGAATTGAAACTTGAGTTCATATTCCACATCTATATCATAAGGAGTATTGATTATCAGTCCAGTGCCACTATTAGTAGTGCATGAGGATCCATCCATGTATAATTTTCATAAGGGAAACTCTTCATCAAAGTCCCCTTTGCTCAAGGACCTATACTTGAACATCTTTTGGCTTTGATTCAAGTACCGTGCGGCGAATTTTTGCGTAGTGGATGTTTCTAGTCTGTTAGTTATGAAGCTTATTTTTTAAAGAAATTTGATCTAGAGGATTTGTTATTGAGCTCTCTTTTGAATAATTCTCCTTTGCTGGTTTTATCACTGATTTTTCTTTTATCAGAGTCTGGTCAGCAGGGTCTTCTTTATTAGTTAATTCGGCTATGAAATCTGCTACCGCCTGGCCGTTCACTGTCGTTATGGGTCCATAACGCATATCATATTCTTCGAGCTCCACTGCTCATGTAATCAATCTCCTCGACGTTTCTGGCTTATGAATGGCTTAGAATAATGGCAAGTGTGTAGATCACAATAGTGTGTGCTTAGAAATATGGCTTCATTCTTTGTAACGCTTTAATGAGGGCCAAAGCAAGCTTCTCTAAATGTAGGTACCGAATTTTAGCCCCTATAAAACATTGCTGGTATAACCCTATTCTCTAGTTGGATAAATGCCAAGCTAACTGCTGACTCAAATATTGTAAGGTATATATATAATATTTCTCCCATGAGTGGTCTGAAAAGTAGTGGGAGTGATCCTAGATACTTCTTCAGCTCTGAAAAAGCATTCTTGTACTCCTCGTTCCACTCAAATGTTTTTCTCAATACTTTGAAGAAGGGTAAATAATCGTCGGTAGCTCATAAGACAAACCTATTAAGGGCGTCTACTCGTCCAATTATCTTTTATACATCCTTCTTGGCCGAGGGATATTGCATGTCAATCAATGCTCTAATCTTGTTTGGATTGATTCAACACTTCTTTGATTTACTATAAATCCCAAGAACATTCCTTCTTTCACACTGAACAAGCACGTGGCTAGATTGAGCTTCATGTGATATTTTTCCAACTGATCAAACGTCTGTCCTAGGTCCATGACGTGGTCGGCTACTTTATTGATCTTGGCGAGCATGTCATCCACATATACTTCCATGTTTTTACCAATTTGCGCATCGTAAACCTTATTTACCAACCTTTGGTATGTTTTTCTAGCATTTGTAAGCCCAAAGGGCATAACATTGTAGCAGTAAGTTCCTCAGTTAGTGATAAATGAGGTTTTCTCCTTGTCTTTTGGCCTCATTTTGATGTGGTTATACACTGAGTAAGCATCCATAAAATTTATTAATTCATGCCTGGCTATTGCATTGACCGATTGATCGATTCTAGGCAAAGGGAGGTGATCTTTTGGACAATCCTTATTGACATATGTGAATTAACACACATACACCACTTGTTATTATTCTTCCTTACCATTACCACGTTGGCCAACCAATCAGGGTATTTGACATCTTCAATGAACCTTGATGTCTGCAGTTTATCCACTTCTTCCTCAATCACCACATTCTTCTCGGGGATGAACACACGCCATTTCGGTTTGATCAGCTTAATATCCTTGGCGATATTCAATTCATGGCATATGAATCGTGGGTATATCCTAGGCATATATTCCTGGCTCTAGGTGAACACACTCTTTCATTGTTTAAGAAATTTTATTAATTCCTATTAGAGGACTAGATCTAGTGATGCGATGATCTATGTAGTTCTTTTTGGGTGACCGTTATTAAGGATGATGGTCTCCGTTGCTTCTACCACTACACCAAAACTGGCGATTGGTCACGGCTAAAATCCCTGACCAAACTGTGGGTCGCGGACTTGGGTTGTGACCATTTCGGGCGTGACCATTTTCGTGGGTCGCGGCCCAAGTCCATGACCAAAAAATGGTCACGACCGAGAGGGGTCATGGCAGATGGTCGCGGAATTGGGTCGTGACCCATACCGTAACGGGTCACGGCCCTCATCCGTGACCCACAACCGTGACAAATTGGTCGCAGCCAAAGTCCGCGACCCACGTCAGTGACAAAAAAATAAAAAAAAAATTGGTCACGGCCCTCATTCGTGACCCACAACCGTGACAAATTGGTCGCATCCAAAGTCCGCGACCCACGTCCGTGACAAAAAATTAAAAAAAAAATGGTCGTAGCCCTCATCCGTGACCCACAACCGTGACAAATTGGTCGCGGCCAAAGTCCGCGACCCACGTCCGTGACAAAAAAATAAAAATAAAATTGGTCGCGGCCCTCATCCGTGACCCACAACCGTGACAAAAAATAAAAAACAATGGTCGCGGCCCAAGTCCGTGACCCACAACCGTGACAAAAAAAAGAAAAAAAATGGTCGCGGACTTTGGCCGCGACCATTTTTAATGCATTACGAAAAAAATAAAAATGGTCATGGACAAAGTCCATGACTATATTTAACTACAATTTAAAACAAAATGTATTTTTTGGTCCAATCCTAAAATTGGGGTTCCTGTGAGTGCACCATCAGTTGCTACGTGTAACGTTGGACGCGTACGAGGTGTTACAAATATTTATTATTGGCAAAACAATAAAAAAATCACAAATTGCGAATCGAGAACGTTGTTAATAAACAAATATATATACAAACTTAAAAATATTACACGTATTAATAATTCACAGACCAAAAAAAATTGGGCAGAGTTTCCTCTATTTTCTTGACATTCCAAACCCTGTAAATGTAAAACCTGCTTATTATAAAGCCCGCACGACCATAAAATTCAACAATCAAATTATAAAAGTCCGCACGGACATAAAACTAAACAATAAAAGCCCACACGACTGTAACACATAAAAAACAAAATCCTGAATGTCCACAATATATAAACAATCTTCACGTTGTAAACCATTGCCTCCTCCATTTGTTCCGCGTGCAAAAATCCTACAAATGATAGGATACATACAAAAATATCAATAACCGAGTAGTTTTACAAAAAATTTAATCAAGCTAAAAAATTGCATATATGAGTTAAAATTATCAACATATAAATATTTTTATGCCTAAGTCTAGAAATATATAAATTACCGTCGTATTCTCAAACCGAAAGTCCCGTGGCTGCGTGGTCAGTTCCTACGAGTTACATTGGTTTCGTGGGAGGTGTTGGCACCACCCACGGGGCTGTTTCGAGTTTTCACCCTCTAACGCCATGTTTTTAAGCCTAAGTCTAGAATTATGCAAATTACCATCGTATTCTTAAATCGGGAGACCCGCAGCTGCGTGGTCAGTTCCTACGAGTTACATTGGTCTCGTGGGAGGTGTTGGTGCCACCCACGGGGCCGTTCGGGGGCTGTTTCGGGTATTCACCCACTAACGCCATGTTTTTAAGCATAAGTGTATAATTATACAAATTACAGTCGTATTCTCAAATCGGGAGATCCGCGACTGTGTGGTCAGCTCCTACGAGTTACATTGGTCCCGTGGGAGGTGTTGGCGCCACCCACGGGGCCGTTCGGGGGTTGTTTCGAGTTTTCACCCTCTAACGCCATGTTTTTAAGCCTAAGTCTAGAAATATGAAAATTATAGTCATATTCTCAAATCGGGAGACCCGCGGCTGCGTGGTCAGTTCCTACGAGTTACATTGGTCCCGTGAGAGGTGTTGGTGCCACCCACGGGGCCGTTCGGGGGATGTTTCGAGTTCTCACCCTCTAACGCCATATTTTTAAGCCTAAGTCTAGAAATATGAAAATTACCATCGTATCCTCAAACCGGGAGTCCCGCGGCTGCGTGGTCAGTTCCTATGAGTTACATTGGTCCCGTGGGAGGTGTTGGCGCCACCCACGGGGCCGTTCGGGGGCTGTTTCGAGTTTTCACCCTCTAACGCCATGTTTTTAAGCCTAAGTCTAGAAATATGCAAATTACCGTCGTATTCTCAAATCGGGAGTATCGCAGCTGCGCGGTCAGTTCCTACGAGTTACATTGGTCCCGTGGAAGGTGTTGGTGCCACCCAGGGGGTCATTCCGGGGCTGTTTCGGGTTTTCACCCACTAACGCCGTGTTTTTAAGCCTAAGTGTAGAAATATGCAAATTACCATCGTATTCTCAAACCGGGAGTCCCGCGGCTACGCGGTCAGTTCCTACGAGTTACATTGGTTCCGTGTGAGGTGTTGGTGACACCCACGGGGCCGTTCGAGGGCTGTTTCGAGTTTTCACCCTCTAACGCCATGTTTTTAAGCCTAAGTCTAAAATTATAAAAATTATCGTCGTATTCTCAAACCGGGAGTTCCGCGGTTGCGCGGCCAGTTCCTATGAGTCACATTAGTACCGTGGGAGGTGTTGGTGCCACCCACGGGGCCGTTCGGGGGATGTTTTGGGTATTCACCCACTAACGCCGTGTTTTTAAGCCTAAGTGTAGAATTATGCAAATTACCGTCGTATTCTCAAGCTGGGAGTCCCACGGCTGCGTGTTTAGTTCCTACGAGTTATATTGGTCTTGTGGGAGGTGTTGGCGCCACCCACGGGGCCGTTCGGGGGCTGTTTCATATTTTCACCCTCTAACGCCATGTTTTTAAGCCTAAGTCTAGAAATATAAAAATTATCATCGTATTCTCAAATCGAGAAACCCGCGGCTGTGTGGTCAGTTCTTATGAGTTACATTGGTCCCGTGGGAGGTGTTGATGCCACCCATGGGGCCGTTCGGGGGCTGTTTCGAGTTTTCACCCTCTTACGCCATGTTTTTAAGCCTAAGTCTAGAAATATGTAAATTACCGTCGTATTCTCAAACTGTGAGTCCTGCGGCTGTGTGGCCAGTTTCTACGAGTTACATTGGTCCCATGGGAGGTGTTGGTGCCACCCACGGGGCCGTTCGGGGGCTGTTTCGAGTTTTCACCCTCTAACGCCATGTTTTTAAGCCCAAGTCTAGAAATATGCAAATTATCATCGTATTTTCAAACCGGGAGTCCCGCGACTGCGTGGTCAGTTCCTATGAGTTACATTGGTCCCGTGGGAGGTGTTGGCGCCACCCACGTGGCCGTTCGGGGGCTGTTTCGAGTTTTCACCCACTAACGCCGTGTTTTTAAGCCTAAGTGTAGACTTATGCAAATTACCATCATATTCTCAAATTGGGAGTCCCGCGGCTGCGTGGTCAGTTCCTACGAGTTACATTGGTCCCGTGGGAGGTGTTGGCACCACCCACGGAGCCGTTCGGGGGCAGTTTCGAGTTTTCACCCTCTAACACTATGTTTTTAAGCCTAAGTCTAGAAATTTGCAAATGACCATCGTATTCTCAAATCGGGAAATCCGCGGCTGCGTGGTCAGTTCCTAGGAGTTACATTGGTCCCGTGGGAGGTGTTGGTGCTACCCACAGGGCCGTTCGGGGGCTGTTTTGGGTATTCACCCACTAACGTCGTGTTTTTAAGCCTAAGTGTAGAATTATACAAATTACCATCGTATTCTCAAACCGGGAGTCCCGCGGCTGCGTGGTCGGTTCCTATGAGTTACATTGGTCCCGTGGGAGGTGTTGGCGCCACCCACGGGGCCGTAAGGGGGCTGTTTCGAGTTTTCACCCACTAACGCCATGTTTTTAAGCCTAAGTCTTGAATTATGCATATTATCGTCGTATTCTCAAAATGGGAGTCCCATGATCGTGGGGTTAGTTCCTATGTGTTACATTGGTCCCGTGAGAGGTGTTGGTGTCATGTTTTTAAATTTATGTCTAGAAATTAGCAAGTTATTGTCGTATCCCGTACTCCATCTAATTATCCCATACTCCTTCTAACATACTATCCAGCAACAAGTCAACAACCAATAATTATCCAACAACCAAACCAAACAAAATCAATAATTATCCCATACTCCTTCTATCATCTAAAAGATTTAATTGATAATGTATATCAATTATATAACTACTTTAGTTGAAGTAAAGAGTACCTGGTGTGTAATAAAGAATTGGTATGTAATAAAGAACTGGTATCTAATTGGTATGTAATAATGTATGTAATCATTCAATTTCTATAAAATTGGATGAACAAATAAAAAATATCATAAAGTTTACCATGATATGTGTAGGTAGTTGCGTTGCACCCCTATCCGATGCTCATTCACTGTGAAATACCAAATCTGAAAAAATATTTACACATTGTCAAACTTAAAGAGAAAAGTCAATAAAGGAAAAATTGAATAAAAACATGCAAATGATTAAGTCAAATATCATAATGATGGTCATAACGAAGTTCAGATTGAAAGACCTCAATCTCAACGTCCCTTTCATTATAATTAATAGCCTTTCCAAAATCACCGGGTGTGAAATTCTTGGAAAATCATTATTCTTGAATCAAGGAGGGAGTGTTGAAGATAGAAGTAGGGGCAATATGAGGGTCTGGTTAATTTCAGGGGCACTATGAGGGTCTGGTTAATATGCCGTTAAAATAATTGGTTAATTTAAACTTTGAGGGTTACTATGACAACATATTGCCCCTGAACCGTTAATGCCAGGGACACTATGAGGGTCTGGTTAATTTCAGGGGCACTACGAGGGTTTGGCTAATCCAGTAGAGAAAGGACTCAAGTCAGGAACACGAAACAAAGAAAATGACTGTAAAGTTAGTAAAGTCGATCATAATATTCAAGAAACAAATGTAAATATAATTTACTTATGAAACTACATACCTTCAATCTGCCTCAAAATAGACCTAGTAGATTCAGGAACTTGAGTAATCAACTCTGCAACCATTTTCTATAATATGCTTTCTACGAGGTTTTCCATTAACCATATAATACAAAAAGGAAAAAATGATAAAAATAAAAAGTAGGACTAAAATACCAAATATACTAAAATAGCTCTAGAAGTTAAGCTGAAATCGATTAATATGAATATTAACATCCTAAAATCTAAATATGTGATATAAATTGGCTTACCCAAAGTTTTTTTTACTAATATTAACAACCTAGTAGGTTGTAAGTCTAAAGTTTCAAAAACATTATCTCACACTATTTTTACTTTTACATTAGCTCCGCCACAATATTATCCCAAATTCAAATCATATAAATTATCTATATATACTATATATACTGTGTATAAATGATAAAGACATATAAACTGTATATACATATATTAATGGAATCTACATATATTAATGGAGAAAAAGAATAAAAATTACACGGGAGAGAGACTGGGACTGGGGCGGCTGCTGCTAGGGCGGAGCTGGGGCGGCTGCTGCTAGGGCAGAGTTGGGAGTGGAGCGACTGCTGCTACCTGATTAATGAGAGAGAGAAGCTTTTAGGTCATCAACCTCAGTGTTTGACGAGAGATAGAGATAGAGATAGAGATAGAGATAGAGAGAGAGAGAGAGAGAGAGAGAGAGAAGTGGACAAATGAAAATAAAAAATAGAGCGCATTTCTTTATTTTTTAGGAATAACCTGGTCACGGCCTAAAGCCGTGACCCACCATCGCAACCCACCACCCCCTTAGAGCTATGACTGGTACGTGATTGATGAAGAATGGTCACGGCCTACAGTCGTGACCCCCTTGTGCGACCAATAGCAGCTGTCAAATGAGGTATGGTCACGACCCATAGCCGTGACCCATACCAAGAAATGGTCACTGCCCATAGCCGTGACCCTCAATCTATGATGCGCGACCCTTCTACACCAACCCTAGTGCGTGAATGAGGGATGTTCACGGCCCATAGCCGTGCCCCACACTCAGAAATGGTCACGACCCTAAGCCGTGACCCTCAATGTGTGTACTCTCTTCTTTGTCATGCCATGGGTCACGGACTTGGGCCGTGACCCACCCGCGACCAAGCTTGGAGGGAATTTTGGTGCGAGTTTGGCACCTAGATGGTCACGACCTGGTCACGGCCTAAGTCTGCAACCACTGTGGTCACGAACTTGGTCCGTGACCACTTCCCGAGCATCAATAATTTAGTGTGGTAATAAATATGGTCATGCCAAATATTGAGTGGGTCACGGCCCAAGTCCACGATTAGCTGGTCGTGGACTTGGGCCGTGACCCACTGGGCATGACCATTCGCAAGATTTGGTGTAGTGTACAACTTGCCTTCTGACCAACTTAGTTTCTTCACGAGTATCTAAGGTCTCGATCTGGTAAGTGGTGGTGATTTTTTTACCTCCTCCTGGCCGACTGAGGTGTAATAACAATATCTGGCCTCAATTTGATTCCTAGTAACAACGCTGACTCCATAATATATGGGGAACTTTAAGGATTGGTGGACAGTAGACGATATTGCTTCGAATTTCTTTAAGCCGACTCTCCCCAGGATTATATTGTAGGCTGATTAAAAGTTCTTATCTAAGATGAAGAAACATATCCTTTCAGTTTGGCTATCTATCCATGTGTCGATAAAGACTTCTAACTTAATAATTCCCAAAGTATACACCTTTTCTCTCAAGAAGCCTATGAGGGTCCTATAGTAAGGCTCCAATTAGCTGTCTAGCAGTCCCAATCCTTTGAAGCAATCGTAAAACATGACATTGGTTGAGCTACCATTTTGCACTAAATTTTTGGCCACCCTGGCTTCATGTACCCTCATAGTGATGACCATAAGGTCGTCATGGGGATATAGTACCCCATATATGTCATTCTTAGAAAACCCTATCATCAACTTGTCTTTGTTTACCTATTTTAGGAGACCATCGACATCATCAGACATATTGTTTTACCGAATGTATGACCATGCCTTGGCTTTATTTAGGTAAGCTTTTCTTTTGGCTATTTCTTCATCGCCACTAGCATTGCCTCGTGCAATGAAATGTTTACCAAATGAAATCATCTTTACCTAGAGCTCGAGTTATCGGGGTTTTTTCGACAGGTCTGGGTCATCTTCCGAGTCATTATCTCTGCCTCTTTTCTTATCCTCCCTTCCCTTGCATGGGGAATCTGATCATATTTTGGTGTGTCTGTCCTCAGTCCTGTCGACACACTTGGAGAGTTACCACGTCGGATTAGACTTTTTATCTCGTTCTTCAGGACTATGCAATTGTGTGTAGTATGGACATGATCTTTGTGAAACTCACATTATTTGGATTTATCTCTCATGTTATTAGGATATTTTAATTTTTTTGGGCCATTTTAGATCACTGCTTCCTCGAATCTCCTCTAAGATGTGGTGTACGCCGACAGTGAGGGGGGCATACTCATCAAACCTCTTGGGCTTTTCGACCTTTTTATCTTTTTAATCTTTTTTCTTAGAGCTCTTATGGTTGTCAGCCTTTAATCTCGGAGTCAATTTAACTGCCATAACCTCCTCGACGTTCATAAAATTTTCATCCTTACACACAAACTCATCATGGTCTTGGGGGAATCCTTGGCCAGAGCATAATATAACTTTTCAGGGAGTAAACCACTCATCAAGGCAGTAATCACTTTGTTTTCTTCATAAACTACCACCTTCATCTTTTTGCTATTAAAACGGGTGATATATTCGCGAGTGGTTTCCTTCGAGGTATTGATGAACACTTAGTAAGTAGGCTACTCTCTTGATTGGTTTAGCTCCAAAGAAGAAATTATTAATAAATAGATCGGTAAGATATTACAAACTGAAGATTTGCCCACGTGGTAATTTTTTGTACCAAAATTTTGCCAATCTAGTAATAGTGCTTAAGAATGCTCAGTAGAGCATCTCATCTGGAACTGAGTAAATATTGGTGGTAGCCTAGTATTTCTCCTCATGGAGGACAAGATCAGTTTTATTGTCATATTTGGAAGTAACCACGAGTGGCTTGAATTTGGAAGGTATTGGGAAATTCATAATTGTCGGGATGAAAGGTGATCCCTTCACAAAACTCCTGTGTAATGGGTTTTTTGATTTTGCCAATTCTCCCAAATGATCTTCCAACCATGGATTGAACCTTTCCAGGGATGATCATCTGTATTCATTTTATGGGAAGTAGTTTTAGCGGCTCAACCATTCGTTTATGCTGAACTTTCTTCTTCAGAAGTCTGCTTAGCACGGGTGGATCCTCGCACGTTGGTTCTTCACCTAACAGAACCTTCTTGGTGATCTCATGATTTGGAGGGTTTCCTATGATTATTGCCATGGGTTACTTGGGAATCTAGGCGATCAAATACTAAGCCCTTGCTTAGTATGTTAAGGGTGTTCGATCGTTTTTGAGATAGAGAAATCCCATCATAGTAATTAGTCTATTTAAGTGAGAATGTCGCGCTAGGGTGGTAAGATCTATCATTGGAAGATCAAGAATATTTGGATATAATTCTTTCATTCCTGCGAGCTGGGGGTTAACATTTCACTCTGGGAGGATGGGACGACACTTAGCCTGGCTTGAAGCGTTTGAGTAAGTTATCTTATCATTTCTTGCATTGATTCCTGCCCCTTGGGGATGTTTAACATGACCATATGCCCGGAGGGGCAAAAGGGCTGAAGGCATTACCTGCGGTAAGGCTACCTTCTTGAATATCGGTCATACTTTAGTAGTATGATTGAAACGTGATGATCGAAAAAAATAGGTAGAAAATAACAATGACTTGTCGGTTCCCACCGACAATGCCAATATGTTGGTTTCTAAATTTGGAATAATCTTAGCCCAAATTACCCAATATTTATAACCACATATAAAATAATAAGCTAGAGAGATATGAGAATTATAGAGAGACACAAAGATTTTTATGTGGTTTAGCACAAATGTGATGCATAAATCCGCGGGGGGTAATTTCACCATATTTTTAGGGTTGAGTACAATTTTCTCAAGAACACTCTCTAGGGTTAGAATGAAGTAGTTCTATCCCTTAACTGAGAGGGGTAGGAATCTATTTATAGTAGCTAAAATTTAAAGAGATGAAATACCTTTATACATTAGGTATTTACGTCTTTACATGACAATAGGCAACTGGAGACTTATTCACATGCATATGTACGACGACTATTCATTACCCCACGTGCGTCCGTTCATGTTACTGACTATTCAACTTCATCGATGTGGTCGGCTAGATGGCCGACTAGAGAGATAACTGAGCCAACCATACATATGTGGTTCTTGATAGTGATAATAGGTATTGCTTTTTTATTAGTCCACGTGGCCTAATTATTTTAGGCTACAATATATAATAATAATAATAATTATTATTATTACTATATATATATATATATAGTTTTCTTATGTAACTAGGTTTCTTCCTCCTCAAGGATGTAAAGCTTATAAATAAAGGCCTAAGATAATTGTTTAAATTCAATTAATAAATTCAGATTTTTATTGCTCTTGTTGAGTATTGTATGCGTATAAATTCCGCTGCGTTTATTGTATTCGTGTAAATTCCACTGCGTTTACATGAGCTACGCCGCTCTTGGATTACCAAGTCATCATCGCCGTCGTAGTGTTTCGACCACCATGCCTTTGAAAATAATAACCGTGACTAAATTTGAAGATAATATCGCAAAGATGATGGAAGAACTTTGCGCAGAGGCTGCTTATGAATGGACTGACCAAAACTAGCCCCTCTAGACCATCATCGCTGCCTGCCAAGCCTCTCAGTGGCCAACCACAATGCCGAATAGTCTTAGGAACTCTCCTGCCCAGTTGCCCCATCGTCAAAGGCTATAACATGCCACAGTTAGACCACTGATACAATATCCCAAGAAGTAGAAGATTCCCTGGTCTTGGTCGCGATTCAAACAAATTTTAAAAGACTGGGCCATTGCGAAAAAAGTTGCAGGTAAGGCCCATAATTTTTTCCACATGACCAACTATTGGTGGATGTAGAAACCATTTAAGACATTGATGCCACCGCCATGAGTCGTGGATCTTATCATGGGATCCCGTTGTAATTTATTCTCCTCCGAGGAAGTCAAATTCCGTTAAGGCATCCCCTTGATATATAGATCTTGTGCGAAATTGTGAGCCCAAGGATGTGAAATTGAAGTCACAAATACTCCCAAATATTCTTAAATCATCCAAAGGCCATAACACTCACCATTATGCCCTAAACTTTATCCCTAATGAGGATCGAAGGTGACATGTGTGTGGGTAGAAGGGCCGTAAGGATAAATCTTTGAATCGAGTAAATTTCTATGTATCGAATTAATTCCATTTGAACAAAATCTTTTGTGTAATAGGTTAGGACTTGAGTGTTTATCCTTCAAATCTTGTGACATATGTGTGATTAAATATCGTAACGACCAACTTAAAGCATCTACATCATTGTCGTGTTTTATGCCACGTTTTGTCTTCAACAATCAAGGATCTCAAGAGGCATTAATGTGTATTATATTTGATTTTTGGATATTTATTTGAGGGTTGTTTTTAAAATAATGTTTGAGGCCATTTTACATAAAATGATTTTTAAAGAAAAATGTTTTGAACAAAATCGTTTGAATAACTTTTTAAACCTTTTCAAACGATATTATATTGTTGATTCGAACGATAATTTTGTCTAGTTCAAACGAGTTGTGTACTTTCCTTCAAATGGATATCGAACGAGTATCTACCGAGAGTTATCTATCTTAAAGAAGATTTTAGTTAAAAGGTCGTTTGAAGTATATTCAAATGAGAATGGTATGTTCATTCGAATGAGATGCATTAAAAATTATGCCACTTGAAAATTATTTTTTCTATATAAAGAATTTTGGCATCAATTTTCTTTTCTCAAGGCTTTTGAAATATATTTCCAAAGATATATATCTAAGAGCCTTCGAACCCTAATTTCACCCAAAGGTTTTGAGATCTAAGTTTCAATTAATATATGCTTTGAGATCTCCATTTTGTGCACCAGGGTAAGTTCACCCAAAGGTTTTGAGATCTGAGTTTCAATCTATATATGCTTTGAGATATCTATTTTGTGAACCTAGGTTTATACTTTCCATATTACTGAGTATTATTTCATATGGTGGATTTCGTACTTGTTGTGGTTTAGTGTAGTGGACTCTTTATTTTTGACGATTTATTGAGCCTGGATCGATGGATATCGAGGAATGTGTGGACTAATACATTATGGCAGTACGTAGGTGGACTCCTATGTGTCACTGTGCAGAAGGTCGAAGGAACAAAGACATGTCAATGCATGAAGGAGTCAAGTCGTATGTACGAATCTTCTATCATGTCCTTGTGTAATTCTCGACATAGTGAATTTGTAGGTCTGGGCCATCCGAGATTTTTTCTATTTAGGTTTTTCTCGTATATCGAGAGATATGGTTTATTGATTTATTTTATCCTTGCTATCACTTAAATATGATTTTTTGGGTAAGATAAAATTGGTTTATTGTTTAACACACAGTTTATTTAGTTGGTGCAAGTTTTAATCGGGTTAATTGCGTAGTTTAATTTAAATTTGAAAAATTAAAAAAATTAGGGTGTGTGCATGTTTTGAACCTTCAATATTAAAACCCTAATGCAATTTGTGTTTTTCAAATCGGTATCAGAGCAGTTGTAGGCATGAATTCAAGAGGTTTTTGTATAGAAGGTCAGTCGTTTTCTAGGCCATCTTTGTTTGTTGAGTCTAACTACGCGTATTGGAAAACAAATATGAAATTTGAACTTAATTCCATAAATGAGCGAGTATGGTTAACTCTAGTTAAAGGGTGGACCCCACCCACGACTTTAGTAGGTGAACTTCATGTTCCTACACCCGTAGAAAGTTGGAGTGAGATCAACACAAGTTGAGTAATTATAATTTCCACGGTTTGAATGCTTTGTTTTGTGCGATCACACCAGAGGAATTCTATCATATTATGACATGTGAAACGTATAAAGAGGCTTGGGACACTCTTCAACTCACTCATGATGTTATTAGTGTTATTAAGGCTTCCAAACTCCAAAACATCACCATTTAGTTTGAAACCATTGGGATGGAGGAGAGTTAATCCTTTAATGAGTTTTATGATAAATTATCTGATACTATGAACTCGTCATTTAACTAGTGAGAGATAATACCTGACACTAGAGTTGATAAGAAAATCTTAAGGTCCTTACCTTTAAACTTTTGAGCTCGGCATGTTTTCTTTATCCAAAAGGACGAAGAAAGATAAGGGCATTGCTTTAAAAGCCCGAAAAGAGGAAACCTCGATTTTGAATGAAGAGTCTGACATCGATTCCGATGGTATGGCCATGATTTTTAAGAAGTTTCTAAAGTTTAACAAACGAAACTCAAATCTGATGAGAATAGATTTGAGAAGAACAAGTTTAACAAGGCTGCAAATTCCATAATAATCGTAACGATAATTTTAAGAGGGATGCATCAAATAGATGCTTTGGTTGTGAGGGTTATGGACATAGGGAAACTGAGTGTCCCACTAAGATAAGGAAGGAAGTAAAGAAGCCGATATCATACAATTCTACCCTTAATGATAGTGAATCGAAAGAAGAACCTGATTCCCCTATTGGGTGTAATTACATCACATTCACGACCAGTCATGTGAGCCTAAATAAAAAGTATTTAGATTAAGGTAATTCTGTGTATGACAATTATAAGGCCAAATCGTGTGAATCCCAAGTGAGTGGTGAAGAGAATGAGGAAGAAGAATGTGAGGATAATGAGATTCAGGTTGCCTTTCAAGAGTTATGCACATAGTCGTTGAAGTTGAAAAATGCGAACTTAAAGCTGAAAGCTAAGTTGAAAGAATGTTCCATAGGTAATGATGATAGTAAATGGATTGAGGATCTTAGGTCACATGAGAAGACTATTCGGGAGAAGCTGTAGTATGTTAAGGGGGAGAGAGATCACCTTCATGTTTTTTATAGAGGTTTTAAAGAAGGGGTCACTTGTATTTGAAGAGTCTCATCGTTTGCTTGAGTTTAGGATAATGGATATAGAGGAGAGATTGAGAGTCTCGAGTCACATCAAATTTGATTTGAAATCTAGGTCGAAGAAGCTTGATAAGATTTTAGGCACCGTCTGAATTAGAGTTGATAATTTTGGAATTGGATTTGATGATGATAATGCTTCCACTATTAAAGACAATATCAACATTTTGAGAGGGTCAAAAAATTCTAATAACATTTGTTTCGGTCAACCCTTAGGTAACATTTTCCATCGTGTCTACACGTGCAAGGCCACCTTAAGTGTTTTTGTTTTTAATTGAAAAGATACTATGAAGTCTAATCCTAAAGTCACCAAGGTTTCCAAATCCAAGAGCATCATGTCACACTTATGTGGGTTAGGAAATCTGATTTAGAGGATTTAAATATTAGACTTGTTGTGTGTAGCTTATTATGTTTGATTACTATTGTGTGTAGTTTAAATTCATCTTTATTTTTTGACTTGTTTAAATTGCTTTAAAAATTCGGTATTCCTTTAAAACGACATGAGAGTGTGTTTTAAATCTTCGACTTTGTTTGAAAAATTAATTTTTATTTTATGTGCGAGTACTTTTTGATGGATTATGCTTGCACTCGATTGTTTTGATAGTCCATGCTTAAAGACTACACTTTAAAATTTAAAAGTGAACTTTCAAAGGGAATATGGATTTTAGCCGTTTAAATTTAGAGCCGTTAAATTTTATTGTTAACTTAATCGTATTATTTTTCGAATTAAACGCGGCGAGAGTCAGTTTAATTTGAGTTATAAAATCAGGAACGGCGAGTTTAAATTATTGTATAATATTAGTTAAATGTGACAAATAGATCCAACGTCCTAGTTTTCTCACATGCTTGATTATATCTTTCGAATTTTTACTTTTTCTTTTTGTTAGCTTAGTTTAATATTTCATCTCATCTCTAACCTCATTCGTCTAGTTGGACAATCATAATTATTTTAAATAAAAAAATTGACAAATTTCTCGATACGACTCGTACTTACACTCGCTATACTATAACAGCCCCGTGACAATAACCTTCTGAAAGATGGTGTTGGAAATTGACACGATTATTCGCCAAATTGAGACTTACCAATATTAGGGGGTCAACTCATGTGGGGAATTAAACAACATATGATTGGGAACGTGCATTATACTCTTTTTTGTTTAATTGGGGTTTGTCCCAATAGATTTATTTGATAAATATTTTAATAAAGCACATCAAATGTGTGCAACACTTGTCAAATGACCTTGAAAGTCGTCTTTAGACTTGACGGGTAAAATGATTTTTCATGTAGGCAAAAGTTGAATTTTAACATGATGTCAATGGGTAACAACAAGAAATGCTCCAAATGTAACTTGAAGCCGCTGAAGTAGAAAAAAAAAGAGAAAATAACGGGAAAAGTCAAATCTATGTCATTGCATAATGTCAAATCACGCACTTATAAACTTATGTAAATAAAACTTCTCTTAATTTCTTAGCAAAAAAGTGTAATAAACAACTTAAGGAAAAAAAGAACAAATATATCCATAAAGCACAATGAATTGTAGTGTGTGAACATACACATGGAGCCGTTGAGGTGAGGATCAAGATAATGAACCAATGTTTTAATCAAGTGAAAATAAATCAACCAAACTTGATTGAATGATCTCCATCGTGAGCAGAGCATCTATAAATAATTTCATCATAGAAATTCAATTAGAAAGTTGGTGAAATTCAAAGTTGATAAGCATGTGTATTTTATACCGTCAAAATTTTGATTATACGATTGAATTTTTTAATAAAATTATTTGTAAGTCTCCACAAAGTTTAGTTGAATTTTTTTTTACTCATTGAAAAATTAGTCTATTTTTATAGTTCCGCATCACATCTAAATGGCATTTGTACTTTTTCATTGAGGGTGTGTTGAAGCATTATTCCATCGTTGAAATTATAAACAAAAACTTGGTAGAGTAACATAGGCAAGAAACAACTTTTAACTCAAGGTTTACCCCACAATGGTTTCATTTTCCCCAACCTTTTTTCATCTTGACCATCCACAAAGCATTAGATTATCATCCATATAGTAAATGATTCTCTTCTTTGTAGCCAAAACAGAAGATCTCTCTTACTGGGTATCGCTCTTTTTCATATTCCTTCAACCTCTTTCGGTTGTAAAATCTTTAGTAAATATTTTTCTTTCTTTGTACCCCAACACCCACCCACCACCACCACCGCCACACCCACCACCTTCTTTCCCTTAAAAAAAACTATCTTCTTTCTTATCCGTCCTATTCATTTTGAAGGGGAATTTAACTTAAAGTCTTTATTCTGGATATATTTTAATAAAAACCTCATATGTTTTGCCCTTTGTGTGTGAACATTGATATTTTAACAAGGACAACTCACTAAAGTAACAATAAATGTCCACCGTATAAACATTAAAAACAAGATTTTTTTTTAGATACCGTCGCAAATGCCCAACACTAGATTCGTATTTTTTTTTAAAACTCTAGATAAGTTATAGTCATAATTGTATTAAATTAGTGTGATCTTCCCTTTACAAACAGTTTCGAAGGATTTGAAGTCCACTAACTCTCGAACTTGAGAGATGTTTGATGACCATTAGGTTGGCCGATTCGGCTAGCAATTAGATGAAGCAAAATATAAAATGATCTTTAAACTGATTATAAGATAATTAGAATAATGTCATATCATAAATTTTGAGAGACTAGATCACTATAAGCTCAATTGTATCTCAAAAAAGATATGAAAAAGGTATCAATTAGTTTGGCTATGTTGCATTTTTCTTGACAACTCACATACATAAATTCATTAATTGTGAAGATTTGTTACATATTGTTTGGGGGAGATACCCAACAGAGTTGTGATATCCTCAAGCCAAACTTGACACTGACAGTTATCTAAAGTTTATTTCCACCTTTATTTAGAAAGAAACTTCTAGGCCTCGTTTGGGAGTTTGGGAGAGAAAAGAAAGGAAAGGAAAATTTTATTAGGAGAGAAAAGAAAAGAAAAGAAAGTTAATAGGAGAGAAAAGAAAAGAAGAGAAGAAAAAGGAATTTGGGAGAGAAAAGAAAATAATTTTCTTTCTTGCGTTTCGGAGTTTAGAAGGAAAATAATTTTTTTAAGAGGAAGAAGGAACAATTCATTAAAAAACTTTCCTTTCTCTCCATTTCTTTCCGATTTGGAAAGAAAGTTTTGGAGAGAAAGGAAGAGAAAGTTTTTTAAAAATTTTCCTTTCTTTTCTCTCCTTTTAAACTCCCAAACGAGAGAAAGTCACTTTCTTTCCTACTTAAACTCCCAAACGAAGGAAAGGAAACACACTTTCTCTTCCTTTCCTTTCTTTTCTCTCCAAAAATAGAACTCGCAAACAAGGCCCTAAACTTCCTAGATTTGATTTCCTATTGACTTAATCTCTTGAACTAAATTTCCAACACTTGAGAGATCTTCTTCTGTATTTGCAGTGCTATTCACGACACCCAAGGAATCCCCCTCCTAACAAACCTGTTCGAAACCGCTTTCCACCCGAAATTTGATCGCAATCCATGCTCCTAATGCTTTAGCCTGGGCTTCCTCTAGTCCAAAGGCCAATTTTTTTTGTGAGACCTGCCATTAACTCTCCCTGTTCGTTCCGAAATACAACACCAATCCTCACATTTTTCTAATTTTTGACTAACGCTGCATCAAAATTATCCTTAACACTACCATTGTTGGGGCAGACCAACGGTTCATAATGCAGAATTTCCTTTTCAGTCACATCTTTATATCGTTGATAGATTCCCAATGCTTGATCCCAAATAGTCCCCCGAGATTTTCTGGGCTCACTGTGAAAAACAACGTAACGATCATTCATATGTTGCATGATAATAGCCCATATAGTCAAATTGTGTTTGTGTTGGACTTAAAACTGATTTTGCTTATCTAAACCAGTCACATGCCTTTGTATCTTGACTCCACCTCCGCGAAATGCTTAGTTTGCTTTGTATCAGAGAATGTAACAGTGTCTTCCATCCCATGGTACACAAGTTGCATTCCTCGTCCCGTTCATAATTCGCCTTTTGAAATTATCCACTTTCTGTACTAATTCTCCATAAGAAATGTTTGATTTTACTCGGAACGTGACATTTCCAAATAAATTGTCCCCCATTTACCTTCGATTGTGGCTATTGACTGTGCCCATTGGGGGTCATGTTACGAATTTCTTTGCATTATCTCTTTGTCCTCAAAAGGGCCATATGACAAGGGGATATTGAAAATGATTTTGGAATCTTCTTTATTGAGACTAGATTAAATATTTTCTATAAGTTCTTACACTTTATCCTCACTCGACAAGTTTTAGGTTCAGAAAAATGGCTTGAAAGTGATAGGCCAAGGAAGCCACCGATCTTTCCAAATCTTCACCTTTCCCCATTACTTATTCTCCATCTCACTTCACGCTTGATCACTTTCCTTGATTCCTAAATACGTTTCCATACATATGGTGAGTTACTGCCCTTCTTTGACTCCCAAAACAAGCTTCTCAGAAAATTAGCCTTCAACAATCTAATTGTTGGAAAAGAAGATAATGGTTTTTAACATGATTTGAGTCAACTTTGAGCCCAAATAAAAGTGGGATCCACAACACACCATTTGGGGTGGGCGTGGGGGGTGGGGAGTTATTTTGGAAATTAATGTTAAGTGTTTGAAATTAATTATTTAATTTCAATTGTATTAAATTTCGAATTTTTCATTTATGTGATCTTGATAAATGCCAGATAATTAATTAGGAATGTGATAAATAAAGATATTAAAAGATTGGGTAAATCTTATCCGTTAGTCACATGATGGTTAGTGGCATTAGTGAGAGACTTGAAAAGAGTCCCACCTCCACTAGGATTTCGTCCCTCTTCCCCTTATAAATAGAGACCTCTACACCATCTAGAGTTATCTCATAATACACTGTTTCTAAGGAGGGAGAGAAAATTCGAAATTCTCATTATTCGTATTTTCTCACAAATATTCTAGGCACATAAGAAAGTAATTATGGATTGTTCAATAAGGGATTCAAAGGAAGCTTTGACAGGAGCATTCAAGTCACCTTATTCCAATCAGTTGCAATGGACAAAGATTAGTTTTGATCATAGTTATAAAGAATTTATGATTTTGTGATTGCATGAAGATTAAACATCCTGGATTCACGATAAAACTGTTTTAAACACGATGTAACATTATGGTTTATATCCGGTTTTATGATTAACAAAACAGTCTTGATTAACACGTGGTATCAGAGCTTTCAGTTTATAATATCATGCTTTCCTTTAATGAAAATTTCCTTATAACAATTCTGATCTTTGATCTTTTGCATCTGAAAATATGGATTTTTTTTTTGATAAATCTGAAAATCAGGAATTTTTTTTCTTTTGATGAATCTGGAAATCTGGAATTTTTGAAAAATCTGAAAATCTGGAATTTTAAGCAATCTAGTAATCATACACTAATCCGGAATTAGTAATTCGATTTTTTATTATGTATGATATTAAGAACGAAATCACTGCATACAATCCTTAATCTTATGATAACTGTCCCATTATTGATCAACCCCTTTTCGTGTTTTTAGAACCCTAATATGCCGTTAGCATGATTTTTATTGTTTCAAGTTGTGTAAGCGTTGTGAAAAACAGTTTTATTAATCATGATAAGTAAATGAATCTGTTTTTTAGATTAATTAAATGAAATTGCGATTTAACGCAAAACAGATTTCGAGAGAATTTTTTTTGGCGCAATGAATAGTGTTTTTCAAAATTTTTGGTGTCCGATTGACTTGAAACTTGGTAGGTTGATTGGAAACGGGCCAACAATCGAATTTCACGGCCTTTAGCCGTGATGTAATGTGTTTTTCGACAATGCGAGTCCGTTAAGGCCCTCAAAACTCCGTTTTTGCCATTTTAGGAAATAATCCCGGGGCTTATAACTCTTTACAGAAAATTGATATTAACGTTCTGTAATTTTTTTTTGATTTTTTGGCATGTTTTACTTCAATTCTATGGTGAAAACTCATTTTTGCCATTTTTGGCAAAATTCATGTATTATGTGTTTTACTATACTTGGGTAATTATGTTTTTGAGGTATTTAAGCTGCTATTGGTATCTTTGTAATTACTAGTAGATTACGTATTATAGTTAATATTTAATGCATGATTAACTATATTTAAGTTGGGACATGTAAGTAATTATTCATTTGAGTTAAGTCAAAGGCTAAACACAGACTGAGACTGTATGTACGAATAATACACTTACATTCATTAAAAGTTTATTCTAATGTTAGTTATAAAATTGGATTGAGGTGCAACACATGCTAATATCTGAATTAAACAACATTAGAACTGGTTTTGTGAAAACTGAATAGTTGACATTAAGTCCATTAATCATGGTATTAAATGTTTAGGCAACAAACACAAATGTCAAAATTATGGAACCATGATAAATGAATTATATGCTAGTATATCTTTACAATCTGAATATTATGTGATGATTAACACAGATTCTGTGACATTCAGATTGTAAACAAAATCTGCCAAAATTTTTAGTCAACAATTCAATATTCGACCCTTGCAATTTTTGTTGTGTGTAAAAATTTAATTTGTGAATATTGTTATTAATTGCAGTTCCCCTTAACCTGTATTCGCAAGCTCAGCCCTATTCCAAATTTGATGGAACTAATTTTTCTGAATGGAATGAGCAAATTGAGTTCAGTCTAGGGGTTATTGACCTGGACATGGCAATTATGTGTGATGAACCCGCTGCTATTACTAATGCCAGTAGAGAGGATGAAATTACTGTCCATGAAGCATGGTCTCAATCCAATAGGCCGACCCTTATATTTATGCGAATGTGCGTTGTTTCTAACATTAAGACCTCCCTACCTGAAACTACGAAAGCGAAAGAGTATTTGAACAACATTAAGGAATGCTTTCGCACTGTTGATAAATCCCTTGCTGGGAAACTGATGGCTGACCTGACTACTATGAGGTTTGATGGTACTCGAACCATGAATGAGCACGTTATAGAGATGACCAACCTGGCTGCTAGACTTAGAGTTTTGGGCATGACAGTGGATGAGTCGTTTCTCATCCAATTTGTCCTAAGCTCCCTACCTCCTGAGTATGGGCCTTTCCAAATCAATTACAACACTATAAAAGATAAGTGGAATGTAAATAATTTGCAAAGCATGTTAGTATAGGAGGAAGGAAGGCTTAAGCAAAAAAATGGCCATGTGACTAAGGGACAGGTGGCAAGTCTTACGGTCAAAGGAGCTGATTTTAAGAAGAAGTTCGACAAGGGAAATAAGAAAGGTCCTGGGCTGTCTCATCAAGCTGAACCATCAACAGCTGCTGTGAAGAAGGAAAAGAACGACAAGTGCCACTTCTGTAAAAATGACCATTTCCAGAGGGATTATCATAAACGAAAGGCCTGGTTCGAGAAAAAGGGTCATCCCTTTATTTATGTTTACTTCGAATCAAACCTTATTAATGCTCCTTTTAAAACTTGGTGGATTGATTCTGGTTCTATGTGTCATGTTTCTAATTCGATGCAGGGCTTCACTTCGATCTGTAAAACAAATCCAAATCAGCATTTTCTCTACATAAATAATAAAGCGAAGGCTAAAATAGAAGCTATAGGAGTCTTTCGCCTGATTTCAAGCACTGGATTTATTTTAGATTTGCAAGAAACTTTTTATGTTTCCACAGTTTCTAAGAATTTAATTTCTGTTTCCAAACTTGCTTTAGACGGTTTTGCAATTGAATTTAAGTACAATGGTTTTGGTTTGATTAAAAATTCTAATAATGTTGGTCTTGGATTTTTATTAGATGGTTCATGTCAATTGAATCTTGAAAAGAATTTTTCTGAAACCCTTGTGACCCTGCATCCTAATGTTGGTACGAAACGTACACTTAATGATGGAAAATACGATTACTTGTGGCATAAAAGATTAAGGCACATATCTAGGCCGAGAATTGAAAGGCTCATTAAATATGGAATAATACATAACCTGGATTGGGCCAATTATGATATATGTGTGGACTGTATAAAGGAAAACATACGAAATATACAAAGAAAGGAGCCAAAAGAAGCACCCAACTACTTGAAATAATACATACAGACATATTTCAAGTAGTTGCATTTTGTACTTCATTGGTGAAGGGAAATACTTCATCAACTTTATAGATGATTTTTCACATTATTGCATTTTGTACATGTTGCATGATAAATCTCAGTATGTGAACGTTGTTAAAATATACATTAATGAGGATGAGAGGCAACTAGGTAAAAAAGTGAAAATTATTAGGTCTGATAGAGATGGTGAATATTATGGTAGATATGATGAGTCAGGGCAATGCCCTGGCCCATTTTCTAAACTCCTTGAAAAATTAGGTATTTGCGACCAATACACAATGCCAGGATCACCTTGGCAGAATGGTGTAGCTGAAAGGCGTAATCGTACCCTTATAGAAATGGTTAGAAGTATGATAAGTAGGACCCCATTGCCTACATTTTTGTGGACACATACATTAAAGACCACTGTACACATCTTAAATAGAGTTCCTAGTAAGTCAGTTTCAAAAACCCGTTTTGAACTTTAGAAAGGATAGAAACCCGATTTAAGGTATTTACGTGTATGGGGCTGCCCAACGGAAGCTAGAATCTATAACCCTCATGAAAAGAAATTGAATCCTAGGACATTATCTTGTCATTTCTTCGAGTATCCAGAAAAGTCGAAGGGATATAGATTCTACAGTCCAAATCATAGAAACTTAAAATGCTAAATTCATTGAAGAAGGTGAAGTAAGTGGGAGTATAAAAGAAAGGGAGGTAATCATTCAAGAAGTCAGGGTACAAATTCCTATACCCAGAGTTCATAACATACCTGTTTTTCCTAACGTAGTTGTTGAACCGGTCATTAACCCAACCAATAACAATGAACAATAAGTGAATGATCAACCAACTGAACAACCACATGGAGTATAAAAGAAAGGGAGGTAATCATTCAAGAAGTCAGGGTACAAATTCCTATACCCAGAGTTCATAACATACCTGTTTTTCCTAACGTAGTTGTTGAACCGGTCATTAACCCAACCAATAACAATGAACAATAAGTGAATGATCAACCAACTGAACAACCACATAATGATAAATGTCAGATAATTAATTAGGAATGTGATAAATAAAGATATTAAAAGATTGGGTAAATCTTATCCGTTAGTCAGATGATGGCTAGTGGCATTAGTGGGAGACTTGAAAAGAGTCCCACCTCCACTAGGATTTCGGACCTCTTCCCCTTATAAATAGAGACCTCTACACCATCTAGAGTCATATCATAACACACTATTTCAAAGGACGGAGAGACAATCCGAAATTCTCATTATTCGTATTTTCTCACAAATATTTTGGGCACATAAGAAAGTATTTATGGGCTGTTCAAGAAGGGATTGAAAGGAAGCTTTGACAAGAGCATTCAAGTCACCTTATTCCAATCAGTTGCTATTGACAAAGGTTAGTTTTGATCATAGTTATAAAGAATTTATGATTTTGTGATTACGTGAAGATTAAACATCCTGGATTCATGACAAAACTGTTTTAAACATGATGTAACATTATGGTTTATATTCGGTTTTATGATTAACAAAACAGTCTTGATTAACAGGGTAGGGATCCATATACCATCGTGTTCCTCTCCACAAGGAGATTATCATTGATATGTTTACATGTACAAAATCTGTTAGAACAGCTCACTGCACTGTCAGCTCTGAGCTGTAAAAGTGCAAAACTTGAAATTAGTCTTTGGTATTTTTCCCACATCAGTAGGGAGCTTAGATTTGAAGTGGTATATGTACAATTTATTTGGAACAAATGGGCTAGCCTTTTGGGTATTAGATGTTTTGTGTGTATGGTTGAGAGACTTATTGGGTCAAGCCACACACGCGCGCGCCACCATCCGGGTTCGGGTCTTGCGGCTTAGGCTTGGGCTCATTAAGAAACAATTTTTTGGACAAATACAAAATTGTTTTTTGGGCTTTAAAATTATTTTTAACGATTTTTTAATTCCGAAAAAAGCGTGATTAATTCCGAGTTGAATTTTTCAACCCAGTTGCGCACTTCTTTCCAGATTTTTCTCTCCACGTTTTTTACAACGTCTTTTTTGTTGCCCCATAAAAGAGGTATTCAACCTCTGTTTTTAACAACATTTTTGAACCCAAAAATTCCACACAGCTCCAAAACCATCTTTATACAGAAGCTCCAAAAATTTTATTTCCCTCGAATAATTAATCTCGTATGTTCAGATTAATTATATTAGAATCGAGCAATATACGTATTACATAGTGGGTGTTCGTTGAACGAATCTGGTTTGTGCTAACAGTTCGCATTTTTGGGTTATTTTATCTTGGGAGTGGCGAGACTTTCATCTGTTAGCACAAATTGGAGGCAGAGTCGCGAAACATCTTAAAGAGAGTGACATTGTCCGTGACTTAGCCGTGTTCTAAACTGTACCTGCTTCTGAAATTTCTTATACTTTCTGCCTCGGGTTTATTTTCTCCTAATTGGGTAATTTCGTTCCTTATTTAATTCTGCATTTAAATTGCTGTTACAACAATTTTAAGGTGTACCGAATCTTCCATGAACGAAATTAACTCAAGCAACTAAAACAAGACTTTTAAATATGAAAGGCAACATTTAAAAGTTGGAGCAGAAAATTGGTATTTTATTTAACTACGAAAAATGCCGGATCTTGTGTTCAATTTGATAAACCCGTTGTAAATAATCCACCCACTATTGAGGAAAGCAAAACTATTAGGACTTGGGAGGAAAATGATTTTCTGTGTAAGAACTATATTTTGAATGCTCTAAGTGATGAACTTGATGACTATTATGCCAATTATAGAACTACAAAAGATGTTTGGGATACCCTTTTTAAAAAATATGACATGGAGGAGGCAGGTGCTAAAAAATGTGCCGTCAGCCATTATTTGAATTTCAAATGACGGATGACAAATCTGTTGTTGCTTAAACCCATAATTTGCCCATGAAATTATTTCTGAGGGCATGGATTTAGATGAGAAATTTCAGGTGGCTATGATTATTGATAAATTTCCTCTACTGTTCAAAGAGTTCAAAAATATTTTGAGGTATAAGTTTAAAGAATTTTCACTAGAGTCACTCATTACTAAATTGAGAATTGAGAAGGAATCCCGAAAACAGGACTACAAAGATGAAATTCTTATTGTGTCTAACAACAAAAATCAGAAAAAGAACCACACTTCATTTGTTTTAAAGGCAAATGGGAAAAATATGAAATTTCAGAAAAAGAGCCACAACCAGAATTTTAAAAATCAGACTCAGACTCAGAATAAGAATAAGAACCCTGGAAATGGACAGTCTAGCAACTCGGGACAATTTATCTGTTACACGTGTGCCAAGCTTGGCCATATGGCTCGTAAATGTCGTAGTGTGCCACACGCATAAGCGAATTTGACCGAAGAGGACCTATGTGCTATGATTTCTGAAATCAACATGGTTAGCGGTGCCGAAGGGTGGTGGGTGAATACTGACGCATTCCACCATATATGTTATGACCGTGCTCTTTTTAAGACTTATTCTGAAACTGCAGATAAAAAGGTGTTATTGGGTGATTCTCACTCCACTGAGGTTGCTGGTACTGGAAATGTGGAATTAAAGTTCACTTCGGGAAAAACTGTTATCCTCAAAGATGTTTTTCACAATCCGGAGATAAGGAAAAACTTGATTTCGAGTTATCTTCTCAATAAAGATGGCTTTACTCAAACTATTGATGCTGATTTATTTATTTTGACCAAAAATGGAATTTTTGTAGTCAAGGGTTATGCCACTGATGGGATGTTTAAATCTAATGTTGATGCAATGAATAAAATTTCTCCTTCAACTTATAATTCTTGTTCATTTAATATTTGTCATGCTAGACTTTTTCATGTTAATAAAATGACTTGTTACAAATATGAGCACTTTAGGATTAATTCCAAAATTATCATTAAACGATTTTGAAAAATGTGAATGGTGTAGTCAAGCAAAAATAACTAAGACACCACATAAATCGGTTTTTAAAGAATTTGAACCACTTGATTTAATTCATTCGGACATATGTGAATTTGATGGTGTCACCACTAGAAATGGCAAACGTTATTTTATAACTTTTATTGATTAATGTTCTGATTATTCATTTGTATATTTAATGAAAAATAAAAGTGAAGCGTTTGACATGTTTAAAATTTTCTGAAATGTAATTGAAAATCAATTCAATCAGAAAATTAAAAGGTTACGTAGTGATAGAGGCACGGAATATGATTCTCCACCATTTATTGAATTTTATAAAACTCATGGTATTATTCACGAAAAAACTGCCCCTTATTCGCCCGAAATGGATAGTAAAGTCAAAAGAAAAAATAGGACATTAACTGAATTAGTTGTTGCTATTTTATTAAATTCGAGGGCTGCCTCACATTGGTGGGAAAAAATTATTTTGACTGTGTGTCACGTACTTAATAAAATTCCTAAGAATAAAACGAAAATATCTCCTTATGAAATTTAGAAAAATATTAAGCCTAACGGGTCATACTTTAGAACGTGGGGGTGCTTAGCCTATGAGCATATACCCGACCCTAAAAGATCTAAATTGGCTAGTAGAGCTTATGAATGCGTTTTTATAGGCTATGCTATTAATAGAAAAGCATACCGATTTTATGATTTGAAAAATCGAGTAATTATTGAATCAAATGACGCCAATTTTCATGAAGATAAATTTCCTTTTAAATTGAAAAGTAATGGGGGCGAGTCATCCACTAATATTTTGTTAAATAAAAATAAAGAAAATAATGAATCCATTTTAGAACTTCGAAACAGTAAAAGGGCTCGTGTGGAAAAGATTTTGGTCCCGACTTTTGTGCTTACACTTTAGAGGAGGATCCTAACACTATTCAAGAAGCTTTATCTTCTTTAGATTCCGATTTATAGCAAGAGGCTATTAATGATGAAATGGATTCTTTGGAAACAAATAAAACTTGGCATTTAGTGGACCTTCCTCCTGGGTGTAAATGGATTTTTAAAAAGAAATTAAAACCTGATGGCACTTCTGAAAAATATAAGGCACGTCTTGTTGCCAAAGGTTTTAGACAACGAGAAAATGTAGACTTTTTTTATACCTTTTTACCTGTGAATAACGTCTATACGTATCTATTTTTTATAGCTGCCTTAAATGACTTAATTGTACACCAAATGGATGTTAAAACTGCATTTTTAAATGGATAATTAGAAGAAGAAATTTATATGGATCAACCTGAAAGTTTTATTGTACACGGTCAAGAAAATAAAGTATGTAAATTAGCTAATTCTCTTTATGGACTCAAATAGACACCTAAATAATGACATGATAAATTTGATAGCCTAGTCATCTCCAATGGGTTCAAAATAAATGAAAGTGACAAATGCATTTATTATAAATATATAGAGAACATTTTCACTATCACATGTCTTTATGTTGATGACTTGTTTATATTTCGTTCTAATATTCATGTCGTATAAAATGTTAAATCATAAGGATTTGGGTGAAGCTAGTGTAATATTGGGAATTCATACTACTAGGTCGGAAAAGGGACTTTCTTTGGATGAATCTCATTACATTGAGAAAGTTCTAAATAAATATAATTACTTTGACTGTAAACCTACTAGTACTCCATTTGATCCTGGTGTAAAGCTATTTATAAACACTAGCGACAATGTAAATCAAAATGCTTATGCAAGCATTATTGGTAGCTTACGTTATGCTATAGATTGCACTAGACCATACATAGCTTATGCTGTGGGAGTTTTATGTAGATTTACTAGTAGACCTAGTATGGAGCATTGACATGCTATTGAGAGGGTCATGTGGTACCTTAAAAGGATGATGAACCTCGGATTACACTATAATAAGCATCCCACTGTCCTTGAAGGATTTAGTGATGGTAATTGGAACACCCTATCTGATGATTCTAAGGCTACTAGTGGATATATATTTAGCATCGCTGGTGGTGCAGTCTCTTGAAAATCTAAGAAACAAACTATTTTGGCTCAATCCACTATGGAGTCTGAGATGATAGCACTAGCTACTACTAGTGAAGAGGAAGGTATGTTAAGAAACCTCCTATCAGATATCCCATTATAGGAAAGACCAATATCAGCCATTTTGATTCATTGTGATTGTACCGCGGCTATTACAAAAGTTGAGAACCGTTACTATAATGTTAAGATACGACAAATACGTCATAAACATAATACTATTATAGAATTTATCTCTACGGGTGCTGTGAGGGTGGATCATATACGGTCTGAACAGAACTTAGCTGATCCTTTGACGAAAGGACTAGCTAGGGAGAAGGTATGGAACACTTCGAAAGGGATGGGACTAAAGCCCTTGGATACATGAGTCATTTGTGATGGTAACCCAACATATAGACTGAAGATCCAAAAAAATATGTTCAAAAGGTAATAACAAGTCACAAGTGATACGGGTTGAATCATGCTATGATTAATTAATATATAACAAGATTTTACTCCGAGTCCATTCCTATGGAGCATGATATCCTAAAGTGAGTTAAGGATGAGTTATTTTAACTCTTAATGAGATATATAGCTTTATTTTGAGTGAGGTACCTAGCTACAGTAGTACTCTTGATAGAGTCACCTATGTGAATGTGGAAGTGTGATCGCTTCCTATGGATATTTTGGGCAAATTCTTACAACGTTCACTACACTGGGATAAAAGGACATGACCGTAACATGATGACTATTAGAACTATACCCAAGTAGGGTTGTGTGTGGGATGTTATCAGAGATAAAGTTCAAAACTATGGTTATTTAGTAGATTCTCAATCATCTTTACTACGTAAAGGTTTAAGTTGAAAGACACATTTTCTTATGTACAATTCTATAGATTATTGCTCGATAAAATATTTTTAAATTTTGCACGGAGGGGTTGTTAGAACAACTCACTGCACTATCAATTATGAGTTGTAAAAGTGAAAAACTTGAAATGAGTCTTTTGTTATTTGTCCCACATCGGTAAGGAGCTTACATTTGAAGTGGTATATTTACAATTTATTTGGAATAAATGGGCAAGCCCGTTGGGCATTAGATGTTTTGTGTGTATGGGTGGGAGACTTATTGGGCTAAACTACACATGCGCGGGTGCCACTGCCACTGTCCGTCCGGCCCGGACAGTGCTCGTGTCTTGGACTTGGGTCTTGGGCTTGGGTTAATTAAGAAATAATTTTTTGGACAAATACATAATTGTTTTTTGCGCTTCAAAAATTATTTTTAATGGTTTTTTAATTCCAAAAATTAAAAAAAAAAAAGCGTGATTAATTCCGAGTTGAATTTTTCAGCAAAGTTGCCCACTTCTTTCCAGATTTTTCTCCCCACGTTTTTTACCAACGTTTTTTTATTGCCCCATAAAAGAGGTATTCAACCTCCATTTTTAATAACAGTTCTGAACCCAAAAGTTCCACACAGTTCCAAAACCATCTTTATACAGAAGCTCCGAAAATTTTCTTTCCGCCGAATAATTAATCTCGTATGTTTAGATTAATTATATTAGAATCGAGCAATATACGTATTACATAATGGGTGTTCGTTGAACAAATCTAGTTTGTCCTACCAGTTCGTATTTTGGGGTTGTTTTATGCTGGGGTGGCGAGGTCTTCATCTGTTAGCACAAATTGGAGGCAGAGCCGCGAAGCACCTTAAAAAGAGAGACATTGTCCGTGACTCAGTGGTGTTTTAAACTGTACCTTCTTTCGGGATTTCTTATACTTTTTGCCTCGGGTTTATTTTCTTCTAATTGGGTAATTTCGTTCCTTATTTAAATCTGCATTTAAATTACTGCTACAATAAGAGATGAATGAGAAATAATCCATTTGAAATGGGTAAACTAGTTGGGTGAAGTCCTCATGAGCAGGCCTTAAGGCTTTGATGCTCTTGGGTATCCCAATCCTTTAAATGATAAATGACCTACACTATATATGGTTTGGACTTCGGCCCAAAAGTCCACATGGGTGCCGCCCATCCATCTCGGCTCGTGCCCGAATCTGGATTCGTGATCCGTGTGTCTTGGGCACCGTTCTTTCTTTTTGGGCCACTTTTTATTTAATTTTACTCTGATTTTTTTTTATTAAATTGGGCCCATCTAAAATTATTTTTCAAAATTAACTGGGCCTCTATGACCCAGTAAATTGTTTTAACTCATTCCATTTGCATGGTTTTTTAGAGAATTATGCTTGACAATATTATGTCTGAATTGTTTTGTCACTTCGTTTAAAAGACCGTGTCACTTCATTCTAAATGTTGTGTAATTTCAATTTTGTGGCTTTCTTAATACACGTGCGTCTATTCTGAAAATACACATTTTCTCCTATAAATAATTTCATTTCGTCCTTATATTTCCGTCTTTACAAGAAGTAAAATTTATTCGAGTCAGTCTTTTCCATCAAATATTTTTTGAGTATGCATAAATAGAGAGTTCATTACAGAAACTTTGGTTTGTAGGCAAACTAAACTGGAGTGATACTTTTAGTTTGCGTGATCATTGTATCTTGGGAGGCAGTCGATCAAAGGATCGTCAACAATTCTAGTGGGGGCGTAATTGCCTTAAGGATACACTGTCCAATAATAGCCTCTACCAAGTCTTTATTAGTCTTATTTTATTCCAAATCTGTAAGTCTATTGAATTTTAATTTGTACTCAATGATAATAAAAAACAGTTTATTATTTCTGTCAATATGCATTTTTAGTTTAAATATTTCAGTTTGAATCTATTCACACAATTGAACACTACTTACTAGAGATAATGGATTGTTTATAATCCACTAACCTCGTTTTTCTAACGATGAAAGCTAAAAATCCTTTAGGTATTTGAACCCCAAAACACTTTCAAGATTGGTCTTACAAAGTTAATCCCAACTAACCCACAATAAACCTTTCTCTTTTTTCCATTCGTCCATCAATAATTGCACATTAGATTCTTAAGATCTTCACAAATATAATCAAGGACTTTAAAACGAGTCATTGATTGTGTGAGGCACACTTGATATACCACCTTGATTAGAACCTTTTTCATGACCTTAGACAATGTTATTTGCGTATACGGGAAAACTAAAAAGATAATAAATTGGAACTACTTATTTGGATGCTGAGGTGTGTGTTAGACACACAGTTCTAAGACAAAAATATTACCTTAATTGTAACTAGTGATGCCTCGAGCCTTAGATAACTGTCCCCAGGATTCAACAGCATAGTTCATTCGATTGAAGCATTCAATGAATGACTTTAGAACCACACAAGTGTTTCCCGAAAATTGGAGTTTGAAGGATGACGTTTTTAAGAGAGAGAGAGAGAGAGAGAGAGAATTAATTTTGAAACTTATCTGCAAACCCCTTACTTAAAGGGGTGCAGAAACTACCCAATCCCCCAAATGTGGATGACCACTTCTCCCATTAAACCACTCTCAACGGCTATATACGAAACGAGTTTTAATTTTAATTATATAATGTTTTTAATTAATTAAATAAAACGAGTTTTAATATTAATTAAAATCAAATTAAATAAAATTAATTAAAGACAAATTTAAAAATTAACCGATTTTGGACCCAAGACCCAATACCAAGTCCTAAGTCTTGATATATATATATATATATATATATATATATATATATATATATATATATATATATATTTAGGTATAATTACCCTAAATCCCCTTAGTGGGACTTGAACCCATGACCTCAAACAAGGGAGAATCAAAAGTTACCACTAGGCTACAAGTACTTGTTTTGAGTATATCATTCACACCAATAAATAAACACAAACACACAATAGACAATAAGACTTCCTTTCGGACATTCACTTTCTTCCAACCCCATGCTTTAAGTTCTGCAAAAAACTCTTTCTTTGGTAACCTCATTATAGAGGGGAGTCCCAAATGTTTGTCATGGCCATTGACTTCTTTTATTTACAACTCTTGTGATATCCGCATTTTGAGGTGCCCCTAGGTCTTTGCGCTAAAAAAATTCCACTGGTGTCATAATTAATTTTCTTCCTCAAGGCCTTTTCATGCACATGAAAAATATGCTTGATCATATTAACCTCTTCTATCTTTCCCTTCCCGAAAATAACGTTATAGTTAGCAAATAGTAAATTAGTTTTCCTAGGGACATATCCGTATGAATATGCACATAACCAATTATTCTATCCATTTCATTACTTCCTTGCAAACCATTACCTACCTCCACTTCTCTTATTATGCGTTGATCAATATCCTCAAATCATTGTTATATGTCTAAGAGAAAAAGGAGATTAAAGGTGGTGAAATGATACATGATGACCTATGATTCCATAATGATAAGAGTACGAAACTGTGAGGAAGGTAACATGTAAACGACCACTAATATTAGATATATAAGGTTCATTTGATATTGAGTTGAGACTATACTATAATCATTAAGAATCAATAAGAATCCTGAGCCATATTTCACTAGTGAGTTCAAATACTTCTTGCTTAGTTTTTCTTTGTTACCATTCAATGGTGTGAATGTTTAAAAAATAGTATTGTACAATTTTATACATTCACAGTGTTCTACATCACACAGTTCCATATTTCACAATCTCCGGCATCACCCAGTTCGACACATTCAAGCGTTGTCCAAACATACAGTCACATGCAGTTTCTAACATATTGAACACACGACATCACACACATTATTTAGTATTCTAATGAAACTACAAGTAATTTTCAAAGAAAGACTAGATAATTGAGTTCTAACGCTATAAAATTCAAATTCAATTACAATTCCTAATTGAATTCCAATACTCGTGCAGTGCATCTTATCCAAAGAATTGTATGTGTATGTGTTTGATTTAGTCAAAATTCCAATACTAGTGTATGCGCATATGTATGTGTTTGATTTAGTCAAAACTCTTTTAAGTGGTTACAGTTAAAATAAGATAGTGCAATGTCAATGGGATCAATGTGGTCAAACGAGTTTGAACTTAAAAGAAAAATTGCGGAGCCGAATGACATCCATTTCCTTAGTGTTTGTGTGGCTCAAGTAAACTAAATTGGAGCAATGTGGTCAAATGAGGTTGTTTGCGTGGCTCAAGTAAAACTAACATTCTATTTGTACTTGATGGATCATTTATCATGTTGATTGCGTTATGTAATAGAGTGGGTCACTATTTTGAACATGATCGATATGTATGCCTATATGACGTGGATTAGTATTTTAGAGGTGATAAAAAGATAGAAAAAGGGCTTTATGCCTCTAAACGTGTTAAAGAGGTAACAATGTAGTGGGTAAAACTTACATTCAATATACCGAAATCACTAACATATGAGTTTGTTAAAATAAAATGATTTCCAAGATAAAGAAATATACACATAAAAAATTCCTAATTGAGTTCAATTACATAAAAAATAAATTTTAGGTATTTGGTTATTTTAACCATACTTACACACACATACACATACACATATAAACAAACATACACACATACATATACATATACACATACATACACATAAATACATATATACATACACATATAGTGCGCACACAGTATAGAGAGAGAGGGAAATGTAGAGATACTGGAATTAGAGAGAAAGGCCTGTGTAGAGAGAGATTGAGAGTCATTAGAGATACCTTGAGGGTTACCAGAGAGAGAGAGGGCAGTGTAGAGAGAGAGAGGGAGAGAGAAAGAAGAGATCGTGAGAAATGGAAAACATATTTGAATTGTTTATATCTACAGGATATGGTCATGACTCTAGTCCGTGACCATCCTGCCATGACCATTTATTTTTTACACGTCAGTAATAACTGTGACCATGTTGTGTGGCGGGTAAAAAATAAATGGTCACATTAAGGTGATCACGAACTACGATCGTGACCATCATCGTGACTATTTCAAAATGGTCACAGCCAAGGCCATGACCACACTTAATTGAAAACCTTAAATTTTTCACGCACCTGGTCACGGCCTGGGACCGTGACCCAATTTGGCGGGAGTTTTGGGGGGAGTTTGGTGCTTAATTGGTCACGGACCATGGCCGAGACCCCATGGTCACAGTCTAAGGCCGTGACTATTTCCATTGGATGTCACACTTTCTCTTGGTCATGGTCTGTGTCACAGGAGATTTGATTGTGGTCACAATCCTGGACCATGACTCTTCTACCGTGACCATTCTTAGTATGCGGTGTAGTGAGAAATGAAGAGTTGCTAAAGGAAAATTTAAATATGATTGAGGAGAAAAAAAGGAGGAATCTTATGTAATACATTAAACAACCACACCAATATTTCATGTAATGTATTAATAACCCACACCTACATTTCATAGATGTGACAATTTTTAACACGACATGATAACACGCCATTTGCGACATTGATAAAAATTGACACAATAAATCGTGTTGTTGTTAGGATTTTTTTGTTAGGAAGTCTTATTGTGTTGTGTTATGTCTCGTGTTAGTTTTGTTATCCTGTTACATCATGCTTTCCTATCCTATTGTGTTTAATTAGGTGCAAAAATCATGAGTTGTGCTAATCATGTTGTGACGTGTTCATGTCATGTAAAATAACATGATGTCATGTATGATTCACATGTTAATGAATATTATCGGAGCATGTAGTATCAGCTTAAAATTCAACCCCAAAATACAAAATGTCATGCTTTGAGTACAAAAATGAGACATAACAATTATCTAAATTAACACCATAAATAAGTGGAGGTATGAAATAAGGGGGGGGGGGGGGGGGGGGGGGAGAGAGAGAGAGAGAGAGAGAGAGAGAGAGAGAGAGAGAGAGATGAGTTAACTTTTGGGTGCTATTGGGTAGTAGTGGAAAAATATGGTCCAAATAATAAAACAATCCATATTAGCCCAGTTATCTAAATATATGGTCCATATTTAAAAGATATGAGTTAAATATGGGACACATATTTAAAAGCTATGGGTCAAATATGAGACCCATATTTGAAAGCTATGAATCAAATATGAAACCCAATTTTAAAAGCTACAAATAAAAAACAAAACTCATTTTCAAATGTTGTGAGTAAAATATGAGTTTTTAACATATACCTCGAATTGTAATACTTACTTTAGTAGAAAAACAATGGGTTGGCCTAACCCATATTTAGTCCAATGCACATTTAGCCCAACCCACATTTAAATTAACCCATATTTGACCCGCCCAAATTAAGCCCAATCCATAATTTTGCCGTTGCTATTGTTGGGTCATTTGTCTTATATTATATATATCACTTCAAAATTTGAACAATCCTAATTTTTATATAATTCAAAACAAATTTTAACTCTAATCCCAATTCTAATTACAATTTTAATACCAATTCCAGTTACATTCGTTATTCCAGTTACAATATTAATTACATTCTTAATGAATATTCCTACTTGGCTTCGTTTGATGGAAAATTTTAAATTATTCCTATTTTAAAAAGGGCAAGAGGTGTTTTTATATGCAGTCTAACACTTTACACGTATTTGTATGCATTCCCCAATTGTAATACGAAAGGTATTATTGTTAATACGCTATGTATTATAGTCTGCTTTGATAAGGATATTTCTAATATGATAAAAAATTTCAAATATTACAAATTATTTTTTAATATGACACATTTGTATTGTTATTATGACACCAAAAATCGTACACCATGTTATATTAAATTTTAGGACTTTTTTTTACTTTAATAGATTACCAATTTTTAAATTGGTCTTCAATACATTTTAATCAATTTATTAGATTTTAGTACATTTTTTGTCGCTAAATATGAAAATTTCTGAACTAAAAGTGACATTTAACGCCCTAAAATATACTAAACTCTAATAAACAAATTAATTTGGATTAAAGTCTAATATCGAAAATTAATAATGTATTAAAGTAAAAAAAACTAAATTTTAAAACCGCAATCTAAAATCATTTTTTTTTAATTAACCTCTTATCTAAAAGTAATTTTAGGACGGTGCGACTCATTATTGTGTCGTGTCTCCATTACTTCGTGTATGCGGTCCACTGAGTATCATTTAAAAACAAATTGATATAGACATGACAAGTCACGACACGTGACGTGACGTTACGTTACATTATGTTACGTCAGTGAGTCGCACAAATGAGTAATAATCTAGAATTACTCATTTATTTAATTCCAAAATTAAATATAATCCTTATTCTAATCCTAAGCCCAATTTCAAAGTCTAGTCGTACTTAGTTTGGTCTGAATGGAAGAAACAAGTCTGGCGCCACGCCCTAACTACCAACAACCCTCTACTCACTGTCACAACGCGTGTAACGTAACAACTATACCATTTTTTTTTCTGACACGTGATTGTACATTTGGACTCTTCATATTCTTTCTCACTATTACACATACACACACTTCTACAATTTATCAAAAGTTTGATTTACATTCGGATTATATTCTCTCTCATCAATTCCTATTTATATTCAAGATTGGATTTTGATCTTCTTTTACTCTTACATTAAATATCCTCACTGCACCTATTTATTCCCCTTCTTTGTTGCCAGCAAGCTCATAGTTGTCTTGATCTTGTCAAAATCCAATCTTTTTTGTTTTGTTTAACTTTTTTTACCGAAATATTTGGTGGGTTGTTTTAGTTTGCCATCAAAATTGAATCTTTTTTATTCATATGGCATAAAAAGGTAGCACTATATTCTTGGGTTATGGGTTTTGTTATTCTTTTCTGATTTGAAATTGGAGGTTTTGTTTGATCTTGTTGTCAATAAATATGGGGGGTTGTGAAGGTAAGAATTTGGGTTGTTTTGGTGAAATTTTGGATTCCAATTTGAAAGTTAAGAATTTAGATGATCATAGGGAAGTGGATAATGTTAATGTTAAGGTTAAGGTTAAGGTTTGTGATGATGATGTTGGTTTATTGCCTTCTGATCCGTTTGATATGAATAAAAGTGTCAATTTTGAGAATGGGTTTGGGATTGATGAAACTGAGGTGAAAAGAGAGGATGCTGATGGTTTATTTTCCATGAAGATTGAGGAAAAACCGGTTGCGTTGCGAATGGATAAGTCGTATATGAATACGTTATACGATGATTCTCTTTTAGTTTGTGGCAATGTGGAGGATTTATATTATTTTGGCTATGATAAATATTGTGTTTTGGGGAATGCAACTCACAAATGTCAAAATTGTGTAAAAGATTGTTGCGATTGTAATCGAGGTTATCCCCACGACGCTTTCGTTTTTGCTCTTGGTTATTTGGGATTGAGGGACCTGCTTTGTGTTGAAAGAGTGTGTAAATCTTTGCGCGATGCAGTGCAAAATGATCCTCTTTTGTGGAGGAGAGTTCATATAGGTCAGCCATTGAATCGAAACGTCACTAATGATGTGCTTTTACGGTTAACTAGCAGGGCACAAGGTAGTCTTCAATGCTTGAGTCTGATGGAGTGCTTAAAGATTAGTGATAGTGGTTTAGAGAGTGTGCTTGAAGGCAATCCAGGGTTAACTAAGGTTAGTGTTCATATCAAACCAATCTTGTTTTCTGCAGTGTTTCTTAATTTCTTAATTTCTGTCTTTAGTTTTTTTGTGAATTTTCTGTTCATGAAATGTGCTGTTAGTGAATTGGTCAACTTGTGATAATTGTGATACTTGATAGCAACATCATACATAATTTAGTCTATTAAAGTATGACACTGACTTATAATTTGTTGTATGACCACTAGTGTCTATATATAACTTTTAATCTGTTGTCTTTACAGGTCAGTAGAATTTGAGTGGGAATATAGATTATACTCTTTTTTTAGTTTTATTTAGAATTTGTGTAAAAAAATTGTGAATTTTTGTATTTCAACTCATAACTGTCTACTTCGTATCACTTTCGTACTTATATTGTTGTGTTAGGTTGCTTGTATGAAATCCTTCCTACTCACAATTGTTATTGGTTAATAAGGTTCATCTACAGCTCATCCAACCCCCCCAAAAAAGAATAAAATAAATTGTAAGATGTTTTCCCAATTTCTAATGGGAGGGTCCAAGAAAGTGATGGTTTAATTATTATTATGACAACCAAATTAGTATTGAGAGTTCAAAAAACTGAGGAAATTTCCCATCCTTCACACTTTTTCTAATAGACTGTATTTTATCCCGCCCCCCTCCCCGCTTCTGAGAAAAAATAAATAGCTTCAGCCCTTTTGATGGTAAGTGAGGATTTCTTCAGGCGCAGATCTATTTTTTGGCTTAATGTAATATTCATTTGTTCCCTCTTTTGTCCACTAGTAGTTTCTTGCTTTTCGAGTGAATTCACAAATTTTCCCTCTTTTCGTGCAGTTAAGTGTGGCCGGATGTGTGGGACTCACTGTTGAAGGTATCCTGACCAACTTAAAGGTCTTCAATTCATCACCCAAAAGTGGAATAAAGCATCTCAGAATTGGAAATATTTTCGGTGCAACTAAAGAGCACCTTGAAGAGTTCAAGATTTTACTAGACGCAAATAATTGCAAGAAAAAACCTCGTTTGTACCGTGGCAGGCATTCTTATCTCTCCATTGACGATGATCGTGCTATTGACGTTGACATATGTCCAAAGTGCCAAGAAGTTCGTCAACTCTATGATTGCCCACTGGAAAGTCGAAAAACGAAACATCACAACACCCAATTGTGGAACGCTTGCTTTCTTTGCATTCCACGCTGTTTCAGTTGCGGGCGTTGTTTTCGCGGATACGCTTATGGGGGCATAGTTGGGCGAGATGGAGTTTGTTTTGATTGTTTTGAGCAGCTTTTGCATTGCCATTCTGCTGTTGCTCTCTATTTACAGTCCGCTAGAAGAAACTGATCATCAATTTGTGACGCGAAGTAGAAGAGAGACATCCAAGGACATGCTGGATTGCCCCACTGAAATAAGACAGGTTAATGTCTAGTGTTATGTTTTTTTTTTTTTTTTGTTCTTTTATCTAAATAACGAACAATGAAGTTGATAGAATATTTGCTGTGGAAATGAGTTAGCTTGTTTGTTGATTACGAATAATTTTCGAAAAGAGAATAAAAATTCTTAGGCTAATCTTTGTGCTGCAAAGTCTGGATTGTTTAGTAATCTGAGTCAATGAAAGTAATGCTCCACACGCAGTGCTGTTTTAATTATAAATGCATAGTCGTGGTATAAGGAATATGTTTTCTTTTATGTGGATAATTTACTCAAAGTCCATTAATCCATTCTAAATATTAGTAATTTTTCATGATCATGTATCCTTGTTATCTAAATTTAAATTGCTATAATACGATTGTCACACGTTTGTTCACCCCTGTTGATGCATCGATGTTTAGCCTTCTTTCTTTCGTGGAATTAATACAATTTTCTTCTGAGATATTTAATTTATTTTTCTGCCGAGGGTTGTCTTGCTTAGTTTATGTTTGGTTTGAATTAATAAATTAGGTAAATTTGGCCAGCACTTATCTTTCGAATATCTCGAGCTTTTTCTGTCATTTACTGGCCCTTTTTAGAATTGTAGCTTTCTTAAATGGGAACAATAATGTGATAGTGAAATCTTCGCAATGAAACTAGAATATATTCTTCTTTTCTTTGCTTTGGTTGTTGGGAACCAGAAATAGCAATGTTTTAGTGGGGGCAAAATATGGTCATGGACTAGAAGCATAAATGCCAAAATAAATGAACTGTCCTGAAAATTGTACCGCTCATGGCTTTTATAGTGTCATGAACATACGACACGACACATTTTGCCACGGACAAAAAACGTGATAAAATCCTAATAGGACCATACTATATAAAATTCTTGAAATAGGGACCCCACTTTGCTCTACCCCTTCTAATATATTTGGCAATGGACTGTATCTGTCAAATATTAAGTCAAATAAGACTCATTGTATAAACTGCCTCAATATTTTGTAATATATAAAATATTTTGTTATTTCCAATTTTATATACATTGGATGTATATGTTGGATTTCTATGTGTGTATATATCTATATATATTTATTCGACAAATGGCCTAAATTTTCATAGCAAAAAATGACGGGTTAAATGGATCTATACTTTTCCTTTCCATTTCAAATACTTAATTTATCATTAAAAAGTTGACTGGGTACAAAAAAATAATAAATTTTCGTATAAATAAAGGGTAAGAAAAGTAAAACAGTTTCATACACTCTGATTACCTTCCCCATAGTATCCCAAATCTGAAAAAGGAAATAGTTTTTTTGGTCATTTTTACCTTTAATGCCAAAAATTCATTTTTCATTTAGTAGAGATAAATGCGTAAAGTACACTTTTAGGCAATTTAATGGGAGAAAATGAACTCAATTTTTTACATTTTCCCCTTGTAAATGAGTCAATTAAATTATTATCTTATGCGTTACAAGCCATTTGTCATGTGTATTTCGAATGTATCTCATCTCCTCTTTCCTATAAAGCAATTTGAATGTGAGATTGGGATACCAGTGTTGCTTTTAGCACGCTGAAGTACTTCTTCGTGCCACTGAGTGAGTGTTTTATGATATATTAACGTGACTATAGAGCAAGAATATTTCATTGGAGTGAAAATAATCATATTCTTTTTATATTGGCAAATGGATAGAAAAAAATGATATGTATTAGAGAAACTGTTCTGCATATTAGAGATTTTCTTAGAATTCGACATAGTTAACACCATTTATAAAGTGTCTACTTGTATACATACATTAGTGCAACTTTAATAGGAGGGGCTTAAGTTTCTCTCTACCCTTCACGTAACCAAGGTAAGCGTTACTCGTTCAACATGTACAATTAAGTCACGAGCATTTAGTTCAAGTTAGCTCGAGCAAAGGAAAACTCGAGGAACCAATTATACAATGAATGACTCTTGCGATTCTTAGGGGTATTGGATTAGAGGATGGGAAATGAGGCAAGTTATACATGCCAACATTTATGAGTAACTAAGAGCAACTCCTCTAGGATCACTTGAGTTTCACTTGATCAAACATTCAAGAGATACTGGGCTCGATAGAGAAACAACGTTCCTCACTAGACGGGATCAATGATTTACAATCTCAATCACATGCATCCATATATAGTAATAAGGCCCACCTCGCATATGCATGTTTCCACAAGGAATGTGTGGACAACCGTTCCCGTCGACAAAAAACAACCAATGATCATCCTTACATTGCATAAGATGACACCAAGGAAAGCAAGAAAACCATGGGTCCAAATGGGAACCTAAGATATACTTTATAATAGTTTAAGTAGGTATGGCTTTAGGAAGATATATTGTCCCCAAAATTGAATGTTTAGTCCTTGACAATTCTCAAGTAACAAAATACGTCGGAGAACTATAAATTGATCCATAATGCATTCAAGATGAATAAGGACCTTAGTTACACGATCTCAAAGAAGTAAATCTTGTCCAAGAAGAAATGGACTCTCGTTTGATTTACTTATCGGAGGACTTTCCAGCCGAACAAAAGGGAGAGTTTATATGTCCAATATATATATATATATACAGTCCTGCTCTTGTGCGGACTAGTCCGCATTTTAAGAATGCGGACAGGACATGTGTCACCTGGCGGTGAGCCCAGAAAAGAGAGAGAGTGTGCCTACAATTTAGGCGATAATTTCTAGGGGCACCGTTAGGTGACACATGTCCGGTCCGCATTCTTAAAATGCGGACTAGTCCGCACTGGAGCATTATTATATATATATATATATATATACCAGGTTTAGACCTAAATGTAGCTAACATACGTTGAACATTGACGTTATATTCTTGATAGTAAAGTAGGTGGGGAGGAATTTCAAGCTTGAGATAGAGTTACAAATCACGGTTGAGATAGAAAATTTTCTCTCAATAGATAATAAGGGCGTGGGTTGACTTCAGGAATATAAAACAAGCATGCCTGCAAGATATATTCCCACTCCCAAGCATTCATGCTTTGAAGGATTATATTGTTGGTTATGAAATGCATAGTTTAGTTTTGTCAGATGATAGATGAGATACAACCAAATAATGATGGACTAGTTGATGTTGAAAAGACTATGTTCAAAAAATTGTTTCATAATGCCCATTGCATTATTATAGCCCTTAGACTAAAGAACTTGGTATAAACCTACCAACAAATGATGTTGTAAATATCCCATTATCCAGTCCATGATATGTTGGAGTTTTTGTTGATGACTTGGTATTAAAATACGATAAAAAGGAAAGCATATGAGTGATTTTATAGAAGTGTTCGATCGATGCCACTTGTTCAAAATTGAAATAAACGTACTCAGGTGTGTACATGGGGTAACACGAGGACATTTTTTTTAGGTTTCATTGTAAATCGTCAAGGGTGCGGGTGGACATGTCAAATTAGAATAAAATTCTTAATAATGCATACTCTGAATACAGTAAGCCGATTAAAGATATTTCTGAGGACGGTGTCACATTTGAGGGGATTTATTCCAAACCTTGACGGAGTTACTCTCCCCATGACCTATTTTATCCGAATCTGTTTACCATTCAAATATAAGGAAGAGCCTAACGCAACGTTTGACCAAGTCAATGAAATCCAACGATATCCAATGATGATCCCCAAGGTAAGTGTTTCGTTCCTCCCATATTTGACATTCATAAATAGGTGCATTAGATAATTGCATGCTCAAGAGAAAAATGGGAACATCAGAATTGAGACATATCATAAAGAATAGAGTGACTTCTTTTTTCCTTGACCAGGTCAATAAAGTTTTAAAAGTTTTCAATTTATTTATCTCTTATTTGATATATAATGGATTTACATGGACCAATATATGTTTTTATAGTCTTTCTGGGATTGAGTCTTATATTAGGAGGTCTAGGAGTATATAAGTCTATTACATAAGAATTGTCGTCACAGGAACTAAAATAAGTTACATGGCAATTGAGCAACATCGTTTAGGGATCATATGCATTTCTTGGAATATCAAGGATTATTTGTTCTCCTTTTACAATTAAGATCATCACCAAATGTGGTCCCATTGAGTTTCTACTTTCTAGAATTATCCTCATGGGAAGAGTTTTCCAATGTTTTTTCATACTTCCATAGTATGAACTATTCTACATTAGGTCACAATCAATCAAAAGTCAAACACTTGCTAGTATGCTCCTCAATTTCCCGAGTGGAACATATGAGTCACCGACTAAGCAACTAGAAATGATATGCAAGTAAACCATTGCCTTCATTAGGAGGAGGAGTGGCCAATAGAGTTCGACTAAGAGTTAGTTAGAAGAATATGTTGGGAAAATGTCAGTCTTTCAGGAGGAATGAAAAAATATACTTTATCATACAAATTGAATTTTCCTTATTCAAATAAAGAAGAGGGGTAAGTGGTATTGACCATGGTCTTGTAGGAAGATTTGAAAAGAGGAATCCATGTGACCACTATCAATATATATATATATATATATATATAAATAATAGTTAAACATAAAGGATATTTTTTCATAAATCACCTCAACTTGGCACCATATCATATGGTCATCTAAACATTGCATAAGAAGTTCTCGTATATGAGGATTCATTGACATCCCTAATGACTAAGACATCTAGAGACTTGGCAACCATTATCAATAAATTAAATTATATATCCTAAAAGATTATAATATTTTGACCATCCACAAATGTGACATTCTAGATATTATTTCTACTTTTCCCCACTGAAGAACTTAATAGTCTAATATACCCATTGTATCTCAACTTGGGCACTAGGAAAAATCCAATGAACATACATGTGTTAAAACAAACAATTCATGGAGTTTTGGGAGAATGTTGTCTAGATGTGTGGGTATTGAGGAAGAAAAAAAGAAGATGAAGGAAAGTTTGACTAAAATTATCGTAAAAGTAATAGTACACTATATGTATATTTATCACACCAAAGGTGATATTATTAGGAAATGAAAACATTTTATTAATCACGAAATAATGACGCTCACCTTCAAGTATGAAATCACTCACAACACATTCTTATTGGCTTATCCCAATGGAAAAAAAAAGCCAAAGGCCACAAAAAAAAACCTGCTCCGCATTTTGGGGAAATATGAGGAATATCTGTTATTCAAACATGGGATTATGTTCCTGCTTGTATTATGGAATTAGAGAATCTTAAATAAAAACCTACAAGGTTTCTTCCATTATCCTTAGTCTATGGAGCGAAAGACATATTTCCAGTTGAGATGATCTTTAGTTATAATATTATCGCATTAACGATAAAGACCACAAAATCTTTAAAAAGGTCAATATTAAGTGGCTCAAACATTATTATGCATAACCAAGTGTTGTAAGTTTCATTATTATTATTATTATTATTATTATTATTATTATTATTATTATTATTATTATTATTATTATTATTATTATTATTATTATTATTATTATTATTATTATTATTATTATTATTATTATTATTATTATTATCGCCACTTAATGAATGCCATTGGTTATCCATGCACTAGATTTCTTTTCCTCAAGTAATGATATTTGTTGGCCAACATTAGTTCAAATGAAAAAATTTCACACATAATCATTTATATAAGATAACAGATAAATTTACTAGAAAAAATATTTGTCTTTTCATTTATCATTAAAAGCCCATTTCAAATTAAAAGATACGAAATAGGATAAATACATTAAAAGGACTCATTAAGTACATCAACGGAAAGTATTCCACTTAAATTTCTCTATAAAAGTTTTCCAACTTCGCTAAGACATTAGAAGATCGAAGAAAAAATTACTTTTTCTTTGCAGTTAGTTTTTCCCCTTTTCGTCGCAAAGCTCCCACTAGCTAGGATTTTGTTCACAAGAGAAACCTATTTTCAATTCATCCAACTCAACATCGTCATGTTTCTCCACCTCCTTGTGTTTGCTCAAAGTTTTCTTAAGAGATGATTAATGAAGCTCCTAAAGGTTGTCCACTCACTTTACTAACCAAATAGTGGGCAACCCTATCTTCTTTATGTCCTTGAACATACCATTGAAATTTTGGGAGAGCTTAAATATTAATTCGTCAATAGTGATTGTACAAAAATTCCTTGACTGCCTATCCCAAACATTGTAATACCATTGTTTATATTCAAATATAAAGATATAATTTTTTACTACAAGAGGGCATGCCTGCGTGATTTGTGATAATAAGGACTTCACTTTTTCATTGAATTGAAGAACTACCGATGCTCACTAATAGTTTGTATTTAAAGGACTTTGAACCATGTTGGTTAATCCCTCAGCCCCTGAGGCATCCTTATTATTTTAGGAAAGTCAACTAATACTAACCCACGACTAGAACCACCAGGATGATTACTCAATATGGGTGTCATATGTGCATATTGTTTATGAAAAAGTAAAATAAATTCACTTCTTCAAATGCAACAATGTTTCTCTTTCCAAACAGTTCTTTCGCCTAAACGCATACATACATAATATTAGAATATACTTGGGACATCGAATCACTATTTTTCTCGGATACTGGCACACTTGTATCAACGACTAAAAGTAGAAGAATAAGTTAACACATTGTCTTTAGAAGATCCAATGATAGGATCCCACTTCTTAATTTCCCAAACCTCAATGGCTTTGACCTCATTTTAAAGAGGTGTATGTTGCTCGATTTATAGATATGTTAACCATTTACTCATTCCAAACCTAGAAATGTTTTAGTATATTTCATTAAATATAAATTCCCAAATTTTCAGATATCTCTTCGGCCAAAAGAATCATGATTGAACTTAGCTTATTTATTGTCGATGTGAAAAGAGAACAAATTTTTTTACTCCATGTTTATCTTGGTAATTATAGATGTGAAAAAAGGAGCGCCTATCCAAATACAGTAAATATATTGGAGTTTATTTTATTGGTATAAGATTGTTATTCTGTTACACTCTTTATTTTTGTAGGGGCAGATCAGACATACATGCCAAAAATAAGGTGTTCTAATCAATTTATATCATCCTTAATATTAACGATAAATATAATTACGTCAAATAAAAACCATTCGTGACATAAAGATAATAATGGACAACATTATAAAATAAGGACAATGATTAAAAATCATCCACAACATAAAGATAATAATAGACAACAATATAAAATAACTGAACTGGGATGCAATAAATATCTCCAATAAAATTGAATCTAATATAATAAAATATCTTTAATACAAATGTTGTAATTGAATTTTAAATGAAGTGGAACCACTTTGGTTCAAAATAAACACCTGGATACAAGTACGAGGAAGCCAACTGAAATGAAGCAACAACTTTTACTATAAGGATGATAAATTTATCTCTAAGAACTACAAGTTTGACTGCTAAGTCTTGTTGTTCCTGTATATAATAATAATACTACCCGAAAAAAAAAGGTTTATAATTTCGGTCTGTGCACTAAAGTTATAAGAAATATCTCAAAGTATCAATACAATAGTAATCATGCGACTCGTTTATGATACAAATACCAACCCTTTGACACTCACATATAGTGGATACCTTACCCCTCATAATAAGTACAATACTACATGAGTGTCCCAACCCAAGGCATAACCAATATTAATAAGTCTCTATCACTAGACTATTAAGTAATCATCGCATATGAATACACTACATCGATACGCCACTAACTACACATGTATAAAATATAGCCCAATATTAATCCACACTGATGTCACCTGAGAAATAAGATATATACACGATCTCATAATATAACATATTAAAATAATTTATAATCTTTTAATTGAATGGGTCCACCACCGAACTATATGATATATGTAAGAAATATGATTTAGTACAATCTCCATTCGTGTCACCCGAACAATAATATATACACAATCTCATTCAAAGCACATTAATGTGACATAGGATTTTTTAATAAAAATGTCAATCACTGGACTAATATCAAACATTATTATAAGTCTCATATTAACCACACAAAAGTACATACCTTCAGGGGACCTTCTTGTTCCTCTATCGGTAAATTCATAGGAGTCCCTCACCTAACGGATGCAAAACATGCATGAACCCTGTACGTTGTACCTCCTTAACGTACCTAACATATTTAAGCATACTAGTATAAGTCCCAATCAAAGCCCCTGATGAAAGGAACGCTTAGGTCTTAGACTAATATAATGCACCTTTGGTTTCTGCAAATATTCGTGTGCACGAGGTCAATTTGCAGTCATGAAAATGAAGTTTCCTTTCCTAACACTTTGCTAACATCCATGCGCACGAGGTTACTTTAACGTCGAGCACAAGGCCCCTATTTGCAGCCATGAGGAGGAAAGTTGGGGCTGAAAACCTAAAACTTGCCCAAAACCTATATAACTCAATATTTATGCCCCACGTCAACCCCAAACGTTATTTTAAACTTAAAACCATCGTAAAACACATCAAAATCATCTATAATTGATTATAAATGTGAATTTGACAATATATGATCCTTATCAAGATTAAAACAAGAACTAGAGTCTAAACCATCATTTTTTTAACATGAAGGTTAATTGGGTTCATAATGATTTCGGGTTTTGATCAACAAAAGTTCTCTTAAATAATTAAAGTCTCTTTAAAACATACAATTCATCAATACTATATAAATTCGATAAGAGTTTAAACAAGTTCTAAGCAAAAAAACATGATTTTGACTAAAGTATGTAATACCGCGTAATTTTAGTATTAATTAATTTCTTTATTCAATTAGGAGAAAATTAAATCGGAATTTGGTTTATATTAATTATTGAGACAATGATTAATATTTATTTTAATTAATATTTAATTTTGTGTGATAAGTAAATAGTTAAACGATTTATTATGTGTCGCGTATGAGTGATAGCGACGATTTAATTAGAGATAGGTCGACGAAGTGTTACATTGACGAGTTGATATAAATTAAAGGCGACGCGTAGGGTACACACGTGTCGGACATGATTAATAAAAAATAGCATAATTAGAGTTAGGTGACTCGAATGACCGTTCGAGTGCACCGATGATCTGGAAAGGGTCGAAATAGTCAAGAATAGGTACTTGGTGTTGTGTTTGGATTTCAGGGACTTTTTAGACATAAAAGAGCCCGTATAAGGGTAGGGAACTCATTTTATATCTATAATTAAAGGGAAAAACGGGATTAGGCATTGGAAAGACTTTTAAATGTTTGGGAGTAGGCCTGTAAATGGGTCGAGTTTGAGTCAGCTCTACCTATATTCATATCCGATCAGGGCATTTTTTTAGTCGATCGGGTTTTACCTGATTACCCGTGAGGTCTAAAAAAATCTGTCCAGAGCCGGACCCATTAAGGACCCGAGAACTCGACCCAATTACCCAAAATAGCTGAAACTAAAAAAATGGATCAAAAAAATCCAATTTAAACAAAAAATATGTATATATATATATATATATATATATATATATATATATATATATATATATATATATATCAAGGTTCTAAAAAATGCGGGAGGGGGGGGGGGGGGAGGATGATCGAGGTGTGGAGGCCAAGCCTTAAGTCTTAGAATTCTAGGCGGGCCTTAGGCGTAAAAAGACGTGAAAAGGCGTTTAGGCCTTCTTAATATATTTTAATATTTTTTAATCATAACATACTATTAAAATATTAAAATTGTACATATCATAAAAATATGTCTGAATATATGCAAATTAAAATACTATTTGATTATTTTCGATGAGATAATGGTCCGGTTAGTAAAAAAATTATTTAAAAGGAGATATCGTTTCACTAAAGCATTGTTGTTTTTAAAAAAAAATGCGCCTTAAAGGTTTTACCAAGAATAAGGCGTAAAAAACTTAAGGCGTTTTTTTTAGAACAGTGATATCTATAACGGAGAGAGAGAGAGAGAGTCGGGCCCTCCTTAACGGATCGGATCTACCTATATCCATATCCGATCCATTTAATTAGCGGGTAATCGGGTTTCATAAAAGTGCTCAAACTTGAGTTTAACGAAATGAATTCGGGTCGGGTCCGGGTCCAAACCCGACCCATTGACAGGCCTATTTGGGAAGGTGGATAATAGCTCACCTTTTACATTCTAAACAAGAGGTTTATAGAAAAGAACCCCGGAGAGGAGAAAAGAAGCAAGGAGGAATGATCTTGAAGAGGATATTGAACTCGAATTAGAGACTTCGGATTCATAATCAATCAAGGCAAGTAAATACTTGCATTATATTGCATTTTCAATTGGTATTTAGTTACTTTCTTGATCTATGTTAGGAATTGGGGATTTGATTGTGGAAAAAATTAAAATCGATGATTTGATAATGAAATCTATTGATAAAGATTGCATGATCTTGAATAAACGAATAAAATGGGGTTTGATTATATTGATAAAATTTTGGGTTTTAATGGAGAAAATAAAGGACGTAATTAAAAGATGAGATCTTTAATTATCAAGTCGGTGTAAGAATTTTAGTCTTGAATATGTGGTAACTTCTATGTTATATATATAGCGATGGGATTGTGTTTTATGGATGATACATGAACTAAAATTCTTGGAATTTGGGTAGAAAGTACCCTAGAAACGAAGTTAGGTTGTTGGGGGTGAATCCCGCTTAGGAAAAATGCTTCAGATCCGTTCTCTGGAATCTCGTTTGAATAAGATGTCGTTCGCGTTCGAATGAGGTTGGATTTCCTTCGAATGACCCATAGGTTTGGGTCGGGTTTGGTTCGTGGAAATATTTCGAGTATTTTTATGAATTTAAGCGAGTATGTGGGAGGTTATCCAAGTGTGTGGATATTTAATTAAAAATAGGTTGATGTCGCTATTTATAGTGGGAATTTAATAATTAACTAGGGTACTCAGATAAGGGACTAGTTAAATAAATAATTGAGAAGTTGGTGAGAACTTCGGGATTTTGGTAAATAGTGCGCGGTGGGATATGCGCACGGGTTTGGTAGTTAGTATATATACATAGTGGAGTGACGTATATATATATATATATGTATGTATGCTTGATAATTGTAATTTAATCACACCAACTCAAGAGTGCTATCGTAGGGGGTTGCACATAGTGGGCAGTCCCCTGACATTGACCAACAAGTATTTGGTTGATTCCCTAAGTCATAAAACTGTGCATCGCTACTATCCGTATGTGAGGATAAATGTTAGTTTCGATTCTGGTTGGGCACAACGTGGTATGGTTGCGACCCACGGATGCCTCCATTATATCTGTATTCGTGTGGGATTAGTGATAAGATTTTGACGCGGTGGCTTAGTGTGAGGCATGATACTTGGAGCCGGATAACATACGAGGAATGTATCCATGAGGTCCAAGCTCTAAGGATACGATTATATGTATATAGTGATATATATATATATATATATATATATATATATATATATATATATATATATATATATATATATATATGCTTATGTGGTACTATGTGAACATCTATTTATAACATGGGTGTAGATATGAATGTTATCATGTGATTTTATTATAGTAAGTGTGTCGCTAAAATACTATTTTAAATGTATACCAGGGTTGGGCTTAAATAGCAGTTTTGTATCCTAGTTAAACCGGGTAGTTTAATTAGGATAAATAAAATAAACATATTAAGTACGCACTGTAGTTGAGAAGTGAGGTTTATTTCAAGTGAGTGCGACTAGTTAATCTTGAAAATAATACACTACGATTTTAAATAATTTAAAACAATTATTTACTTGCGAAAATATTTTCTACTATACAGGCTTTGACTCGCATATTTTCGTAATTCCTTTTCTCCTTTTTACACCCCAGGAGTACAACAGTAGCAGCCGAGACAGTAAGTATAGATCCATTCTTGCCGATAGCTGTTGTGGACACTTGTTTAGACGTTTCACTCATTTATGCTCTATAGAGGATCAATTATTTACCATTTACTATTAGGCGTGTTTTCCTTAGATGATATTACTTATCTTACTGCAAAAATTTAATATTTTGTCAGACTTATACTTTCCTATTTAGTTTTTATTTTAGTTTACATTATGGATATTATTTGGTGATCGATGGTTTATTCGGTTCACCCTTATTATTTATTTATTTATGCATGTAGGTTAGTTTAGTTATTATAGTTTTATGTATTGTTCCCATTCTTTATGTTATTATATTATTGGAACATTGATGTTGTGAATGATCCATATTGAGATTCCTATTTTATTTTAGTAGAGGATTGTCCATCCGATATTAAAATAGGCAGGGTGTCACAAAGTACAACCCTTTAATTCATTAGATTTGGTTTCTCTATATCAAACCCACATAATAAATAAGGTAAAACTCTACATCATAATGGATTCAAGGCTAACATGTGTTTAAAGCCAAATAGTTTTAATATGTTAATCAAAACATAAACAAGTTAGAGATAAAACCTTGATAAAGTAAAAATTTCTTGCCTAAACAATATAGAGGTGTGATTACGTCTCTTAATCCCTCGTTCTTCCTCTTCAATGTTCTCCTCAAGTTCTCCCAAATATCTTATCTATCGAGGGTTTGTCTTTTGTGTGTAAAAGTGTTTAAATAATGTGTGTTAACACCCCTTAAATATCTCTGAACCCACAGGTAATTTAAAGGCCTAATTTTGGCCCTCCAATGAGCCCAAAATACTATCCAAACTAGTCCTAAACTTATCTCAAAAGTACAATTGCCCCATGAGCCCATCCAAAGAAATAAAATACATCTCCAGGTCTCTTTGTCACTCTAGAATCCTATCCAAACGATAGTACCTTTCCACATGCAATAAAATATCACAACGTAAAATAAAATGCGCACTTACTTATTTTATACGTAATTGTACATAGTCAAATGCCATATAATTAATATCACCAATTAATTAGTTATAACATGCGGCAAAAAAATCACATAACATGCAAATTTTAATTATTATCTAAATTATGTATTTTATTATTACCATATTGTGAGTGCAAATTAATCATAATTAAAAGGATTGTAGAAAGCAATTGAATAATGAATATAAGATGCCAATGACACAACATAAGAATATATGTGGTTCGACAAATTACCTATGTCCATGAAGAGGTTACTGTATTTTATGAAGTTCTCTCAGAGTTTTAGAATTATATCCCCTTGGCCCTGGGGTGTGGGTTGTATTTATAGTTGTGTATAACTGCAGTGGTTGAAGAAGCCAGGAACTCCTTTGGATTGAGATAAGAGTGCGTGGTGACTTCCTGAATATCTCATCTTGAATTTTGGGTAACTGTAAGATGTGGGTTCTTGGACAGTTAGTATCAAGTGAGGCATAACCCCTTATCAAGATCGGAATCAACACCGTGCAGTATGAAATATTGACAATGATCACAAGTGAATAAGAGACAAATGGATTCAATATTTAGACTTGTATTAAATGATACTTTATCATAATAAATACACAACAGGCGTAATAAATAGATGGGACCAGTCGGTGGTGTGGTCGGAAGGAGAAAGAGCAAGCACTCTAGGCATAATAAAGGCAAGGTAGGAACTTCAAGCTCAGTTAATGCTCAATGATATGGGTATTATATGGGTGTGGAGAGTTAATGTTCTTACAATAGCTCTCGCGCATGGGGGAAGTTGGGCAGCAATTCTAGGTTTAGAATGCTCTGCCCGTTAAACTGTTTGTATGGTGTATTTATATGAAGGGCAAGTTACTCAATTAAACTTATCTGTGTTCAATATGATCGATCGTATTAAATGCCCAAGTAACTCCCATTAATGTAGAAGATATTGCACTAAATGCATGGGATCTCATAAGTTAGCGAAAAACTATTTCATTGGCTGGAGGTACGGTGGACATTAATAAGGGACATGACATGGCAACTTGGAGTTTACTTTAGGATGACTAAAGGGTCAGGTTTGGTGAACTAGACCTGCCGTGCTAAATATAAACTCACTTGAGTACTATAACTTTGAGTCCCTAAATGCCAGACGTTATGATGTCAGAAAGTGGTTAAACAGTGACAATGGCAGGTGTATAGTCACATCAATCAGGCGGGATGTCATTTTCTTAAAGGTTGCTCGACTGACAAGTATCTCGAGTGTTTAGTTTCTGTTTGTTGGTTAAGAACTATCTTAGAACCAAGATGCAAGATTAAGGTACCTCGATAAGGTTCCCTCGAACATGTAAGAGTTGAGGTGGCTCGACTGTAGTGTCTCGATCAACCATATGTGCCAAGTGAAGTTTTGCCCAAGTGTGCCAAGAGGGTTGGTAATTATATTTTGAACGTTGACTTGCTCTCAATCCTCCAAACCATGTCCCTGCGTGATTCCCAAGGGGAGGTTGTTCAATAGAGCATGTTAGCTCTCCCATGCCCTGCCAGGTATGGTCCCTCGTGGGTACCAAACAACCTCACTCAACATATATTATAAGATAAAGTACATAGTATAGATCATTTTATTTCTTATTACAAGCTATCATCATTCAAGTGACTTTGATCTAGGGATTGGATCCTTCGAGCCAGGTACATTGGGGAATCTTCGAGGTAGGTCCTTCAAGCCACTTATGTAGAACATCTTCGAGGTAACTAGCTCGGGCGGCCTTCCTTCTCCTTTTTCGTAGGTCAATCAACAGATTAACTAAGTTAATCACTCTTTGGTGGGGACTCCCCCTATAGTAACCAACGTGAGCTGATAGTAATTATAGATATGTGCGTAATTATCTACATGATAAATGATGTTAATAATATATTTTCACTAATAGGATGGGCCGAAAGTGCCCCACATGCTGTTGGGTCTGGTCAACTGGTCTCGAGCTAGCCCTATATATAGGCCTTCATAATTGCCCCTAAAATCCCTGGGCTGAAATTGCTGGGCCAGTGGATTTTATTACTGCAATGAGCTAAATGTTCTTGATCCATTCTCATGAATTTGAACTGGTAGGCCAGACTTATAATTATGTGGAAGTTGTAAGGGTAAGCTGGTCCAACAAAAAATGAAGCGCCAAAATCCCCTCTGGCACTGTACCTTATGATTGTTCACGATCTTTATAATTAGGTTGCTTCTACACTAAATCCTCATTTTTGTTTCCAACATTTTTCTATCAGAAACTCTGGAGCTTGTTCATTCACACTCTTCAGCTTTGTAACTTTCCATCCTTATCTGTTTTTTCGTAGCTTTCTTCTTCTCCTTTCTTCTATTTATCTTCAGTAGTAGTAATTAATTCTTCAGAAAATGTCGAGACTGTCTATGGTAAAAATGTTGACGAGTTTAGGAAGACCTACTCCATTCCTTCGAGGGTCTCAATAAAGTGTGAACCCATGCCCAAAGATGTCAGAGAAGTTGATAGGGGACACTAGATTCATACCCTAGTTGTGGTCCACGGGGATTGACTTTTCCCCCAAACGCTCTATTTTTAGAGTTTTTTTATTTCTTTGGTGTGGTCCTTGCTCAGTGTGCCCTCAATACTTGGTGAATAGTTAATTGAGTTAATCGTATAAAGGAGTTTTATGGGACTAACCTGGGAATCCCATAGATCAGATATTGTTACACCTAGTCTCATACTGCTGATGGCCTCCTTTACTTGAAGGCGAGGAAGGCCAAAAAGGTGTTGGTTGTAAACCTCCCAGATTCCAACAAAGGATATTGGCATCAGGGGTACATTATCATAAATTGGCAACATCCACCACTCCTTAAGGGCGAAGAATACACAGGGTTTTTATGTCATCACTAAGAGGATGACCATATAGGTTAACACCTGTTTCTTTAACTTCTTATATTTTTCTTATCATTTATTGTTGGTAATTGTGCTTTTCTGTTGTCTTTGAACATCTCGCAAGAAAAATAAGGAGCATTCCCTTTAAGATATCAACGTTGGCGATCTATTAAATACTTGGAGGGTGAGAGAGTACCTTCTTAACGATGAACACCCCAGGTTGGCAGCTTTTCTTCTTGAATACACCAACACTATTAGAAGCTTTAATACTTGCCCGGTAGATTATATACCTGATCTCCCGCTTCCTGATGAGAAAACTACTTCATCTTCTGAGCCTTTAGACATTGGGTCCATCCAACCAAAAGAGGAAAATTCAATGGCTCCCGCCAAGAAAATAATCCTTATGATTGAGGACGATGATGATGACGAGGTCCTTCTTGTTGCTCGAGCCAAGTTCCAGAAGAAGGCCGAGGGCGAATCCTCCAAGGATGGTGACCCAAGTTTGGTCACCAAAGAGAAGAAGAAGGAGGAGGAAAAGAAAAGTAAGAAGAAAGAGGAGGAGAAGAAAAAAGAGGTAGAGGAAAAGAAAACCCTCCTAACACCTCCTTCAAAGAAGAACAACATCCCTTCCTCTCTCCCCAACATCTCTCATGCCAATTTGTGGCCTGTAATTCATCCATTGCCTCAGGCTTGCTGAGAGGGGGGGGGGGGGGGGGGGGGGGGGGCAGTGCTTACAGGTGATCATGAGAGATTGAGGATGCTGGGACCTTACTAGCTTTCCCTTTGACCTTTCCAAATTTTATCCCCGGTGAGAGTCTTCTCTTTATTTTCTATATTATATTTTCTCGATTGCGATTTGTCAGATCCTCTAACACTTGACTTTTTTCTTCTTCTTTTTTTGTAGTTTATGGCAATACTTACTAGTCTTCTAGATGGTCGCACCGACCAGACCAGATTAAATAAAGAATTGATTGAGGCCCTCCAGAAATCCCAAAAGGCCATGTCTCAGGCTAAAGAATCCTATGAGAGTGATCATAATTCCACCATTAAGGCCATGGCCTCGCTAAAGATCGAGAATAATCTGCTAAAAGTGGAGAACACTCATCTGTCCAATGAGAATTCTTGATTGACTACTGAAGTGTCCCAGATTCCTCTTGCTAAGGGCGCTACCTTCGAGTAAGGCTGGAATGAGGCGTATGCTGATGCCAAGATCTAGATTGCATATCATCTAAAATCGAGCTTCAAGAAGGGCTGGGACTAGTTCCTAGTAAAACGTGGAGTCCTAGCTAAGTCCAAGCTGTTTCATGAGCACCACCCAGGTCCCCCCATAGCTGACAAAGAGCCTTCCACCAACTGCCCTGCTGATCATGCAAAGGAGGTGGCGACCAAGGAGAACGAAGTTGAGGCAGATGAGCAGGTAAAGAAGTAAAGCCCGTGGTCTCTTTTTTTCTTGTACTTTATACTCTTTTTTATTTTCTCTTGGCGCTGGACTCTAATGGATATGTCTAATTTTGTTAATAATGAAAATCATATTTTTATTTCCTTAAATACGCCAATTTATGCATTTTTTCAATAAATATTGCCTGTTCTGCCCTGATATTATAGCCTATTACCGAGGATATTCCTTCTTTCATTTACTTAGACAACGTGCTCAGGCGAGATGCTACTGCGCAAGCGCACCGAGCTCTTTTGACTGCTTATAAGGCTTTAAGAAAAAGGACTGAGGCCTATAAGAACCATTCACCCTAGTCGCCAAGCTAAAGGATGACCTCAAAGACTTAGAAGATGTGAGTGCTTCCATACAAAAAGAAATAAATGACTCGAAAGCTCAGTTGACTGAATCTAAGGACGTAGGTGAGGTTAGCAATCTAGTCCAGCCAGAGAACGATGACTTGAAGAAGAAAGTTGCTGAAGCTGAGGAGAAAGTTCAAAGGAGCAACTCCATAGTGATGGGTCTCAGCTGCGATAACAAGAAGCTTTGATATTTATTCAGGATATGTCCCCGAGTGGCCTGGTCGATCGATTATATTGAGGGTTGGAAAGATACCCCAGTGAGGTTGCAGGAAGCTCAAGGCGTGACCGACTGTGTCGTCGACTAATCGATATTGCGTTGCATAGGCCGACCAACTTTGCCCATTTTGGGGCATCACCTTATCGACATTACCTTGTTGCGATGCATCACCTGACCGAATTTGCCTTGTTTTCAGGCATCACCCAATCGACCGACTTTCTCCATTTTGGGCCGACTTTGCCTTGGTTCTATGCATTACCCTAAATACTTATTGGGTCATTTAGGAATTACCTTGGCAACATTTCCTTATTTTTAGGTATGACACGGTCGATATGTGCCTCAATTATAGGGATCGCTCCACCGACTGGTTTTATGCCTATTTTCCAGGCATTACCTCAATGATATTATCTTGGTTCACTGATATCGATGGGCATCACAAGGAAGATGTTTCCTTGTCATTGGGCATCATGTGAGGGTTTTCACCTATTTTTCTTCGTCAAGGTGATACCCAGAAACAAGGCAATGTTGATTGGGTGATTCCTAAAATTTAGGCAATGTTGGCAAGGTGATGCCTAAAAATAAGGCAATGTCATCATACAGATGCCTAACACCAAGGAAATGCTCGATTAAGGAAGGAACCGCACAAACCTCGAGAATTTTTTAAGGAAATGTGTTGGGTTTTTTGGTGGGGGAGGGGCGAATCGGAGCATGAATGCCCTCAAGGTTGTTAAGGAACCCATGGACTCTCACCTCTGGTACATGTACCAAGTTAATTGCGCTGCTTACAATCGACCTCCTTTTGGGTGTGATGAGACACGGATATCCTTAGACGTCATTCCCCTTCAACTTGTCGAGAATTACCTGGAAGGTCATGGAAGTGATGACGAATACAAACCAAAGCCTGACGATGGTTGGAGGAAGAAATTTGAATAGTTTTTGGCTCGCTGACCATAAACCACTATAGATATTTGTACTTTTTGTAATTAGTATTTTTTGTAATCGAGCACTATTGAATGAATTAAGTCAATACCCTTTTTTATGCATTTTTCCATTCCATTATCCCTTGCATGTGTTATTCTACCTTTCTTACCTTTTAGGTCGTGCCGTCACACTCCCTTAGTCTTAGAAATGACAATGGCACAAATGCACCTAGTCTATGGGCAATCCACTGTTCAGGATTTTAGTCGACTAAGAAAAGTTGATTTAATACCTTGTTTATTCCCTAGGGATCCCCTGTACGGCTTTTATCTTGCCCGCTGAAGTCGTGAGATCGTCTGTGTTGATTATGAAAAGGACCTAAGGACTTTAATTTTAATTATAGTTAGTAAAACTGCCATTGTAATCAAGTTAAAGCCTAATTGATACTTTTTATAGACTAAATTCCAATTACAAGCCTACTACTTAGGAGATAACGCAAAGCATTCGAATAACTTAAGAGATTTGAGAGATATATGGAAATAAGGGCCTTTATTCATAATAAGAATAATAAATTATGAACAACATAAGTGATGATGCTGGAAACACCACCACCAGATAAGGTGTTGACAAGCTCAATCAAGTGATAACAATGGCGACACAGGAGAATATATATATATATATATATATATATATATATATATATATATATATATATATATATATATAGAAGGAGGTTAAGAGAAGAGGATGAACACTTGAATATAAGTGGTTCAACCAATCTGGCCTACGTCCACTGTGAGTGTGTGTGAGTAATATCACTGAATGAAGGCACTAATGGCCATGGATACAATCTCTCAAGCTTTCTCTCTCTACTGTGTAAAATGACAGAGTTTCAGCTAGGGTTGTAATTTTGGGTCCTTATCAAGGTAGGAGAAGACAAGTATATATAGTGTTTGGGGGGTGTAGCATACCCCCATGCATGCAATGAACATGTGTGCGTTGATCTAGCCAATCTGATGAAGACATCTGTCACTGTCACATGTAGAGAATGATGATGAAATATTCCCCCACGTGGGGAGATTGATTCGGTTACAACTGATTTTATCCACATGTTCCTATCCTTGTATATGCTTATAAATGTTCGGCCTTGCCCTTGACTGGTACAACCTCGGCCTGGAAGAGTACGAGGTTAATGAAGTCTAGCTGTTGCCTTATCTCAGGCTATTCATGATGATCTCGGACAAGAAAGTTGGCCGAGGTTAGGTCAAAAGAGTTGTAGCGTCGGCCTGGGTCGATGATAGAACTTCCAGATGGTTCCCTTATGTAATGCTACTGATCTCAGTCGTTGACTGTAACGTCAACCAGCACCGATACTGCTGTTGGAATATGGTTGAACTCGCAAGTCCTTACAGACCCCGACTGATACCCCGCCGAGGTTAGTGTATGAGGTAGATGTGATGTCGACTATGGACGACCTGATGGATAACTGACCCCATGAGTTATGAAGACCTCGGTTATTGCCTGATTGAGGGATAGCTAGCAACGTCGGTCGTAGCCAACCTTATATTGGATGAGATCACTAATCGTCAGTATTGAGCCCTCGTTACCTCGAACGTCATGCTGGCCGAGGTTGGTTCCTCTGAGCTGTCAGGTACACTTTGGGCATATCAATTACACCCTAACCCTTAGTTACCTAGATAAATAGGTGACTAAGGGGTATGCCACTCCGAGGCTATTTTTCCTCGCATGTCAGCATTAATTTGACAAGTGTCATCTACTGAAGTGGATAGCGTTCCTGACAAGTGAAATGATGTTTGCCTTTTGGGCTCCCAAGGCAATGATGGGCCTTAGGACTTGTGCCAGTATAGTTTGGGTATTTAAACCCTTTTCCCCTCTCTTTCCTTTTCGTTTCTTCTCGTTTCCTTGCCTGAGTTTTTTGTGTTCTCTCTCTTCAAGAGCTCCACTGCAGCTGGGTTTTTGGGTTTTTCTTGATTTTTAATGCTCCCTTTTTTCTTGACAGAGTTTTCCAGTCCCCATTTTTCTTAGCTGTTCTTCATTCAAAAAACATCAAAACCAGGTTTTGATCCTAGCTTAGGTTGTGCCAAGCTGTTTTTTTGTGGTTTGGAGTCTTAAGTGTAGTCTCATCCTCCTATACTCAGACCTTTGTATAAGCTTATTGGAGATTTCCCTTCTCCTAGAGAGACGACTTTTGCAAAAATTAGGCAGATAGATCCAGCCCAAGAGGAAGCTAGTAGGTCTGAGGCCTTTCGCCTTAGACCTATCTTCCCCCCACCTCTGAAGGTGGTATACCCTGAACTAGCCGAGAGTGCTGAGCCATCAGGGGATCAAATAGATCCGTCTCCTATGTCTGAGTGAGTCTGAGTCGTCCACCTCAGACCCTATGTTTGTAGATTCATTCCAGGAGGTAATGGATTTCTCTATTAGGCAAGATCGGATCCCTGATCAGGCTGAGGTCGAAAGTCGTGCCTCGTCCCACAACGATTCTAGCACCTCAGGGACTTCTTCTGATGTTTAAGTTATGGGGCCGAGTGTGGATATTCCCCCAATCATTAATGCTATTCCCCTGTCGGCCGCCACAGGGGCTCAGTTTGCTCAGAGGTTCCCTGGAGGTGTTCCTATACGTGCCCAAACCGATATTGACAGGGACGGGGATGATGGTCATGAAAGTGATGTTGATACCTCGGAGGTAGCCGAGATAGAGAATACTGTCATTGAGTTTGATTTGTTAGCCTTTAAGCACCTTTATGCTATAAGTCCCTCTATTAAGCTTAGGAGACCTCTGAGGGATGAGAGGGCCTTTGATGGTCGAGATGGGGAAATCTGCGTATATGAGCAGATGTTTAAGTTAGGATTTCGTCTCCCCCTCCATTCAACAATTAGAGCCATATTATCCCATATTAACCTGGACCCTTCCCAATTATCCCCAAATGCTTGGAGAGTGATGATTGGAGCCATCGTCTTATAGAGGTAAGTCCATCATTCAGACCTTCCTGTCAGGGTCTTCACTAGGTGTTACGCGCCATCCTCTGCTAGGAACCACCCTAGCTACTACCACTTCCTAGCTAGGAAGTCTAATAAGAAGATGTTACTGGTTACCCAGACCTCAAATCATAACTAGAAACCACGATACTTCTTCATATCAGGGGCCTGGGAGTTTGGTACTTGTGCCCCCTCTTCATTACTAGAGTCGAGGACCCCTCTGAGGTGGGGAAACTGTCACTGGCTGCCAAAGCCGACCCTGGGTTAAGCCAGGATAACCTACAAAAGGTCAAAGACCTTCAAGATCAGGGGAGCTTGCTTATCTGGTCAAGTACGAGCATTTGATGACCCCTTACTACCTCTCTGAAGCTGGCCTTGGGGGGAGCCCCCTGACTGAGCTTCGTAAGTTATATTATTTTTTCAACAAGTTGTACTTCTAAATTTACTATGTTTCTGATCTTTTAACTCGGACCTTTTTTTTGCAGAACACCCCGAAGGAGTCTCAGATGACCTGTGGGAAATGTCGGCCCCAAGTTTAGTCAGGCCAATGAAGAAAGCAGGCTTTGCACCTCCTCCTCCCCCAACCTCTTCTAAGGCCGATGCTTCAAAGAAGAGGAAACCCACCGCTACTGCCCTGAGGATCAGAGGAAGAGCAAAGCCTCTAAGGGAGATCGCGCCATCCCTATTTCAATTGATGATGGGCTAGCTGATCATCTGGAGCAGTTGAAAATCGACGATAGCCTTATAAGCCAAAGTATGAAAGCCATGGATTCCATCGGCTCTGTGATGACCGATGCTGACAAACGCTTCTGCCGTTCTTTAGATACCCCTCTATTGGTCGAGTTTTTCCTTCATAGGTCAATCTAGGTAATACAATCAACTTTTATTCTCAAGTATAACCTCATCTTTAAATTTTATTAACTCTTGAACTCATGTATCTGATTATGTTTTGCAGGGTATTATCACCATGCACCAGTTTTTCGACTAGATTATGAGAAAGCTGCCCCTCATAGATAAGGGGAAAGAGGCTCAAAAGGTGCAGGCTTCTTTGAAAGCTGAGGTGGAACGCCTGAAGGATGCTCTTACAGGGTCTGAGACTAAGGTTAAACAGATGGAAAAGTAGATTTCCCAACTCAAGAAGGACCATAGCTCTTCTATGAAGGCCAAGGATGATGCCCTCCAACAAAAGGTTGACGCTGTAGTGAAGGCCGCAGTTGAAGATGCTTCAGAGAGGATCTTGGCTGACTACAAGGTCTCTGAAGAATTTATCAGCTTTGGGTTTGAATACCTCAAAAGAGGTGTTAAGGCCACTGATAAATGGGCGGCCGTGAAAAAAAAGGAGTCAGGTAGCCTGGCAGCTTCGAATTTCATTGGTCTGGGCTATGCTGACCCTCAGTTTGCTCAAGCCCTACAAGAGGTGGAGGAGGAAGGAGGTTCTGCCCCTACAGAAGCTGCTCAGCCAGAAGCCACAGGGACTGAGGATGTCAACCCTCAAGACGATGGGGCCGAAGTTACCAATGTCAGCCAAAATAATTAGGCCGAGGTTACCAACCCTATGACTGCAAACCCTTAGGCCATAATTTGTGAAGCTTTGTAATTTTTCTTAATCTGTAACTTCATAACTTCTAATAACATTCTCTTGCGAATTTTGACTTGTAATTCTTATCTTCATGCTACATCATTCTCTAAAGAGGGCTTTGCTTCTTTTGATGAATGTTCCTTGAATGGTTTTATATATTATGAAATGGTGTTTGTATTAAGGTCTGAAGCCTCCATATAATGGTGTCTTCATCATTAAACTAAGATGTTACCCTCATAAATTATGATGTTGAAGGTCTGAGGTCATCCAAATATGATATTTCACCTCAGACCTTGTCCTCAAATTATGATGTTGAAGATCTGAGGTCACCCAAATATGATATTTCACCTCAGACCCTGTCACCAAATTATGATGTTTAAGGTCTGAGGTCATCAAACTAAGATGTTACCCCCATAAATTTTCACCAAGTTAATAGCGTTTAAGGTCTGAGGTCATCCAAATATGATATTTCACCTCAGACACTGTCACCAAATTATGATGTTGAAGGTTTGAGGTCATCCAAACTAAGATGTTACCCTCATAAATTTTCACAAAATTTATGATGTTGAAGTCTTGAGGTCATCCAAATATGATGTTTCACCTCATAAATTTTCACCAAATTATGATGTTCGAGGTCCGAGGTTACCCAACTATGATGTTTCATCTCAACCCCTGTCACCAAATTATGATGTTGAAGGTCCGAGGTCATCAAACTAAGATGTTATGCGTATAAATTTTCACCAAATTAATGGTGTTTAAGGTCTGAGGTTATCCAAATATGATATTTCACCTCAGACCCTGTCACCAAATTATGATGTTGAAGGTATGAGGTTATCCAAACTAAGATGTTACCCTCATAAATTTTCACCAAATTTATGATGTTGAAGGTCTGAGGTCATCCAAATATGATGTTTCATCTCATAAATTTTCATCAAATTATGATGTTCGAGGTCTGAGGTTATCCAACTATGATGTTTCACCTCAGCCCCTGTCACCAAATTATGATGTTGAAGGTTTGAGGTCATCAAACTAAGATGTTATGCCTATAAATTTTCACCAAATTAATGGTGTTTAAGTTCCGAGGTCATCCAAATATGATATTTCACCTCAGACCCTGTCACCAAATTATGATGTTGAAGGTCTGAGATCATCCAAACTAAGATGTTACCCTCATAAATTTTCACCAAATTTATGATGTTGAAGGTCTGAGGTCATCCAAATATGATGTTTCACCTCATAAATTTTCACCAAATTATGATGTTCGAGGACTGAGGTCCTCTAACTATGATGTTTCACCTCAGCCCCTGTCACCAAATTATGATGTTGAAGGTCTGAGGTCATCAAACTAAGATGTTACCCCCATAAATTTTCACCAAATTAATGGTGTTTAAAGTCCGAGGTCATCCAAATATGATATTTCACCTCAGACCTTGTCACGAAGTTATGATGTTGAAGGTCTGAGGTCATCAAATTAAGATGTTACCCCCATAAAGTTTCACCAAATTAATGATGCTTAAGGTCTGAGGTCATCCAAATATGATATTTCACCTCAGACCCTATCACCAAATTATGATGTTGAAGGTCTGAGGTCATCAAACTAAGATGTTAACCCCATAAATTTTCACTAAATTAATGGTGTTTAAGGTCTGAGGTCATCCATATATGATATTTCACCTCAGACCCTCTCACCAAATTATGATGTTAAAGAACCGAGGTCATCCAAATATGATATTTCACCTCAGACCCTGTCACCAAATTATGATGTTTAAGGTTTGAGGTCATCAAACTAAGATGTTACCCTCATAAATTTTCACCAAATTAATGTTGTTTAAGGTCTGAGGTCATCCAAATATGATATTTCACCTCAGACCCTCATAAATTTATTATACAAGAAATTCAAACAAAACATTGACATTGGAACTAATCTTCTCATTAATATTCTCTTCATAGTATGATACATTTACATAGAAATAATTGCAATCATCATATGTAGTACTTCTTCAGGTGATCAGCATTCCATAGATTGGAGAAAGTTTTCCCCTCGATATTTTCTAGCCGGTAGGTACCGGGTACAACCTCCTCGATTACTTTGTAAGGTCCATGCCAATTTAGGTGAAGCTTGTTCGTCTTCTGTAACGTCTTCTTCAGCACCAGGTCTCCTATAGCTATAGGTCTTGATTTCACCCTTTGATTGTGGAACTTTGCTGCTCTCTGCTGGTAGGCTGCCTTTCTGATATGAGCGTCTTCCCTTCTTTCCTCAACCAGGTCTAAATCAAGTCTTATCTCTTCCCCATTATTCTCGGGGTCATAGGTTTAAAATCTATGAGTGGGGAGTCCTACCTCTGTTGGTATGATGACTTTTAAACCATGTGCTAACATAAATAGGGTTTCTCCTATTGGTGTCCTAGCCGTTGTTCTATAGGCCCATAACACAGTATGAACCTCTTCAGTCCATATTCCCTTAGCTTCTTCCAACCTCTTCTTTATTCCGTCGAGGATTGTCCTGTTTGTGACTTAGGTCTGACCGTTTACCTGAGGTCGGCCCAAAGAAAAGAAGAATTGCTTGATCCTAACTCTCTCGCAATACTTCTATAAGGAAGAAATCTTGAACCGGGTTCCGTTATCTAAGATGAGGGTGTTTGGAAGGCCGTGTATGCATATAATGTTCTTCTAGATAAATTGGAAGGTCTTCTGCTCTGTAATCGTGATCATTGGCTCAGCCTCTACCCACTTAGAGAAGTAATCAATCGCTACTATCAGAAATTGATCATTGTTCGTAGCTCTTGGCAAGGGGCCCACTAAGTCAATCCCCCATGCTGCGAATGGCCAAGGGGAACTGATTGACGGCATAGGTTGATGAGGTTGATGGGGGATAATGGAGAATCTTTGGCACTTGTCACACCTTTTCACATAGGCTGCAACATCTTTGGCCAAGGTCAGCCACCAGTATCCCTGCATAATTATCCTTTTGGCCAAAGGTCTCCCCCCTATGTGGCTGGAGCAAGAACCCTCGTGTACCTCCTGTAGGACGCAGGGGACCTCTATGGGATGGACATACCTGAGGAGAGGTAGCAGAAATCCATTTTTATGTAGGACATCTCCTATTATTGAGAACTTTGCTACTTTATATCTCAATTTCCTCCTTTCTAGCTTCGATTCTGGAAGCTCTCCCTCTATGATATATTTGAGGAGGGTGTCCATCCATGAATCCCTTAAGTTTAAGTTGAGGAAAGAGCTGGTAACCTCTTCTTCCTCAATGGTCGATTTGAGCAGGATCTCGACTGGTACTATCCTTCTAATTCCTTTCCTTATTGGTGAAGCCAATCTTGCTAGTGCGTCTGCATGGTTGTTGTTTTGTCGAGGTGTCATCTTTATCTTTACCTCCTCTAAGCCTTCTAGCATCATTCTCACCCTCTTCAGGTATCTGGTCATCCTTTCATCCTTGGACTCATAAACTCTGAACACTTGGTTGACAACTAACCTCGAATCACTATGAAGTATGAGTAGGCCAACCATAAGGGTTTTTACGAAGGAGAGGCCTATTATTATGACCTCATATTCTGACTCGTTGTTCGATGCTTTGAAGTTGAACCTTTGTACATATTCAACGTTGGTACCATCCGGAGCTGAGAATATCAGCTCGGCACCTCTTCCACTTTCGCAAGAAGACCCATCAACAAAGAGGTTCCAAGCATATTATTTTGAAGAGAAGATCTCCTCCGTCAGGGTTCCTTGCTTGAAAAGGTACCTATTTTCCTCATTCTCAACTATCCCATTTTTGAATCTGCTGGGCACACCCTCTTCCAGGTATCGGAAGACGTTACTGTTTAATCCCTCTGTAATCTCTGAATTATTCTCAACATCAACCTCTTCCCATGTGAACTCAGCAACAAATTCTGCGAGTGCCTGCCCTTTAATGGCTACCCTGGGTTGATAAATAAGGTTATACTCTCCCAGCTCGATGGACCAAGTCATCAATCTGCCTGATTTCTCAGGCTTGTGGAGGACTTGCCTTAATGGGGAGTCAGTAAGGATGACCATAGAGTGGGCTTGGAAATATGGTTTCATCTTCCTAGAGGCATGTATCAAAGCATAGGCCAACTTTTCCATTTGAGGATAGTTCTGTTCAGACCCTTTAAGGGCCTTACTATTGAATTATATAGGCCTCTGTACACCATCATCTTCTGGTACTATGGTTGCACTTATAGCTGACTCTGAGACTGCTAGATAACCATAAAAATTCTCCCCATGATGGGCCTAGTTAAGAGCAGGGGGACCCGAGGTAGGACTTAAACTTCTTAAAGGCCTTATCATACTCTTCATCCCACTCGAAGGCCTTTCTACGCTCCTTAAAAATGGAAGAAACTTATCTGTGGCTTTGGAAACAAATCTGTTGAGTGCTGCTACTCTTCCAGTGAGCCTCTGAACATCTTTTATACTCTTCGGTGTCTTCATATCAAGCAAATCCCTGATCTTCTCGGGGATAGCCTCTATTCCCCTCTGATTGACAATGAATCTAAGAAATTTTCCAGCTCCTACTCCGAAGACACACTTTGCGAGATTAAGCTTCATTATGTACAAGTCCATGGTGTCGAAATTTTTCTCTAGGTATGCAACATGAGTGCAGGCCTTCAAGCTCTTCGTTAACATATCATCTACATATAACTCTATGGTCTTGCCAATTTGATCTTCAAACATCTTATTTACAAGACGTTGATACATGGCCCCTACATTTTTCAAGTCGAAGGGCATGATCTTATAGCAAAAGGTCCCCTTATCTGTGATAAAGGCTGCCTTCTCTGAATTTTTGCATCCATGAAGATTTGATTATAACATGAATATGCATCCATTAAGTTCATCAACTCATGCACTGATGTGGCATCTACCATCTGATCAATCTGAGGTAAGGAATAACTATTTTTTGGGAAAGATTTGTTTAGGTCGGTGAAGTCTACGCACATCCTCCATTTTCCATTGGCTTTAGGCACAATGACGGTATTTGATAACCATTCTGGGTATATGACCTCCCTCATGAAATCAGCCTCTTCTAACTTCTTGACCTCTTCCCTGATGACGTTATACTTTTCCCTAGATTAAATTCTTTGTCTTTGATTGATTGGCTTAACATCTTCTGCAATGTTAAGTTTGTGGCACATAACCTCTGGGTCGATGCCAAGCATGTCTGCATGGCTCCAAGCGAAGACACTCTGCCTCTTCTTCAAGAATCTTGTCAGCTTACCCTTGATCTCTGGTTTTAAGGCTTTTTCGATTGGATGATTTTTTTCGGTTTGTCCTCATTGAGGACGATGGATTCTACCTCTTCTGCGGCTTCTCCCTTCTTCAACTTTGTTTCATCTCTAGGATCAAGTGTATCAATATTATACGTGGTGGTTGCCCTCTTATGGGCCTCTCTCTCTTCTGCCTAGTTCAAGTAGCATTCTCGTGCCGATGTCTGATCCCTATGCACTTCCCATACCGCATAGGGGGTCAGGAATTTTAGCATTTGGTGGAACATCGATGGCACGACCTCAAACTCCTTAAGGGATACTCGTCCTATGATGAGGTTGTATGCCGAGAAGACGTTCTCATTCATGACAAAAAAATTAATCTTCCGGGTCAACCTCTTGGGCCACTCGTCTCCCATTAGTACATTCATCACGTACATGCCCAATGGATGGACCTTTTCACCACTGAAGCCCATCAACGGATGATGATAGGGTACCAGCCTTGCTCTGCTGAGGCCTAGGCTCTTAAAATAGGGCCAAAACATCACATCTGCTGAACTTTCTCCATCTACGAGGATTCTCTGTACCTCACACCCATGCACTCTTGTTGTAATTATCAAAGGGTCATCATGCGGAGCTAAGATACCTTTGAAATCGAGTCAGGAAAATCCAACTATAAGAGTTTCCATATCTACCTTCTTTATTTTCTGCTTAGTCTCTGAAGACGCCAAATTCACAACCTCCACTTTGGTTACTGATTTAGTCGCTGCCACATGAGCTTTGCGATCGGCTACCTCAGAGCCACCCCCGACTAGTCCTCCACATATGGTGCTAACACCGAAGGATATCATCCCATACCTCTTCACAGGAGCATTTTCACCCTTTAGTGGGAGATCTGGATCGTCGTCATCATTACCATCAGAGTCCTCATCCTTCTTGCTGGGGTGTCATCACGACATCTATCGCTTCTCTTTTTTTTAGGGTAATCTCTTCCCCTTTTAGGGGCCTTACCTTTAACATACTTTCTTAACTTTTTGGATTTCAACATCTTCTCGATCTCATCCTTTAAGGCGAAGCACTTGTCTGTCACTTGACCGTGGTATTGGTGGAACTCACACCATAAGTTCTTATTCCTCTTATGTGGAGGAGACTTCAGCCTTTCCGTCCATCTCAACGACCGGTCGTTCTTGATCTCGTTGAGGATGTGTTCACAGCTCACAGTTAGAAGAGTATAGCATGCAAACTTGTCATCGGCTGACCTTTTCTTTCCATCTTTCTTACTTCGGAATTTCCCGCTACTACTTCCATTCTCATCCTCATACTTCACAGACATAGCCTCTTCGGCGTTCATGACCTTTCCTGCAGTTGCCAATAGCTCTGCCATGGACTTGGGAGGGTGATTCGTATCGAATTATGCATTAAATTACCCTCGAACTTAGGCATTTTAGCCCCCTCGGGTACCGTAATTTCTATAATTATGCTCGATAACCAGACAACCTCCGTTTATATGCTAACATGTTATTTGAGGTATTATTGAGCTTTTATAGGTGTTACGGTGCTTAGTATGAAGTTTGGTCGCATTCCAGTTAAGTTCCGTCGCGATTCGCACGTTCGGGGGCATTTTTGTAATTTTACACTTTTGGATTTTTGCCCGAAGTCTTCACGAAAGTTGTAGCCCTCGGGCCAAGCTTCGCGTGGTCGCAAACGATGCTCGAATCGGATTCCGAACGAAGGAAACACGGAGCTTTAATTGGAAAAAATTATTAGAGATTCATTAACAATTTTATTAATTACATTCATGTCACTTTTCTTCTTTAATAATAATTCCATAAATTCCACCTATGTCCCTAACACGTTTTCTTTGCAGAAAAAGAAATCGAAATTTGGCCCTAGGCTCGGATTTTGCTCGGGTTTTGGTTTCGTCTGAAATTCGAGCCTTTCGTCCGAAATTGAAGCTTGATTTGGGATCACACACGTAAATGGGTCTCTTTGGCCTTTTTTGGAGCTTGGGTTTAATGGCTTTGGCCATCTATGGAGTTTTTTGGAGATGGATGTGGGTCTTGTTTTTTGATGGAGGTTTTTGGCCAAAAATGGTGTAACTCTTGGGTCTCGGCTAATTCAGCCATGATGGCCTCGGTTAACACATCAATTTGGGTCTCAGATTGTTCTCTCATGGAAGCGCACGAGTTGTTCATCCATGTATGTGGCTGTGTGCGATGTTGGTGTTTTCATTTGTTCTGCTGCGAATTGGGCTTGGAATTACAGGCGCGGTCGACCGGCCCCGTCCCACCGATCGACCGAAAATTTGGATTTTGCCTTTGTGCCGAGACAGTGCTGCCTCCCCTTTGGCGCGGTTGATCGATCACCACCCCCGGTCGATCGGTGATCTGTTTTTGCTCGAAATATCTGTAGCCACTTTTTCTATTTTTTATTTTCTTTTCCCTTTTTCTTTTATCCTTTAAAATGTAACTTATCCCCATTTTCTATTTCTTTTTCCTTTTCTTTTATTTCTTTTTGCAACTCAGTATAAATAGAAGACATATCTCATTTTTAGAAAATATCATGTAATAAATTAGATTTTTAGTTCTCTTTTCTCTTAGAACCTAGGGTTTGATATATTTGGGGATTTTTTTGTTGGAGATAACCCCTCTCCTCATTTTCCACCGTTAATGTAAGTGTTACTATTCATTATCTCCTTTAAGTTGTATTTGCTTTATTTTCCATGCTTAATTAATTTTCATGCCTAGATAATTTTAGTAGCTACATTAATTAGTGGTATGCTTTAATTAATTAGTTAATTTATTTATGTCATTTAATATGTGTAGGGGCTAATTTAAATTAGAGTGCGATTAATGGAACTCACGTAGGGTTGATTTGTTGCTTCGGTTTGGTGATGGAGATTTACGTATTTATTTTGAGTGCATTGTCCTAGTTTTTACGCCTAGAAAATTTAACGGTGTATATCATGTATGCGCCATGTTTACGACCTTGCGTGCGTAATTTTTGGGGTATTTATTTACGCCAAAATCTTATTAATCTTTTATGCGAATTTAGGGGTGTGACAACTCTTAATTTAATTAATTGACGAAAAGAAATGCAATCCTAATAATTCGCAGTCCCATGTAACCATTTATACGCATTAACTCAATTTGAGGGATATTAGTCGCATCTTAAAGTTTTTATTCGCTTTGTTAATTTTAGTTTAAATACACTCATGCCTAGTTTATCTTTTATTTCTTTTTAGTTAGAAAAATATCTTTTACACTTTTATTGAGAAGTAATAAACCATTTAAATTCTAGCAACTCATCTTTGTGGATTCGATACCCGGACTAGCCGTTATACTCCCTTAAAGAGTGTAGTCATAGTTTAGATTTTTGTATTAAGGCGGTGAATAGAAAACAACGTTTAACACACGCGACTTTTCACTCTTAATCAAAATGGCGCCGTTGTCGGGGACTTGTTTGTTTTAGACTTTATTTGATTTAGTATTTCATAGTATTTTTTTTCTATTTGTATTATTTGCTAATATTTTGCAGAACTTCCACATTTGAACACTTAGAAACGCTCGAATTTTTTCCTCGTGCACCTACTTTGTGGAATTCGCCACTTTGAGCCATTTTTGGGGTAAGCAAGTCTTATTCTAATTCTTTCGGTAATCCTTGTTATAATTCTCAAAATTCTCGCAAACCTATGACTTTCGGTGCATACTTAGATTCCTAAAGTATAACAAATTCAAATATGACTTTGGGCGAGTATAACGAAAGTCAAAATTTAGGTTATTGGAATTTTGATGATGATGACAATGATTTTGGGCCTTTATGTCCTTATAATAGGAATTTTGAAACGAATTCGAATAGTTTTCAAAATTCTTATAATAATGAGTTTTTGTTTAAGTTCGATGGTAATTTTCAAAGTTTCCATTTTCATGCATCCGCACCTCGACCCATGACATTCGGTGAGGGTTTGCGTATGTATGAAAATGAGAAAATTGAAAATCCCTATCGGGAAGAAAATCGTTCGTGGGAACATGAATTTGATTTATATTTTGAGTCCGACGACGATTTTGGTTCCGAGATTTTCGAGGTCGAAGAATGTTTTGAACTAAATGAGTTACTTGTACCTACTTTGGAACAAGCCATTATAGACTTTTCCCATTGCGTAATAGATATTGAAAGTGAGGATGATAATGACGTAATATCTATTTGCAATGAAATGATTTCTTCTTTGGCCCCCAAAGAAGAACATTTCACTGAAAATGATATTATTTCATTCGAAACTCAAACTTCATGGGACGATGATTCATCTCATGAGTTTGAATTTCATTCATCTCCATTTTCATTCTCTATTATCCCACTGTCACAAGTACTCGATGATTTTGTTTCAAACTTTAATGTTTTAAATCCTATCGCTGATGAGGAGCACTTGCTCGAGTCGCCCTCCACGATCGCATCATTGCCTTTGTGTGAGCCGCCTCCCATTCCAATTTCAAAATCATTGGGAGGGTATTCAACTTTTCTCGGTCCCCACATATTTTTTCACTCATTCAATCCAAACCCCCCATCATCCCTCCAAAACTTTTAATTGGCAATGGTTCATTTCTTCCGCCTTACATATGCCTTCTGTTTTCATATTTTTCGGAAGGCATGCTTATATGTGAGGGTACACCGGTTATCCTCCCAAGTCAAATCGTTCTTATGGTGGACCCTCACCTATTTAGACTTCTAGTGTACAGTTAGCGTGAAGCCTAAATAGTAGGTTGTATATAGTTAGATTTTTATCATTTCTTTCCTTTTTAATTTAGTCTAGTGTAATTAGTTAACTTTTTGTTATTTGTTTTTGCTATGCTCAGTAATAACTTGTTTTGTAGATTCTTTGGACTTGTTCTTATGGGGATCGCTCCAATTTTGGATAATATCGCTCTTTTCCTCTCTTTGACTTGGTTCTTAATTCACATTGAGGACAATGTCAAGTTTTAAGTTAGGGGGTGTGGGATATTCTATCCATTTCTTTATTTAGTCCATGTTTTTGCTCACATGTTACTTACTTAGTATGCTTTTCTTAAAAAATTAAAAAATTTCAAAAAGATTTTATTTCTTTTTTCTCCTTTATTGGGCATTTTGCCCTTGTTTCCGATGATAAATTTCAATAATTGCCCTGAAGAGTGCCCGATATGTGTGTTTCAAACAAAACCAATTTTTCTCCGAAAAAGATCCAACTCTTAATTATGCCCCAAACCAAGTTGTGAAAACCCAATTCTTACTTTAAACCAATTTTATCTTGATTAATACTAAACATGCATTTAGTGATTAAAGCAAGTAAAATAAAGTAAAGAATACTCACAACGCCGGATGTACGAGGAAAAAACTCAAAACGGGAAAACAACCTCGGACGGCCCATGCCAGACAATCACTATGAATATGGTTTTACAAAGACAGGCAAAGTCTCACTCAACGACTCGATCCCCACGGGTCTTGACGCTCTTCTGATTTTCAACCACTCCTCTCACAGTGCTCATGCAGAAAGTCCGTCTTCTACGATACCTGTCCACAACACACACGTCCATGTATGTCTCGGTGTCCACCGATATGGCTTTGATTCATCTACGATGTCGAACATGATGTCCATCGCTTCTTCACCTCAAAACCCTTTGATGTTCAATGTGTAGAACAAACAACTTTGGTGCCGCAAGATCACGTAAACAAATAAGAATGATAACTCGGATCTTTGCAAACTCTAAGGATGTATTTAAGACTTTTAAACCTTAGAAAACATGTACAAACAAGGTTCTGGTTCGTAAAACTATTTTCCAGAAAGCACACTTACGAAATTCTGATGCAAACACTGTTTAAATAGGATTTAAACACCGCCTCGAAAATCGTGTCATTCGAACGACTTAAACATGTCGTTCAAGCGACATCAGCATCTCGTTCGAACGAGATCTTATGTCGTTCGAGCGACAGAGTTGACTTTGTCTTTTTTGTTCAAAACGTCTCTTCGAAGAGAGATTTAAATAAGTCAAACTCCTATTCGAACTTATCAGAATAAAAACGTAGTTTAAATCTTTTAAAACACTTTAAAATATTTAAAAACATTTTTCTTTATAAAAATTACATCCTTATCTTTTATAAAATAATTCCGAGCACCATTAATTATACGCATTCATACCTGAGTGATCTCGGAATGCAATTAACTTTGAAGACGAGTAAACTTGCACCAAATAAACATCGGCATGATTATTTCTTTGAAGCTTTGCCGCAACGTCTTCAATTTCTTCAATACGTCATAGACCAAGTGGGATCGTGACAAAATAAAATTCTCCCTATGACATATTACAAACACAGTTTTGTTCACGGAATTAAGTAAAAAACAATACAGGGACTCAATTGGAAATTTATGTCCTTACAAATCTCCCCCTTTTGACTATTCTAGGACAAAACTAAACTAGTGAAATGCCTAAACGAGCCGTCAAACCGTATGACGCCTAAATCCCATCCCATAAACCCAAAATCAAAAATACAGGACATGGACTAGTATATGTAGCACCGACAAGCATGAACTGTCTGAATGTGATGTAAAGTTGAAATCTCGAATCGCTGAAGCATACCTACACACATGAAACAGACAAAAAAAATACCCAGTGAAGTATGGAGGAACAAATGATACCAATTTATATTTCTAATATGAACAAATCATTTGAAACATGAGAGAAATTATTTGATACCAATATGAAAGAAATACAATCAATCAATTTGAAAATCCAGATATCAATAGAAACACTCAACAAATCTCCCCCTACATCACATACATCTCTCCTCCTTTTTGTCTCGAATAGACAATCCGGTGAAAAGAAAAAAAATAATATGAAATATCTAGCATGAGAGTATGATACCACATTGAATCAAGTTGATACCAATTTGAGAAATGAAAAATGCTATATAACCATGAAAAAACCAGCTAAATATGATCAAGTAATGATAAATCAGTAGCTAGTAAACCAAGGAATCACACAAAGAATATACCAATCAAATCAAGTGTGATAAACGGACTATATGAAAAATACTGATTTTAAAATAAAAGAACCTGCATATAAACCAAACAGTCCAGAAATGGACTTCGCTCAAACGAGATGAGGAAGTCGCTCGAACGAAGTACAGAAGTCGTTCATGCGAGATGAGATGTCGTTTGAACGACTTCATTCGACCTGCCAAATTTTCCCAGATTCCCAGAAATATAATAAAGTATTGCCCAGTGAGAAAATTTCCACAAAAATATTCCAGGAAGGGACTGACAGATGCGAAACAGTGCTAAAACAATAGGCTTTTCGCACTAAACGCAAAAACTCATAAAAAGTAAAAATGCGAGTTACATGCAAACATAGTACCAGTGTGATCAAACATGGATATGGAATGAATGGGCGTGAAACTACAACAAATGAGTCACAATTCCAACACATTGAAACGATCAAGAAGCTCTAATTGATAGCGATAAATCATCGAACTTTATCATAGCCATATGACAATTAAAGTGTGAGCTTCATGAACTAAACATAATACATGCACACAAATCCAGAATTTTGACGATTCTATAAACAATAGAGTCAAATTGCAATGTTTCAACATTAGGATTAGATGTGCAAACCCGTTTAAATTTCTCCAACCAAACACCCTCATACTTTTTCAAGTTCTTTTGAGGTTTCTAGCATTCTCAACTTAGAGAAAATCTTATTGGCCCTATTCTTAGCATTTGTCTTTTTCTTTTGGGCTCTTTTAAACGATGGCTTTCACGACGAGTTAATTTTGAACTCTCGCAGTCCTTTCCCGTGAATCACTCATCATTTTTACCAATTTTAAACCCTCACGGTAAACGATTATTACATGCACACTTCTCCGTAAGTCTCCTTACGCATAGATGATAAGATTGAGATAAGAACGCCTCACCAAATTCAAATATGCAAGAGAAGTCAAACATCCATATAAACTCGTGCATGTGTGCGATGTTGGCATATATACAAAGTCGAATCAAAATGCATATCAACTTCGAAACAACCCCATATAGACAATGGTTAAGATCATTCTAAGCATCGATAATAATGACCAAATTTCCTAGACACATGAATAATAAAACGATGGGGGAGGGGGGGGGGGGGGGTCCAAGCACACCAATATGCCACATCAAACATGTAAACTCAAAAATAAAAACAAACAAGAAAACAAGACTATTTTCATTTTTTCAAAACATTTCTCAAAATCAAAATCTTTTTGTATTTTTCAAAGAAGACTCAAACTAGTGAAAAATAAAATACAAAGAGATAAACATGTCATATCACTAACAAATAATAAATCATGATGCAAGGGCTAGCGTATGACAAAACATGCAAGCTACTATCCATAAGAAATAGCAAGAGATGAATCATGAGCATGCATGTGGGAATCAACCAACGAAGAATTTAGCATCTCCAAAATGGATTTTCTAACCCAAACAGGTGTATACCTAACAAAACGAGTTTTGGGAACCAATGGAATACTACGTTTAATCTTCCTAGGATCTTTTCAAAGATCAAAACAAAAACTCCTAAGGTGACCTTTCCCACCACAATGCGAACATGTGAAAACACGACGAGGAATGGGACCTTTAGGTTGATCTTTTCTAATACCCTCGGATGTGGTTAACGCTCTGAAACAAACTATGGTTTTGGCTTTTACAATGGAACCACTAGAATAAGATAAGCCGCTACCATCACTACTCGAGTCATTTAAATCATTTTTTAACTTAAAAACTTTCGACTCAAGAAAACGATTAGACTCCTCAAAAATTCGGGACTCCTTCTTTAAATTTTCAATAACCCCTAGAAGGTTATCTCACTCCCCCTCAATGTGAGCAAACTTATCCCTAAGAGCCTTTTCTCGTGCCAAAAAATCATTAATCGAATTATTTTCCTCAACGGCACAAACACTAGAATTTCTCAAATCCTCTAACTCTTTTTCTAAAAAGAGGAATCTATCATCACTATCCTTTTTGCCCAATTTTAATATATTAAAATCTTTAAACAAGGAACTAAAGTGCTCACGATAAATATCTCTTTGAATTTGAAAGCATTGCAAATATTCAATCCTATTTTTGAGACCATAATTTTCTTTCTCCAAAAGTTCAATACGATTTGCAAACTTTAAATTCAAACGATGTAGATCGTCAACGCTTAGAGAATCCATCGATAGAAAACAACCACAGGAGAGATAAACAAACACACGGGGTCACAAATAAATAAAAATGTTTTCTAGCACTGATACCAATTTGAAGAGTGCCCGATATGTGTGTTTCAAACAAAACCAAATTTTCTCTGAAAAAGATCCAACCCTTAATTATGCACCAAACCAAGTTGTGAAAACCCAATTCTTACTTTAAACCAATTTTATCTTGATTAATCCTAAACATGCATCTAGTGATTAAAGCATGTAAAATAAAGTAAAGAATACTCACAACGCCGAATGTACGAGAAAAAAACCCAAAACGGGAAAATAACCTCGGACGGCCCAGACAAAGTCTTACTCAACGACTCGATCCCCACGGGTCTTGACGCTCTTCTGATCTTCAACCACTCCTCTCACAGTGCTCACGCAGAAAGTACGCCTTCTACAATACTTGTCCACAACACACACGTCCATGTATGTCTCTGTGTCCACCGATATGTCTTTGATTCGTCTACGATGTCGAACACGATGTCCGTCGCTTCTTCACCTCAAAACCCTTTGATGTTAAATGTGTAGAACAAACAACTTTGGTGCCGTAAGATCACATAAACATATAAGAATGATAACTCGGATCTTTGCAAACTCAAAGGATGTGTTTAAGACTTTTAAACCTTAGAAAACATGTGCAAACAAGGTTCGGGTTCGTAAAACTATTTTCCCGAAAGCACACTTATGAAATTCTGATGCAAACACTATTTAAATAGGATTTAAATACCACCTCAAAAAACGTGTCGTTCGAACGACTTAAACATGTCGTTCGAGCGATATCAGCATCTCGTTCGAATGAGATCTTATGTCATTCGAGCGACAGAGTTGACTCTGACTTTTTTGTTCAAAACGTCTCTTCAAAGAGAGATTTAAATACGTCAAACTCCTATTCGAACTTATCAGAATAAAAACGTAGTTTAAATCTTTTAAAACACTTTAAAATATTTAAAAACATTTTTCTTTATAAAAATTACATCCTTATCTTTTATAAAATAATCCCGAGCACCATTAATTATACACATTCATACCTGAGTGATCTCGGAATGCAATTAACTTTAAAGACGATTAAACTTGCACCAATTAAACATCGGCATAATTAATTCTTTGAAGCTTTGCCGCAATGTCTTCAATTTCTTCAATATGTCATAGACTGAGTGGGATCGTGATAAAATAAAATTCTCCCTATGATATATTACACACACAGTTTTGTTCGCGGAATTAAGTAAAAAACAATACAGGGACTCAATTGGAAATTTATGTCCTTACAACGATCCAATAGACAACCCAATGATGCATGTTCTAGATTTTAGAAGTTATTAGACTGTAGTCTCACTTGTTGATATTATGAATAACTTCATTAATTAAACTTTAATCCCATGAGCACATGCATTTTTATTGCTATATTGATTTGGTTCAAGATTTTTATAACTCGATAATCTTTTGTTGCATTGTATATACTTACACCGAGTAATCTTTGTACCTTTCGTCATTTGTGAGTGTATACACTATTCTTTTCTCATTGAAAACGTTGAATTCGTTGGTAATCTCACTATTCTTTCATTTGACCGTTCATTAATTGAATTCATACTTGAAATGTGTTACTTGATCATGATTTTCATATATTGTTTTGATTTGAGAATTGCGTAAACTTTTGGAAATGAACATATGCCCTATTTGTTATATCACCCATATTAGCCTTGACCTCATCCTTATATGTTTACCCTCGTGAACCCTTTTGAGCCTAAATATAGCCTTTCATTTCATAACCCCATTCCCATAACCAACTCTATATTGGAGTTTTAGCCTATATATACACTCTCCACACCTTTGTTTGGGGTGTTGCTTGGGATTGAATGATGTTGTTATGATGTCGGTTGTAATTTAGGCATATGAGAGTTTAAAAAGTAAAGAAATGAAAGTAGTGAAAAAGTGAAAGAAAAAGAGAAAGCAAAAAGCAAAAGAAAACAAAAGAGAAAATGAGAAAAAGAAGAAAAGAAAAGAAAGAGAAGTTTGTAAGTGTTGTATATAGTTCAATAAGCTTTGATTACTCTCCCTGATGATATATCTAATGCCGTTTTGAAACTCGTTTTCCAATTTTGATTTTTCCCGCATTTTCCCATTATCCTGAGTTTTCATCCCCAAAAAATTTGAATCCGTACATACATTCCTTTCATTTCATACCCTATCCATACCTACATTACAACCCTTTACAAGTCCTATGTGACCTTAGGTTGATGTAATTTAAAAGTCATAACAGTTGTGATAATCTGTGAAAATGCATTTCGCCTCTTTTTGTGTGCGGTATCTTTTATTGAGATTACAATTTTTCAGTTTATATATAGAGTTCTTCATTTGTGACATGTGTGCGGCCTAGTTTCCCTTTACATTTACTCTTTATGCCCACATGTTTCGTGTGTTACCTCCTTATTTCGAGTGAATTCGCTTGATGAGTTTAATGCCCGTGAGGATTGAATATATGCTTGCTTTAATTTTTATTCGATTTATTTAAGTTTTTGCCAAATCACACTTTGCATGTGCTCGCTCCCCTCCCACATTTTAAGGTTTCAATTTTATGAGGTGCATTATATAATGTTAATAATACGGACTTTTGTGTGAATTCATTCACTTTGCTAATAATGCGTATGAAATCTTTTTTGTTATTGTTGGTCTTGTCGCATGTTGGTTTGGGCATAATTTGAGGAAACCATATGATGTTTGTGGGTTTCTTCCCTGAAAACCCTCACGAGACGACACTCGTCCACTAGGGTAACCTAAGGGTTTAACGGATTATTGCGTATGCTCAATGCAATCGTGTTCCCTACGAAAGTGGCATTTATATTTCGATTCATATATACATGTTGTGATTTTCTTATAGTTCTTCTTGCATTGAATTTCATTACTAGGGACTAGCAAAGTGTAAGTTAGGGGGTGTGATTCGTATCGAATTATGCATTTAATTACCCTCGAACTTAGGCATTTTGGCCCCCTCGAGTACTGTAATTGCTATAATTATGCTCGATAACTAGATAACCTCTGTTTTATAGGCTAACATGTTATTTGAGATATTATTGAGCTTTTATAGGTGTTACGGTGCTTAGTATGAAGTTTGGTCGCATTCCGGTTAAGTTCCATCACGATTCGCACGTTCGGGGGAATTTTTGTAATCTTACACTGGGATTTTTGCCCGAAGTCTTCACGGAAGTTGTATCCCTCGGCCAAGCTTTGCGTGTCTATGAACGGTGCTCGAATCGAAGTTTGAACGAAGGAAACACGAAGATTTAATCGGAAAGAATTATTAGAGATTCATTAATAATTTTCCATGTCACTTTTCTTCTTTAATAACAATTCCACAAATTCCACCTATGTCCCTAACATGTTTTTTTGCAGAAAAAGAAATAGCGATTCGGCCCTAGGCTCGGGTTTTGGTTTCGTCCGAAATTCGAGCCTTTCGTCTGAAATTGAAGCTTGATTTGGGATCACACACGTAAATGGGTCTCTTTGGCCTTTTTTGGAGCTTGGGTTTCATGGCTTTGGCCATCTATGGAGTTTTTTGGACATGGATGTGGGTCTTGTTTTTTGATGGAGGTTTTTGGCCAAAAATGGTGCAACTCTTGGGTCTCGGCTAATTCAGCCATGATGGCCTCGGTTGACACATCAATTTGGGTCTCAGATTGTTCTCTCATGGAAGCTCACGAGTTTTTCATCCATGTATGTGGGTGTGTGCGATGTTGGTGTTTTCATTTGTTCTGCTGCGAATTGGGCTTGGAATTACAGGCGCGGTCGATCGGCCCCGTCCCACCGGTCGACCAAAAATTTGGATTTTGCCTTTGTGCCGAGACAGTGCTGCCTCCCCTTTGGCGCCGTCGATCGGTCACCACCCCCGGTCGATCGGTGATCTGTTTTTGCCCGAAATATCTGTAGCCAGTTTTTCTATTTTTTATTTTCTTTTTCCTTTTTCTTTTATCCTTTAAAATGTAACTTATCCCCATTTTCTATTTCTTTTTCCTTTTCTTTTATTTCTTTTTGCAACATAGTATAAATAGAAGACATATCTCATTTTTACAAAATATCATGTAATAAATTAGATTTTTAGTTCTCTTCTCTCTTAGAACCTAGGGTTTGATATATTTGGGGATTTTTTGTTGGAGATAACCCCTCTCCTCATTTTCCACCATTAATGTGAGTGTTACTATTCATTGTCTCCTTTAAGTTGTATTTTCTTTATTTTCCATGCTTAATTAATTTTCATGCCTAGATAATTTTAGTAGCTAAATTAATTAGTTGTCTGCTTTAATTAATTAGTTAATTTATTTATGTCATTTAATATGTGTAGGGGCTAATTTAAATTAGGGTGCGATTAATGGAACTCGCGTAGGGTTGATTTGTTACTTCGCTTTGGTGATGGAGATTTACGTATTTATTTCGAGGGCGTTGTCCTAATTTTTACGCCTAGGAAATTTAACGGTGTATATCATGTATGAGCCGTGTTTACGACCTTGCGTGCGTAATTTTTGGGGTATTTGTTGACGTCAAATTGTTATTAGTCTTTGATGAGAATTTAGGGGTGTGACAACTCTTAATTTAATTAATTAACGAAACGAAATGCAATCCTAATAATTACCAGTCCCATGTAACCATTTGCACGCGTTAACTCAATTTGAGGGATATTAGTCGCATCCTATAGTTTTTATTCGCTTTGTTAATTTTAGTTTAAATACACTCATGCCTAGTTTATCTTTAATTTCTTTTTAGTTAGAGAAATATATTTTACACTTTTATTGAGAAGTAATAAACCATTTAAATTCTAGCAACTCGTCTTTGTGGATTCGATACCCGGACTAGCCTCTATACTCTCTTAAAAGAGTGTAGTCATAGTTTAGGTTTTTGTATTAAGGCGGTGAATAGAAAACAACGATCATCATTTGACATACGCTACTTTTCACGCTTAATTAGCTGGTCTTTCGCATGTTTCCATAGCAATGTCCCCTTCTGGAGTCCCCCTATAAGGGATGTCATGGCGATACTCTCTTCATAGTCTTCAACCTCTAATTTTTTTTGTTGAATCTAGCAATGTAGTCTCTTAGACTCTCGTTCTTTCCTTGCATTACATACAACATATGGGTGGTCTTCTTTTGAGGTCTTACCCCAAAATAGAAATTTTGAATGAAGCATTTAGCCAAGACCTTAAAGTTCTCAATCGAATTCTTTGGAAGAGAGGTGAACCAGATGTGTGCAGCTCCTGTTAAAGTCCCAGAGAAGGCCAGGCACTTCATCTCATTCGGGATTAAATAAATGTCCTCCATAAACTGGTACATCTCAATATGATGCATAGGGTTAGAACTACCGTCATACTTGGGAGATACCGTAGGTGGTTTGAACTTGGCAGGGTTTGGGAAGTTCACTATCTTAGCCATGAATGGGGAGCCCTCTGTGAAACCTCTTTGTAGTGGGTCTCAGCTTTTGATGAGGTCTCCTATCTTCTCTTTAAGGCGTTGGATGGAGTCATTACATGGCCTAGAAACGTCGGCTTGGGCGAGGTTATCCCCAACCACCTCTAAGGGGTCGACTGAGGGTTCCCCAGCTACAGCACAATGTCGGCTGTTCACCTCCTAGCCACAGTCTCGGCTATATTGGGGTCTGCCATGCTGAGGCCGATGTTCCCCATTTCCCCTTTGTGATCCTGCGCACTTATCGATCTTGATAACCTCTGTCTTTGGTCATTTACTGGGCCAAGCCTTTCAAAGGCCGACCCTCTGCTCAAGCAATCAAAGGTTGATCCTCTTTATTGTGAAACACCATTTCTTCTGTCCCCATAACCTCGACTTTGGTGGATAGGACGTACAGTTTTGTTCGAAACCTCATACGGCTCCCAGCAGTCCTCTGAAGCATCTTTTTCCTCTATATCATCATACCTATCCTCAGGGAAAGGGGGTCCTTGCCTCCCCATACATAAACGCTTAGGGTCAGCAACATCCCTTCTTCGTTGAGGCGTAGGTTGGTCTTTCCGCGATGCCTAGGGTGGTCCTCTAACTTCTGGATGGGTCTGAGCTGCCGCCGGAGTAATCATCTCTATGGAGACCCCAGGTGGCCTCATCATATTTTGGCTGAGCTGTGCAAATTTCTCCTTCATCGCTTGCTGCGTTGCTGCCAAGGACTTTAAGGTTGTTGCCACCTCAGTCATTTCGGACTACGGTGGTGCCTGACTGTAACTAGGCTCTCCACCACCAGGTGGTGGAGGTGGTGGTAGTAACTCTGGTACCATATATTAAAACAAAAGGGCCTATGAAGAAATAAGCTTAATACCTCAAAGGACCTCTTTCAATGGTGATATAGCTCCATGCAAGGGGGAGGCCTGGTTCACCACCAGAGTCTTCGGTGAGGTTAAGCAGAAAAAGAGGAAGAGACAACTTCTTGTTCCCACAGACGGCGCCAAAATGTTGATGCTGGAAACACCACCACCAGATAAGGTGTTGACAAGCTCAAGAGAGCGATAACAATGGAGACACAAGAGAATATATATATATAGAAGGAGGTGAGGAGAAAATGATGAACACTTGAATCAGTTAATCTGGCCTACGTCCACTGTGAGTGTGTGTGAGTAATATCACTGAATGAAGGAACTAATGGTCATGGATATAATCTCTAAAGCTTTCTCTCTCTACTGTATAAAATGACAGAGTTTCAACTAGGGTTGTAATTTTGGGTCCTTCTCAAGGTAGTAGAAGACAAGTATATATAGTGTTTGGGGGTGTAACGTAACCCCCATGCATGCAATGAGAATGTGTGCATTGATCTAGCCAATCTGATGAAGACATCTGTCACTGTCACATATAGAAAATGATGATGAAATATTCCCCCACGTGGGGGGTTTGATTCGGTTACAACTGATTTTATCCACGTGTTCCTATCCTTACATATGCTTATAAATGCTCGGCCTTGCCCTTGACTGGTACAACCTCAGCCTGGAAGAGTACAATGTTAATGAAGTCTAGCTGTTGCCTTATCCGAGGCTATTCATGATGATCTCGTCCAAGAAAGCTGGCCGAGGTTAGGTCTAAAGAGTTGTAGTGTCGGCCTGGGTCAATGATAGGACTTACAGATGGTTTCCTAATGTAATGCTACTGATCTCAGTCGTTGACTGTAACTTTGGCCGACACTGATAATGCTATTGGAGGATGGTTGAACCCGCGAGTCCTTGTAGACCTCGACTGATGCCAGTGTAAGAGGTAGATGTGATGTTGGATATGGACGACCTAATGGATAATTGACCCCATGAGTTACGAAGACCTCAGCTGTTGCCTGATTGAGGGATAGCTAGCAATGTCAGCCATAGCTGACCTTATATTAGACGAGATCACTGATCGTCAGTCTTGAGCCCTTATTACCTCGGCCGTCATACTGGCCGAGGTTGGTGCCTCTGAGCTGTCAGGTACACTTTAAGCATATCAATAAGTTTCGATGCTTTTACGACATTGTAGAGAACTTTCCTGAGGACTTAGTCTCCTACTTGGAACTTTTTTGGATTGACCCCCTTGTTGTACCTCTTTATCAAGCTTGATCATAGCTTGCTCTCTTTGTTCATCGACCATGTTAAGTTTAGTGTGAAAGGTATCGGCATTTAGTACTTGGTCGACCACTCTTATCCGCATGGTCGAGAGGCAAGTGGTATGACAACTTTCATTCCATATGTGAGTGCAAAGGGTGTTTCCCCTATTGTTCTCCTGGGCGTGGTATGATATGGCCAGAGAACAGGGGGAAGATTGTTCACCGAAGTGCCTTTCGCTCTTTTCAGCATCTTATTAAGTCCATCGAGCATTATTTTATTGGAGACCTCCACTTGACTATTGCTTTGGGGATACTCTACCGAACTGAAGTGATGCTTGACTTAATGCTCATCACAGAAAACCTAAAAAGGTCTATTGTCAAACTATGTGCCATAATTAATTATGATGGCCTTTATCACCCCAAAGTGTGTTATGATGTTCCTCTAGACGAACCTTATCATATTCCCATCTCTAATATTGGCTAGTGGTTCTACCTCTAACCACTTGGTAGAATTGTCTATGTCGACCAGCAAGTACTTACGATTCCCCGGTACGGTAGGTAGTGGTTCCATGATATCCAACCCCCATTATGTAAATGGCTATGGTATGGTCAAGGGCCTGAGGTTGTTAGCCAGTTAATGGACCATAAAAGAGAATTTTTTGCACTTCTTGCACTTTCAAACATAAACACTTGTATTTATCTGCATGTATGACCACTAATATCCTTCTTTAATTGTTCAAAATGTTAGGGATTTTCCTCCTGCGTGACTTCCGTATATTCCATCGTGAATTTCGTACAAAACTTTCTCTCATTCATTTAGATAAACACACTAGAGGTAGTGACTATAAAGGATCTCCTGTAAAGCTTGCCCCCATTGTCCAAGTAGAAAAGCCCAAATTTCACTTTGACCTGATGGGACAATGTCTTATCGGTCAACTGTGTTTCATTCTGTAAGTATGTTATGATGTTGCCCATCAAGTTAGGACCTTTGTCGATAGAGAGGACGTGATAGGTTCTTGCTGTTTTATCAATATTAGGCTTGATGAGGAATTCCAGTTCAATTGTTCTCCTAAGATCTGAGTCCACAACTGAGCTTAGGGATGCTAGAGCATCGGCGTGACTATTGTGCCCCATGGGGAATTATTAAATGTTAACTTCTTTAACTTTCATAACCATCTCGCGTATAATTACGAGGTAGGTTGTCATCCTATAGTCCTTAGCGTTGAAATCCCCGCTGACTTGATTGGACACCAGTTTGGAATCACCATAAACGTTGAGTTATCTTAACCCGAGCAAGTGGGCATTACTAAAACCAACTATAAGTGCTTTTTACTTGGCCTCATTGTTGGAGGCTTAAAATTCCAGTCTGATCCCTTGCTCGATTATATCTTCTTTTAGAGTCACAAGAACAATGCCCATACTCTCCCCTTTGAATTAGAGGCATCGTCGATATACAGTGTCCAACTTTCCTTGTGAGCCTGCTCATGCATCACTGATTCAGTGACTAGCTGTTGGTCGATGGGTCTATTTCCAATGAATTCTGTAATCAAATCGTCCAAAACTTTCCATTTGATTGCTATCCTTAGTTGAAAGTGAATGTCAGACCTCCTAAGATTTACTGACCACTTTGACATCTACCCAGAAAGGTCAGCTTTGCGAAGAACAACCCTAAGGGGGGAATGAAGTTATCATAGTAATGGAATAAGCTTCTAAATAATGCTTTAGCTTTCATGAGGCGGTCACCAATGAATAAACTAGTTTTTAGAGGTAAGTAGCATTACTCAGCATCCAAGAGGCCTTTTTCTTCTTAAGTAACTGGAAAAATGGTTGGCAACGTGCAATTGAGCATTGTGAGCATCCCAGTGAGCTTCTGGATCTTATTTAATATTTTTGGCAGCTATACCTTGTTGATAGAATCTATCTGATATGGATTAAACTCGATTCCCCTCCTGCTGACCATTTAACCCAAAATTTTTCCTGACTGGACCTCGAATGAGCACTTACTGGCGTTGAGTTTTATTCGATAGCGCCTGAGGATATCGAAGGTGTTAACTAGGTTTTTGAGATGGTCATCCTTATTCCTGCTCTTGATGAGCATATCATCAATGTACACCTCCATGGTCTCTCCAAAATGGTTCTAGAAGATCTTTGTGACTAGTCTATGGTATATAGCTTTAATGTTATTGAGGCCAGACAACATGACCTTATAGCAATAGAGACCAATTGGTGTGATGAAGGAAGTCTTGTTTTGGTTGGGAAGGAACATAGGGATCTGATGGTACCTTGAGTAAGCATCTAAGAAACATATTCGTTCATGAGGTCCAGAAGTTTCCCCACTTCTTTCTCCACTAAGTTTTTCTTCTCTAGGGATATTCAACGATTTTTTTGTATGATTATCGTCTCCTTAGGTTCTCAGAAGTGACTTTGTCCCACTGAATCGATCATCCTTTTCTCCTTACGTCCTCAGCACTGACCTCGATTAGCTAAATCGGTCATCCTTGTCTTCTTAGGTTCTCAGAACTGACCTCAACCCCCTAAATTAGTCATCTTTATTTCCGTAGGTCTTCAAAATTGACCTCGACCCTCTGAATCGATCACTCTCATCCTCTAGGTCCATAAAATTGACATAAAAATCCTCTTTTCCAATGTCGATGTGATGTCTATCAATCGACGACCTTCACTTGTCCCAAGCTCACCCGATGAGGGGCTCCCTATAAACACCCCATCCTAGGACCCCCTAAGCACCTCCTTTGGTTCTAGCACTCACTCATTCATCACAAACCCTAGGTCATACTCCGAAGTACCAATCTATATAAATGTTCAACACACTTTTGGCGGCACTAAAAATAATGTCGAGAACGATAATAGCGGCATTAAACAAAATGTTGATATTATTTTGCAATATATGATTGGGAACAAGTGTTAAAAAAATATTTTATAAGAAGTATTGTATTTATGTGCAAATACATTACCATAACATTAAATTAAGAGGGCAGTAATCAAATTAAAACATCATTAAATTAAAACCAATAGCATTCATCGTAAATAAACATAATTGTGCTTGGAACAATTATCCATGCACATAATAAAATGTATCACACGTCCAATAAGGAAAAGCGAAGAAACATGCAGCGAAACGAAATTTTATATAATGTACGATCCTTCTTCATCAAAGTCAAACATCCTATTTGAGCTACAAATAAAAAAGCCAATCGTTAGTCATTGATACTTATTCTTTAGTATTTTAATTAAAAAATTAAAATTAAAAATTAGTACATTAGCAATATACCACAATACAGTTGAATGATATGAATCTCCAATTGTGGACTTGTTTCCATAAGGTCTACGCAATGGTTCATTTGTTACAAATATTTTCTCAATATATACTTCCCAGAAGTCTTCACCTTGTGGTGTACCCCCTACTTTTGTTGAAGGGTCCTTGCTCACAATGAATCCACTTGCCACAACCATTTTTGAAAGTCCAGAAGTACTAAGGTCTGTAATTTTAGAAAGTGTATTATTTGAGACTCTTTATCGTGGTTGATGGTGCATCTTCTTCTTCTTCTTTGGTGGTTGTTTCTACAAATAAGATGAATATGTTATTAACCATATATTTCGGGAAAAAAATTCGACAGAGTTTTATTTGTTTTTAAGACATCCGAAATTTTTTAAGACTATATACAAACAAATAAACCAACGAGTTTGACGATTTCTTCGGCTCGTTTTGTGTTACAAAAATATATTTAAAATATATGTTTAACTTGAATTTATAAAACTTTACTCCTAGTAATACATTCATACCCTTGCCTCAAGAGTTCCCCAATACTTAACAAGTTACGACCACTGATCTAGCTTTACTCTAGGTGGACAATATTTCAATCTCTCTTCATCGGTATCGAAGGCACAATAATGTTTCTTCACCTCTGCTTTCCAATTATTCCATATCTTTCCAATATTCTTCATGCACATATTTTGAATTCATGAGGAGCATCAGTGTTCTCCTATATAATTACAATGTATAGAAAAATAAGTAATTTATTACACATATGATTTTAGCTTAAATTATGTTTTATCATTTTCAAAGTTATGATTTTAGCTATTATTGACTTTGTTGTGTTTGAAAAGACAATCCATACATAGTGACTTGGACCTAAAGAATTCGAAAATTTCAATTCATTTGCCACAAATTATGGTATCATTTTATTCTACCTTCACCTCTCGCCAAACATGTTCCTTGTATGGGTATAACTCCTTGCATCGCCAATCTTTAAAAGCCAATGGTAACCTTTTCAGGATCGATATAATAATAAATTAGTAACTTCTTACGTTGATTGAATAATCGTCTTTAAATTGTCAAGAGATAACATACGATATTGCAAAGAGTATTATAATAAGAGTTGTGTTATATGGAAATTTACAAAAGAAACTTTACATGTTCTCATCACGAACTAAAATGCCTAAATGAGTAGATAGTCTATCCGCAGTATCTACGACTGGCTGATAAAAATCGTTTAAGTGAAGCTCTAAACATTTTTTCGTACCCCATAAATGACCCAACTTCGCAATGCCTCTACATTTAGTGGCATATTGTGCTGAAGCTGAACCGTAAAAATTAAAAAATAGGTTAACTTCAATCTACACTGTTAATTAAGCACATATAAATCAAACAACTCCGAGTATCTTCTTCATGTGAATGGGCGTCTTGGTTATGTAAAGGCTCACTCTCCGTTCGGTCGAGCTACTATCTGAAAGGGAATGAGAGCTGGGCTGAGATTGTGATTGAAATGGTGGTTAGAGATTGGATTGTGAGTGAAAGAGAGACTGTGAATGGGAATGTTCCTGTGAGGGGGATTTACTCTGTCGCTGTGATGCCATAGCAATCTGTACTAATAAAATTCACCATGAGTTTACAAGAGTAATGTTTATCCACTACAAGAAAAATACCAATTTAAGGTGCTTTTAAAAATTAATTTACATCACCCAAAAGTACACCATTGTAAAAGTGTTCTATTTGATTTCAAGTCTCTTGTTAATTAACCAGCCTAAATAAAATTTTATGCGTCATTTATACAACGTTTTTTATACTCCCGCTAAAATAATCTCCCAAAACCGCCTAAATCTTCATCCCTATTTTAGTGCGCACTCCTCCATATCCATACCCCTCGATATCGTTTGATTCCTTATTGTAAGCCACTTCTTTATCTCACCTCCTGTCTCTCCTCTACCTCAACTCTTCGCACCCTTTTTATCTCTGCAATCTTCCCGCATCACGCCTCTATTGTCTACCATCATCACCGCCCCCATATCCCTCTATACACCGCCAAAAGATGTGATAAAAAAATATCGAGTCAAGAGATTTAATCTTAAGTTATCCCACATCTGTCAAGCCTCCACATGTCGTCGCAAGTCCTCCCCGCTAACCATTGGGTAATCGCACTAGGTATCTCTTTATTTTTTATTATACCATAACTCTGTTCCATCTACATGGAAAAGTTGTCTATTTAAAACTGTAAAACAGCTTTACAGAATCTATGAATTAACCACAACTTTAGCACATTTGTACATAGGCTACATAATATTCTTATTCTCAGTTGGATCTTTCAATTATTATAGTTAATATTCTTTGATGGAGTTGAATTTTGATTTTGATTTTCATTTAATTTTTCACTGATGATGTTGAGTATCACATGCTAGACAGTATTAAAAAGAGACGTGCCAATTTTTTTTAGCTCTAATGTTATAATCTTAGATTGATGTCAACTTGGTTGAAGGTGGACAAAATTTTATCCCTTAACTAGAATTCCAACTATGTAAAAATTCTATATGTAATTATAATATTAGAGGCCAATACATTATAAACGTGGATTCCTTTAATATATTTTTAGTAAGTAACACGTATGAATTTTCTTTTGTACAATAATTTTCATGGGAGTGGGTTTTGTGTTGGCAGATGTAGTATTATTGGTATTTTGGCTTGCACATGAGTATTTGTTGTAGGCACGTATACTTAGGGTTGCAAAAGATTCGAGCCGAGCTTATTTAAGATCATTCATTAATCGAGCTTAAAGTCATGTTCGAGATCATTTCATTTACTAAACGAATGAGTTGAACATGAGCTTTAAACTAGACAAACTCGAACCGAGCTCAAGCAAGTCAGTTTTAAAAGGCCTAATCGAGCTCTTTTATGCCTTAAAAATCGAGCTCGAGTCAATCCCAACGATCATAATTTTTTAAACAAGCTCAAAATCATGTTCGAGCTTGGTTCGTTTGCTTAACAAATGATCCGAGCTCGAGATATTCATTCATGAACAACTCGGTTTGTTTGTAGCCCTACATATACCGCTATAAATATAAGTAATAACTACATACACTATAATAGGAGTGAGACTCACTTTTCTTAGTTTGTTTTTCTTGAAATAGTGTGGTTTAAATTAAATCTTCGTTATTTTAATGGAGGTTTGGAAGTGGATTCACTATATTTCTTAGAGCACCTATAAATGTATTATGTGTGCGACATCATACAATCATTAGATCTCTAGATTTTTCACGTGTAAAACATAGTACAATTAGGAGATCTACAGACCAAGCTATTATTATCGGTTAATTAACAAGAAAAATCACTTCCATGTCAGTTTCTATGTGTTTAATCAGATCTTACACAACATATGAACAATTTTATTGTCAACCACATTTGTAAGAATGTTTGAAGTGACATTAATATATTAGTGAAACACTTTTTGTAAGATGGTAGTGAGTTGGGAGGGTGATGATAGATAAATATAATATGGTGTATCGATATGGAGGTTATGTGTTGTAAACCCACTTATGAAAAGCTTAGCACACTAAAATAAATAGGTTATGGATATTGAAGATGGTGGAGATGTAAGTATTCTAGCATCGTAAAAGGAATAAACATAAAGGCACCACTAAAGTTCTCTATACTCAATATCAAAATACATATATCTTAATTACCTCTTCTCTCTCTGCGTGTTATTGCATATATATAGGCGTTGAGGAGACTTGGTCCCCAAGTCTTAGTGACGCTGTTTCACTTGGTTTCATGAATGTCAGCGGAAAGATACAAAAAGGTTTTTTTTAGTGTTTTAGGTTCTTTTATAGAGGGTACACAGTTATTGGGAGCATATCTAAAGAGCTCGCGAACATTCTAAAGAGTGTTATTGACTATCTCATACGACTTGTCCTCATGGATCAAAGTGATATAGTTTGGGTGAAGCTAGAATTGCATTCCATCTCATGATTCAGGAGTTGCCAATTAAAGTACGATACATAAGTAATTTAAAATTTACTCGAATTAATTAAGTATCTAAATGCACAGAAATACGGGGTGTTACATACTTCCCCCCTTACAAAGGAGTTTCTTCCCTGAAATTGGGTCATACCTGCGGCGAATAACTCTGGATACTGCTCTCGCATATCCTTCTCCCGCTCCCACGTGAACTGGTCAATATTGTGATGACCCCACTATACTCTAACTAGTGGTGCTTCCTTAGACCACAGCCTGTGCTCACTAGCTATAGGTCTCTCCTCATATGAGATGTCTGGCTGAAAGTCAGTCTCCTCGAGTCGAAGGTTCCAGAAAGCCCTCTCGCTCCTCCGATATTTCTTCAGCGATGCCATGTGGAACACGTTGTGTATCCGCTGAAGATGATCTGGTAAACCTAGTCTATAAGCTACCTATCCCACTCTCTCGATGATAGGGAAAGGCCCCACATACCACAGTGATATCTTCCCCTTATTATTGAACCTCATCACTCCTTTCATAGGAGACACTTGGACTAACCCTGGATTGTCGACCTCTAATTCCACATGTCTCCGAGCAGCATCAGCATAACTCTCCTTCCTATTGTGAGCTATCCGAATATGTCCCCGAATCAACTCTATCTTGGCAGTCGTCTCCTGAATCATCTTTGGCCCCAATAACTTATTGTCCCCCACCTCTAACCAACAGGCGGGCGAACGACAAGGTCTCCTATAAAGAGCCTCGAATGGTGCCATGTCAATTGTAAACTGGTAAGAGTTGTTATATGTAAACTCTACCAAAGGAAGGTATCGCTCCGTTCCTCCCCCAAAGTCTAAAATGCACATCCTCAGCATATCCTTCAACATCTGATTAACACTCTCAGTCTGCCCGTCTGTCTATAGATGATAGGAGGTACTCAATCGTAACTCTGTGCCCATGGCCTCCTGAAAGCTCTGCCAGAAGTGGGACACAAAATTCTTATTTGTCAGACAAAGGTTAATAGGCACCCTGTTAAGCTTAACTATCTCTGCTATAAAAAGCTGCGCGTATCTCATCATCTCAAAATCCGTACGAATTGGTAAGAAATAAGATACCTTGGTCAATCGATCCACAATCGCCCATATGGAACAATGACCCGTCTCTGATGTAGGTAAACCTGTGATGAAGTCCATAGATATAATATCCCATTTCCACATGGGAATCTCAAGTGGCTGTAGCATCCTTGGAGGTCTCTGATGATCAACCTTCACAAACTGGCACATAGAACATTTTGAGACAAACTCGGCGATGTCCTGTTTCCTCCCTGCCCACCAGTATTGCCTTCTCCTATCCTGGTACATCTTATCCCCATCGGGATGAATCGTAAACCTTGTACCATGGGACTCAGTCATAGCTACAAGCCTCCAATCCTTATCCTCTGGCACGACTAACCTCCCATTAAAGTGTAGGCCTCCCCCCGAACTGACCGAATAATGTAAGGACCAAATTTCCACTTGAGTCTTAATGTAGTTTTGACTTATTCTTGGAACAAAATACGTTTGAGTCATAGGTAGATTTTTATTATTCGATCACACACATACCATGATGTGTCGAAGATTAATTGAAGGCGTTGCAGCAAAGCTACAAGGAATTAATTATGCCTAAATTTAATTGGTGCGAATTTCTTATCTTTCAAAGTGTAATTGCATTTCGAGATCACTAAGGTATGAATGCATTATGTTAATGAAACTCATAATTTTATTTTATAAAAATTAGGATGTTATTTTTTAAAAGAATTTTTTTTAAAGTGTGTTATTTGTTTACACTTCATTTTTATCAAATATGGACATATTAGAGTTGGATAAGAGTTCGTTTTAAGTAAAACTCTATTTTCAAAGTTGGATTCATTAAAACTCTAATCTGTGCGACTTCGTTCAAACGACATATGATGTCGTTTGAACGACAAAAAATTTCACTCGAACGAGATCTTCCACTACCTCAAATTTTTTATAAATAGAGATGTGTTCCAGTTTTCTCGAAGTGTGTGCAGACGTAAATAGTGTTCAAAGAATACGTGATTCTGCACTTGTTTTCTATGCTTTCAAAGCTTAAACACATCCTTAGAGTTTACAAAGATCTGAGTTAACATTACCATATGTTTATGTGATCTTTGTTGAACCAAGTTGGTTTTTTTCAACACGTGAACATTGATGGTTTTGCGATGGAGAAGCGAAGATGGTTACTTTCGTGTTCAACATCATAGATTGCACAAGGCGGTATCCGTGGATATCGAGGAATTCGTGGAGGCGACTGTTGTGGACGACCATCGTAGAAGAACGTTACTTTTTACGTGGGCACTGTGAAGATTGGTAGAAGATCTGAGGAGCATCAAGTCTCGTGGGTGATCGAGTTGTTGTATAAGACTACCGTCTGACTTTATAAAACCATTATCATAGTGATTGTATGGCCTAAGCCGTCTGAGGTTTTTTCCCGACTAGGTTTTTCCTCATACGTCAGCATTGATAGTATTATTTTACTTTATTTTACTTTCTTTAATCACTTGTTGCATGCTTAGGGTTAAACAAGATAAAATTTGGTTGAGTTAATTTGTGTCACAATTTGGTGTGGTTTGATAAAATTGAAAAGAGTTTTTTAAAAGAGCAAATTAGTTTGTATTTGTCGTTAACTTAATGCCGCTCAAGAAAAACTTTTTTTTTGAAAGTTATATACGGGGACTTAAAAATAACACTTTGCTCCCTCGGCCAGTAGTTGACGTATCCTGTCCTGGCAGATCTGGTTCTCCGCATGTGCCCTCACAACCCGCATAATAATTTTAGGAGTGATCGATAAAGATGAAATACAAACCCTTGTGACATCATAGTTGTGTCAAATCTCACTCCATTTCGCTTTCCAGATCTCTGCAATCTCCACCGTGGGCCTCCGTCTCAACGCGTCTGCTACCATGTTAGCCTTACCAAGATGATACTGAATGTCAAACTGGTAGACCTTTATGAATTCTAGCCACCACCTCTGCCTCATATTCAGATCCTTCTGCGTGAATAGATACTGAAGTGACTTATGATCCGTGAATAAAGTAAACTGCTCTCGCAGAAGATAATGCCTCCATATCCTCAAAGCAAAGACAACCGCTGCTAACTCTAGGTCGTAGGCGGGGTAAATTTTCTAATGGGGATTAAGCTTTTGAGACGCATAAGCTATAGCCCTCTCCTCTTGTTGTAACACACCCTCAAGTCCCTGTAAGGATGCGTTAGTGTAGACCCGGTACTCCAATCCTCCCCTAGGCAAAGCAAGTACGGGTGCAAATGTCAACTTGTCCTTTAGCTCATCGAAAGCGAACTGACAGTGGTCATCCTATACAAATGGTACCCCCTTGTGAGTCAGGTTCGTAAATGGACCCGTAATTTTTGAAAACCCCTTAATGAATAGTCAATAATAACCTGCCAACCCCTGAAAGATGTGAATTTCTGTCGGTGTCGTGGGCTGTCCCTACTCCCTCACCGCCGATACCTTACTTGGGTCGACAAAAATACCCTGGTCTGACACTAAATGGCCAAGAAACTGCACCTCCTATAGCCAAAATCCATACTTCCCAAATTTGGCATAAAGCTGGTGGCCCCGTAGTGTTTGTAGAACCATATACAGGTGCTCTGCGCGCTCCTTCTCTGTCCACGAGTAGACCAAAAATTCATCAATGAACACGATAATGAACTAATCGAGATACTCTCTGAAAACCCTATTCACGAGATCCATGAACACTGATGGTGCATTAGTAAGCCCAAAAGGAATCACCCTGAACTTGTAGGATCCATACTGCGACATAAAAGTGGTCTTAAGAATATCCTCCTCTCGGATACACAGTTGATGATACCCTGACCTCAAATTGATCTTTGAGAAGTATCCTTCCCCTCTCAACTAATCAAATAAGTCATCAATCCTAGGTAACGGATACTTATTTCGTATCGTCACCTTGTTCAGCTCCTTTTAGTCTATGCACAACCGAAGTGAACCATCCCTTTTATTCACGAACAACACCGGAGCACCCCACGGTGATGTGCTCCACCAAATGAAACCTTGACCCAAAAGTTGTTGAATTTGCTCTTTCACCTCATGCATATCTAAAGGGGCCATGCGGTAAGGTGCTCGAGCAATCGGTCTTGAACCCCGTGCTAAATCGATAATAAACTTAATCTCCCTGCTAGGTGGTAACCCTGGTACCTCCTGAAATACATCCTCGAAATCTCTCACGACTGGAATCGAGTCAAACGGAATCACCATCTCTTATGAGGTAACCTCCTGAATATAATACAAATGGTGCGTGACCCTCCCGCAGGAAGAGGCATCTCCACTGGAATATCTCCTATCCTGGAATGGAGAATACGATGGTCCCCTCAAATCAATCTATTGTCGCCCTGTATCCTTCCAACCAATGCATGCCTAGATGACATCATTGCCCTCCATATCTAGCACTAGAAGGTCTACAGCTAAACTCAATATCTCAATCATAATATCGACTCCTCTACAAATCAAGTGTATAAGTGACCCCCTCCCCATAGGTGACTCTACATATATAAGGAGACTACTGGTAGTCTCTATCAACCCGATGGCTCTAAAAAATCTGGTTCTAATAAATGAATGTGATGCCCCAGTATAACAAAGGATCCTACCCTTATGCCCATGAATAGGAAATGTACCCTCAACTGCTGGCGACGCCTGAGGTGCTGGTGGAATGGGGACATTTCCAACGTTATACACACGCCTGTAGTGCATCTGCCCCCTGCTACTATGGGGATGATGGTGCTAGTGCTGCTTAAGGCATCTGTAACTGCTTCCCCTACCTCTCTGTGGGAATTCCCTCTTAAAATGTCCCGTCTGGACACAAACGAAGCAACGCTTCTGACCGTCTCCCTATTTCTGGCCCTGTTGGCCCTAACGAGGCTGTCCTTACTGTTCTCCTCCGTTATTCCCTTGCCCCTATCGACCCTAAGGAACCTGTTGCTACTAATTTGGGACCTGCTGGCCCCGCCTGAACCCCTAACTTCCCTGTCAAAAACCTCCATACTTAAACTTCTTAGCCTGATTCCCCTATAGGAAATCATGTATTACTAGATACCTATCTGCTGCTGGGCTCCGCTGTAACACTCCCACCTGCCTTGCCCTGCTAGCTCAGCTCGTCTCCCCTCTAGCTTCCCTTCAGATCGAAGCGATGATCCTTATAGTGCAATAAAGTGGCATTGACAACATGAGTATATGTCAACAGTGCGGGGTTCCCAATCAAATGCTACCCGATCTTCCAGGCCAATCCACTCACAAACCTGGCCTTCTTTCGCTCCTCGCTACTCACCTCGTTTGGCACAAAATTTTTCAAACGGGTAAACTCCTCCTCGTACTCTACTAATGTACGCTCTCCCTGAGTCACCTCACTAATTTCCTCCTCGTCTCGACCTCCACTACTTGAGGTAAGTACTTGCGATCGAATCGTAGCCAGACATCATCGATGGTCATCGAGTCCCCATATCCCATAGTGGTAATAGACTCCCACCACTGTAGAGCTTCCCCAGTCAACCTGAAAGTGGATAACATCGGCGTTTATACCTCACTGCAGTCAACTATATGCACGTGGTGTTGCATATCCTTCTGCCACTAACATGCTAGGACTACCTCCGAACTCTCCTGAAACTTTGGTGGATGGCCCTCCTGAAAGGCCTCCCTAACTCTCTACCACTCTGACAACCCCGGGTGGGCTTGTGCAACTAGGGCCACTGACTGCTGTGGTTGAGGCCGAGGGAAATGGACTACCATAGCTGCCATCATTGCATTGACCGCTTGGCCCACCACCTCTGCCATCTGAGTTGTCATCACTGATCCTAGTGGGGCCTGTGACTATGGAACCTCTGGCTCCTGCTGAGCCTCCCTCACCTCGTCCCTGGCTACTTCCCTAGTAGGTCTACCTCTCCTAGGTAGCATCTGAAATTTAAAATGAGTTGTATTAGTTCACTTTTAATACAAGACTAATTAGCAGAAGTACGACAACTCATAAGCATGAAGATAAATCAGCAGTCCTAATAATAGGGATCTATATCAAACGAACGCTAAGCTGGAACGTAAAAATACATACAAATTCTGTGGACACTAAAACTTGATGCTCTGATACCATCTGTGACAACCCGCCCAATAAAATATCGCGTGATCAGTCATATATCAAATTAAACAGGAATCTCATATGGATGATTGTTAGCATCACTGTCGAAAACCTTTTAAAACTTACTAATAACCTAGTATTCAAAAAGCTTGTGCCAAATTTTATCTTTGTAAATCCTAGACAAAATAAGTGCGGAATTAAAATAAAACATGTAATGCTGATAGAATCAATCATCACATAGAATAATAAAAGTCTTGCCGAATAAACCATCGACTAAAGCCAAAACTAAACCAAACTTACATAGAGTAATAAATCCCATACAATTTGAAAAGAAACTAAATAAAACTGTGAGCGACATGTTCGGGATAAAATGATATGAATCCCTACACTAGGAATAAAAAAATAGATGCGTCTATCCAAATCCCACAACACTCACATTTGTTGCAGTTGTATATCCCTAGAATGAACTCAGGCTTGTCGTCCTTGTGGCTGGACACCTAAAAGGTTTTGAAAATATTTGATAGCAAGGGTTAGAACCCAAAACATTTTGAAAATATTTAGCAAATGATTAAATTGCAAAAATTTAAAATGCATGAATGCTCTTCATATTTAAACTAGTATCGCACTCTCTTGAGGATATACTTACCCCTCAACTAATCTGCACACCTAACGCATTCTCTATAGCCCACCTAGTCATCTATCACGTAATTAGATCATGATAAAATTCTTTCCTAACACACTAATCTAACCCGAGTATGTTTAAAATATGATCTATAAGTTATTTATCACTTTAACTTAAATAATCATCTTTCCTTTAAGTCCATATAACATTCACACTAGATATATAATAAATACATTTTTTCTCCATGTATTAGATTACCCGTATATAATTATTTTTCCCATTATATACATAACACTATATTACAAAATTCACACATATGTTGAATATATATATATATAATCCATCCTCCCGAGCAATACCCCACCAGATGTATTCTCTAAAGTGCTATCAACCCAGGCTACTCAGTCCCATCTGGAGTTCCGAGACAACTATGGTCCGCCGAATCGAAACGTAAATAATAAACGTAATGGAGGTGGTCATAGTCCCCCGAGTATGAGGACATCATCTCAATGCCCCACCTATGAAATTGCACGTTATGACCTGGGGATATACTCACCCTACTCCTCAAGCTAGGGGATTCGCCCACATAGTGCAACTTTCCTCGATAACACTAGAGTATATAAATTAAATAAATATCTAATCACTGATATTTAAGCACACACACAATATATATATATATATATATATATATATATATCACACTACCATATATATACTTTAAATTAAATCCCGACTTTACCGGGTACGATATCCGTACCACTTAGCCAAAAATATTCCTCTGTATATCATCTGACTCTAATTTAATTAATTTACCCATTAATTTATTTTATAATTTTTTCGAGTCTATGGTCCAACTCTAATTTAATTAATTTACTCAATAATTAAATTAATACCTTGCTATCTCTCAACCAATTACCCGGACTCGCTCACTTGGCCCGAAATTCAATATCCGAAATTAAATGCCCAAATTCTCTTTAATAAGTTTGACACACCCTTATTTATTTATTTATTCCAATTTTAATGTTTCTCTCACATTAAATATAAAACAACCTTTTACTGTTTGCCCCTAAACTTCCAAACAATCCTAGATTTAAGGCGCTTCCTTACTGTACACAGTTCTCCCTTAAATTTCAACCCAGGTCGATCAGTACAGCAAAAAAAAAGTGGGCCAAATTTTCTATCTCCTTCGAATGAGAAACGACGTCGTCTGAACTACTAGTGATATCATTTGAACGACAATCAACGTCGTTCAAACCAGAGCGCTGGTCGTTCAAACGACCTGCAACGTTTTCTCGCTCTTCGTCCAGAATCAGTTCTGCGCCATTAAAAAAACCTTACAACCTTTCTTACCCAGAAATCAAACCTAGAATTTACACAATAAATTCTACGAGTAAAAACAAATCCCAATTTATATCTCCAATTGTTGATAAAGACATGAATCCATATGATTTTTCCACAGTCTATAACATCTCTAATTAACTTAAAATTTCTTCACAGTATACTATGAATTCATAATCCCTATCATATCAGTCCCAAAACTTGATTCGTAACATCCACAAATTAAAAACCCAATTTGTATTAACCCAACCCAAAATCATGTGTTTGACACTTACCATGATATGAATTGAAATCAATAATTTATATAAGAGCAAGTTTAGCCACTTGCCTTAGGATTCGTAGTGTCTAATTAAATCTTTTGGTGTAGATATTTGGTTTGTAAAAGAACACCTCCCTTGTTCTTCCTTTTGGCTCCCAAGAGTTTTCCCTTTTTGTTCCTCTATGTTCTCAGATTTCTCCCAATTGAGTTATGGCCGTCCACAACTCCTAAACTTAGGTTTTTATCACCAAATCCCGTGTTTAGTAACATGGGCCTAATTAAAATGGCCCAAATACCTCTCGTGTGGGGACGATTATTCCCAAAAATACCCAGTGACCCATTTACCACCCTCAGGTACACTTTTTCGACTATCTCGGCCCATCCGGTATTTCTTCAGCGATGCCACGTGGAACACGTTGTGTATCCACTGAAGATTCTCTAACAAACCCAGTCTATAAGCTACCTGTCCCACTCTCTCGATGACAACGAAAGCCCCCACATTCCGCAGTGCAAGTTTCCCTTTCTTACCAAATCTCATCACTCTTTTCATAGGAGACACGTGGACTAACACCCGATTGTCGACCTCTAATTCCACATGTCTCCGAGCAGCATCAGCATCACTCTTCTGCCTATCCTATGCTATCAGAATACTTCCCCGGATAAATTCTATCTTGGCAGTCATCTCCTGAATCATCTTTGGCTCCAATAACTTTTTGCCCCCCACCTCTAACCAATAGGCGGGTGAACAACAAGGTCTCCCATAAAGCGCCTCGAAAGGTGCCATGCCAATTGTAAACTAGTAAGAGTTATTAGATGCAAACTCTACTAAAGGAAGGTATCACTCCCATCCTCCTCCAAAGTCTGAAATGCACATCCTCAGCATATCCTTCAGCATCTGATTAACTCTCTCAGTCTGCACGTATGTCTGTGGATAATAGGAGGTACTCAACCGTAACTCTGTGCCCATGGCCTCCTGAAATATCTGCCAGAAGTGGGACACAAAATTCTTGTCTATGTCAGACATAATGTTAACCCTCACCCCATACAGCTTAACTATCTCTGCTATAAATAGCGACGCGTATCTCATCGTCTCAAAATTCGTACGAAGTAGTAAGCAATGAGCTACCTTGGTCAACCGATCCACAATCACCCATATGGAATCATGACCCCTCTGTGATGTAAGTAAGCCCGTAATAGAGTCCATAGAAATACTCTCCCATTTCCACATGGGAATATCAAGCAGATGTAGCATCCCCAGAGGTCTCTGATTATTAACCTTCACAAGCTGGCATGTAGCACATTTTGAGACAAACTCGGCTATTTCCCGTTTTATCCCTGACCACCAGTACTGCCTCCTCATATCCTAGTACATCTTATCCCCGTCGGAATGTACTGTAAACCTCGAACTATGGTACTAAGTCATAACTGCATGCCTCAAATCGTCATCCTCTAGCACGACTAACCTCCCATTAAAGCGTATGCCTCCCCCCGAACTAACCGAATAATGTAAGGACCAAATTTCCAATTGAGTCTTAATGTAGTTTTGACTTATTCTCGGAACAAAATACGTTTGAGTCATAGGTATATTTTTATTGTTCGATCCCACACAGACTATGATGTGTCGAAGATTAATTGAAGACGTTGCGGCAAAGCTACAAGGATTTACTTATGAAAAAATTTAATTGGTGCGAATTTCTTATCTTTCAAAGTATAATTGCATTTCGAGATCACTCGGGTATGAATGCATAATGTTAATGAAACTCGAAATTTTATTTTATAAAAATAAGGATGTTATTTTTAAAAGAAAATATTTTTAAAAGTGTTTTATTCGTTTACACTTCGTTTTTATCAGGTATGGACGGATTAGAGTTGGTTTTAAGTAAAACTCTATTTTCAAAGTTGGATTCATTAAAACTCTAATCTAGGCAACTTCGTTCAAAGAACATATGATATCTTTTGAACGAGAATTGATGTCGTTTAAATGACACAGAATCTCGCTTGAACGAGATCTTCCACCGCCTCAAAATCCTAACTCACTTAAGTTAATTTTGGAAAGAGAGCAAAACTTAGAAAAATGCAGGTTAATTTTGTGTGGAATTTATTAATTACTTCATGTGCACGAGCTATTACAATATAGTTAATGTAAATACGGGTCAAACCCAAAGAAAAAAAAAGAAAAAACGAAATTCTACATGGATAGGAATTCAATAAACTCTTGGAATCTTAACTACTCATAATTAGCTAGTCATAATTAGCTATTCATAATTAATATGAATATCGAAAAGAATAGAATATAGACTTTCAAATAAATATTAAATATTATAAATATAGAACATAACGATTAATCTAGCGATATAGAATTTAGATTTATTTATCTCTTTATCACAATTAAAGATGTTGCAACTAGATTAAAGATGTTTCAACTAGACAATATTTGATGTAGAATCAAGACGAAGAGATGAAATAAAATACACACTATTTATAAATGAAACCACAAATTATATAACAAATATGGATATATTACTAGGACTTTGGATCCATTTACGATTTTTACTACATTAAGAATAATTAGTCTAACTTAAAATTTTCTTTTAATAATCTAACTTTACCGAATTCTTTCGTGTAAATTTTGTAGAATGAAAACGTTGAAATTCAATTCAAAATATTTATATCTCTTTTTAGATGACAAAACCCCTATTCCCTTATAAATATCACTTCTGAGCATTTTATGTCAAATATAAATGTAGGCTATCCAATAATTTAACATAAGCATAATTCTTTGAACGTAAGCATATAAAATCAAAGAATATGTACAAATGATTTGATTCCAAAGGATATAATACTATTTCCCATACTATTTTAGTGAGTACAGATTTTTTTAAAGCGATTAAAACATGTAAGGAATTTATAGAATTACAGTACTCCAAATACGCACTAAATAATCATCAGTAGAAATTAAATTTAAGCTAGGATAATGAATAAAAAGAGATTGCATGATAAAGATAAAATCTTACAACACTTTGGTTCTAAACGCTATTACAATCATGAACAATCTTATATAAAAAGCCACGCAAAATAATCTCATAAAAACTCGTAAAATAAATTGATAGAATTTCAGTGCTAAAAATGTTTCACCGAATCCTCCCTTCAAACATCCTGCCTTTCCCTCTATTTATGATAATGGTAGGAGGCAAGTTGAGTTGAAGTGAGTCTTTCTTCGATTGACTGAAAAATATTTTGCAGAAAACCAAATAAGAGAGTTCTAACCACTCCACCTCATTTATTTTTAGATCAAAATGAGGCTTCTAATTTCCTACCATCCAGGGACTCTTATTTTTGTTTTCGAACAAGCATGATGAATTTCATCCAATTCGGAGAACAAGAATTTCTAATTTTTAATTTTCAACATATTAAAAATAGTTTTGTCGTGTTTTTCTCATTTGATATTCAATTTGTTCCAAATTCCATCATTTCCTGAAATTTTTCACTTGACATCATTTTTCAGAATTAACACAAGAAATTTACAAAATCATTAAAATACCCCTTTTTTGCCTAAAAATTACCCTTTGGAATCCGAATTCAATTATTCTTGCAGTTTTTCTCTTTATTTAGCAAAATGGTCCTAATAACTTATTCAATTTAAGAAAATGGCTCTAAGAAAGTATAAATTTGGTTATAAAATTGACAAAATAATGCGCTCATTAGTTAGATCGGATCGTAATAGTGGTGTTTGCAAAAAAAATCAAAATTTTTGAAATTTTAAAATCCTTTACAAATCGAAAAAAATAAAAATCAGATTTTTTTTCCAAATCAGCTGATACGAAATATTCAGAAATTTCAGATGACTTATTATTAAAAAAAAACCTCGAAATACTCAAAATTATCAGCTTTATTTTTTTGAAAAATATTGAAAATATAATTTATGAAAATGATATTTTAAATTAGATAGTTAAAAACCATTAACGAAAATTGATACAAGTTAATGTTAAAGGAATGATTATCAAATGAGAAAGAAACCATCCATACATATAAATAATTATATATATTGGTTGTGGTTACACTCAAAAGAAACAAACATATACTACAATAAATATCCAGAAAAAATATTGTTCTAATACATCAATTACAAATAAAATTTTCTTCAATGAAGTAATCTCAACAAAAAAAACTTATAATAATCATGTTTTCCCTTTAAATCTCAACAAATTTCTCCTAATAACTTATGTTGAAAAAAAGGAAACACTATAAATTCTGATAACATTACAAATTGTGGTACTACATAGATTTTTTGATAATACAATATTATATAGTTTGTTAAATTCTGCCGGCATATTAATTTCTAGTAACATATTAAATTCTGACAGCAACATTATAATCCATCATTACTATCACTAGGTTATATCCATGCGCGATGCGTAGTCTCATTATAAGGATCGGTTAAAATTTATATTGTAAGAAATGGGGTAAATTATCTAGGAGAGTATAATATTAAATGATCTTGTTAATTACCAATTATCCAAAAGATGTAACATAGTGTTTCCCATGCGATGTCCTTTTTTTTTAGAAATATACAGTAGTATCTTTTGTACTCATCACTGTTTATGTAGACATAAATGAGCAATAGGAACACTGTATCATTTACAAGTGCGTCCCACAGAAATTTTAACAAACTACTGCAGGCCTCCAAATTAATTTGTAGAACCAAAAATCAATGAAAACAATCTGATCCTAAAGCTTTTGGGCTACCAAAATGACTGACACTGATTTGAAAATTTTCTCTCACCCCAAATAAACCCAGCCATCACTGCATTGTTACAGGCTCACAACTTTTTCAGGCATCTTCTCTATACATTCTCTCTAATTTCGACCATCTCATGAATTGTGTTGCTACGATAATTTGTTTTAACATATTATGAATTATAGATGATATTGCAAACTCACTCTTAAAAGTAAAAATAATCTGTAATTTTATCTATGATTTATAATCCGTTGATAACAAATCCATCCAGGTGAGGGATATGAATTTTAAGATCTATTTTCAATGCTATTGCAGGGATAACTTTAACACCAAGATCTGGACTCTCAAGCTTGAATCTAAACCATCTGCAGTAGTTTTATACACCGTGTGGAATTGGCAACAACTACTGTGTCAGATTTTCTTCTCCAACAGACAGTTGAAAAAACTGTTCATTTTCATCATCGGTCTCTTTACCAGAAATGGGATCAAGGGAGCCAAACTTGTGGGAAGTGATGGGCATGGACATAGTTCTATAGTAGGCAAACACCTCATTGTGACACCCCGCCTAATTAAATACCGGGTCATCAATCCTTTATTAAATTAAAATCAAGGTGTCCGATTGGTTCATTCTTAGAATCACTTTTGAAAATAATTTTCATTATTAATCACCTAATAATTAATTAAGCTAAGCGTCAAAATATTTTCCCAAATTAATTATACCCAATTAATCCATTAATAAATTAAATGCTTTAATATATAAGCCAATTCCATTCCACAAGAATAAGTACAGAACATGAATCAAATACAAAAATCAATGAGACTGGATAAAACATTCCAATTCAAAGTCTAAAACAAAAGTATCATAATACTCAATCCAACCGTAAAGAAATGCTAATAAAAAATAAAATCCCTGAAATAGTTAATCTGAAATCGGGCGACACATGGCCTAAATGAAATATATGAACTAGGAATAGAATGAAGAGATAACATCGTCTAATATCAATAACCTACATCTTCCACAATAGCTGCATCTCGTCGAACGATCCACATGCCTAAGTCTAGCGGTGACCCTGTGGCTGGACACCTTATATAATATATATATATATATATATAGCAAAAGAGAAGAGAAAAAATTAGAAACGGGTCAGAGCCCGATTTGTAAAAATATTTATTTTAGCAAGTATTTAAAACTGCAAAGACACAATTATTAAGTACCTGTTAGTTCCGAACTCTCACTTGAGATTATCACCTCTCCATTAATGTGCACACCTAGCATACGCCTACCTCGACCTAGTTATCTATAATATTTCCATCTAGGTTACAGACATGAACTCCTAAATATATCTCAAGGGAATAACTCTATCTCCCATACAATAAGATAATAATATTCTTATATGCTAGTTACCCATTTTATATTCACTATTTTAATAGGAAATATTTTATCCTCTAGAATTACTTTACTTATCCATATTTATACATTTTCTAATTTCACACATTAGAATCATTCATTCTCAAGTATATATATATATATATATATATATATATATAAACGCCCGTTGGTTAGGACCACTTGGCACAATGCATACTCTGCTATCGTGTCCCGGTGCATCACTCGTTGTATAAAGGACAATTGGTTCGGCGTCTCTCCCGAACCGTAAATCTCATAACACAAATATTGGAGGCGAGCATAATCACTAGCTAAATGGTCCATGCACATACCTATACTCCCATTCAACCGTCAAATCTATCATACGTAACAGATAGCACGTATCCAAGTTCATATGCTTGGGGAACAAGTCAATATCCCCCCATCGGGTCACCCAGGATAAGATTGTCCACTGCGCGAAACCTCTGCCCGATAGCTAGCAGCGTAGGTATGCTATACAGATAGTAAATTGATACATAGGTATACACTCAGCCTATTATAATCTCTAGGTATTCACACATTTAAGTATCATGTCCTATTTGCAGTATTACTTTCACTTAATACTCTCGACGTGTGTTGCCAAATTTTATTTCTTAAAATTACCGCAAGTGCACGAGCTATTGAGATATAGCGGGTGTAAGTACGGGTCGAACCCAGAGAGATTTCATCGATCTTTATAAAATATTGATTGTCCAACTAGACATATGAGTGTATAAAAGTGATTACGTTTCTAAAATAAAAATAAAAACGGAATAAGCGAACAAGTACAAGAGATAATATTACATGAGGAAGAAACTAGGACGTCGGTTCCGTTTATCAATTTTAATTAAATTAACACATCAATTTAATTTTGTAGTTCCGAATTTATAACACAAAATATACCGACTCTCGTCGCGTACATTTCGCAGAATAAAACATTACATGCACTCAAAATATTTTAACGTCACTTGAATTAGACACCATAAATCCCTATTCCCTCGAAAATATCATGTTTGAAATTTTTAATGTGTATTTAAGCATGAGGTATCAAAACATCTAAGTGTAAGCATAACCTATTAAAAATGACAACTTTAAATTTTTTAAAGCATGAATTTATAATTAATTCGTTGAGGTTTAAAAATACATTCTCGTGTAATTTTAAGCAAATACTGAATTTTTTTTTATTTCAAATTAGAACATGTCGAAATATGTACGAAATTAAACTAACATGCATGGTTTAATTAATCACGACAAACATCACCTAAGTCCTAGTAATTAAATTACTCACACAACATATTTGACACACAAATATTGCAAGATGAAAAAATAATTTTCATTAATAAATGTCAACTTACAAAATTTCGCGTCCAAGACTTGAATTACAATACACAATATGCTCCTCCAAAGTGTGCCTAGAAAAATACTCTCTACACAGATTTTTTTTATCTCTCAAAGTGTGTATTTTTTTTTCCTATCCAAAAGTAACGTGTCCCCCAAAGTCTCTATATTACCCATAATTTATACCAAAAAAGAAACCAACAAAATAGGACAAAGTGGGGGTATAAATCGTGGGGACAATGGATAGAAATTGTGGGAAGAAAAATAGAGTGGTGGACATCTATCTCGGCAATAAAAGAAGGGAAAAAATGGGTTTTGGTAATGGGCAGGGGTAATGGGTCTAGTGGTTTAGTGGGCATGTGGATTTTAGCCAAAAAAAGAAATGGGGGACGTAGGGTTTGAACACCTAACTCACACAACTCTCTTATTTTCCCAACTAGCTCGACCAACATCTCTTTCTGATATAAATATACACCCAATTATATTTAACAACATATTAAAACCCAAATCTCATAATTTGCACAATAGCCCAAATCACCATAACTTCTTCATTCGGACTCCGATTGATTTGCCGTTGGAACCAAAGCGACCCTCATTTTGGGACCAAAAAAATTTCAATAGTGTTCGGGTCTTGAGGTTGACTTCGTGCATTGACTCCGGGCTTTGACTTTGACTTTCATTTGACTTCGAACTTTGCACGACCATATCTTCTTCGTTTCAACTCCGATTGTCACGTTGTTTGAACCCAAGCGTCCTTTGATTCAAGGCCTTCAATTTTCAAGGTTGGTCCGAGTCCGAAATCAGCCATTTGAATTTATAATTTAGTCCTTGAAGTTGCGCAGGTGCCCGTTTCATGCCCGAATGATGTCCTGTCATCGCCGCTTGCCTTTTAATCCTGTTAATACTCAAAACAACCTTGCACAAGAGATTAGAAATAAATATTTAAGGTCATGAATTAAATATGTGAGCATAAAGTTCGCAAAATTGCATTATTAACCCCATTTATTCTAAAATTTATATTTTTCTTTAAAATAATAAAAATGTCTCTAAAAATATTTTATTGATGGTGCAATGGAACTAACAAGGCCTAGATTTTGGTATGGTCAATACAAAATAATGCACTCATCAACATGTTAATAATTATGATCATGATCCCCCTCATAATTTTCTAAGGGTCATTCATCCCACTTATGCCCAAGTCTTAAATCACACTTGTATTAATATATCATCACTTCAAATCTCACTGTAATTCAATAAAGTTCTTGCATTTCATGTACTGAAGGATATCCTAGAGGTCTACAATTCAATTCTGGAAAATACAACAGGGCGGTCCGGACCTACTAGGAAAGCGATCCGGATCCTTTTTAAAAACAAACGTTACGGACCTTTTTAAATAAAATGATCCTAACCTTTTTCTGAAAAACGGTCCGGACCTTTTATTAAAAGCGACCCGAACCGCTTCCCTTTTCGACATAGATTAACCTAGAAACGTTCTCTTCACCTATTCAACAACTATAACCTCTACGAATCATTCCCCAAACACCTATCAATCATACTAAATCATTTTCCTAACATGTATGTGTGACATCCCGACTAATTAAATACCGGATATCTACTCCTTTATTAAATTAATACAAAATGCTAAGTTGGTTTAGTCAATAGCATCACTGTCGAAAACATTTTTATAATTACTACCACCTAGTATTTAAAAAGTGAGTTGTCAAAGTTTAAATTAAATCTAATTAACATGCAATAAATGAATTATAAATAATTAACATAACCATTCACATTGAAGTCTCAATAGAGTAACCATCAAATAATAATGAGTCTGGAGGAAATACTCCTCACAACAATCCCAATACTGAAATAAATAAAATAAGTCTGCATCCTAAATTAATTACAAACCAAAGTCTGAATAACTGAAATATAAAATGTCTCTAAAGGAAATGGGCGACATTCCCTACAAATGATAAAACTGGTAATGGGGTCAAGACTAGGAAAGGAGGCGTCTACTGTCAAGGCCTTGTAACTTCCACAACAGCTACAGCTCGTCACCTGAATTGAATTCCTATGCATGGTGTCCTTGTGGCTGGGCACCTAAAAAGGTTTTTTTTACAAAAATAGATTTGAAAGTAAACGGGTCAGAGCCCGAATATGGAAAATAGTTTAAAAATAGCAAGTGCTTTAATGAAATTAAAACAATGAATGCAAAATACATGTTAGGACGTGCTCTCACATGAATTACTCACCTCTCGACTATTTGTGCACTCCTAACGTACCGTACCCATTCAAGTGATTCTCATATCTATCTAGACCAAAATAAATTCTAACATTTCTACTCGATTCGCGCTTTAATTCCAACATCATCAATTAAATAGATAGTTTTACTTAAATTCTCGGATTCCCAAACATTAGCAAAACCATTTACTGGAGATTATCCCCTTTTTTATCTTTTCAGAGCGTTACTATAATTATACACACAATTAAACATGACAATTCTTCCCAATTTACCATATTTATTCTCATCATAATTATACAGTACTAGCACCCCGAGGCTAAGCTGCGGTGCACACATACTCTGCTATCCCATCCCGGTACATCACGTACATAAGGATCACGCATTCCGAATTTCTTAGGAATCGTTCTCAGATAATAGCAATCACAAATAATGGAGGCGACCATAGTTCACATCACATGGGTCACGCACATACCTACGCTCCCATGATCAGCAGACTTATTAACTTCTCAATAAGTCCTTCTCTGACCTATGTCCTCGAGGTACCAATCTATATCCCCCCGTAGGCACACAAAGATTAGATGGCCCTAAACGAACGCAAAACTCCCGTGATAGCTAGTATGGTAGGTATGTCATACACATAAAATCATATATACTAAGCATGCACACATCTTAGTTATTACCATATTTTCATTAGTGGTATACTTCTAGCTCTTATACCAACTTTTAGTGTTACACAACTCACATGTCCCCGGTTTATATATATTTAAGTCATCAATTATCCTCACATCGTGATTAGTCACTCGCGTCCTAATACACAAATATCATTCGGCTCGAGCCACTATTTTATATTTTTCTCCTTAACATATCCCAAATATCCCAACTATACCTATTAGTTAACAAGGGAAAGTTATCTCATCAATTAAGCAAGGTTACGGGACACTAGAAATCAAATCAGGCCAAAAAAGGCCATTCTGTCAACTCGTTAGAAGTCTCGTTCGAATGAGGTCGTTTGAACGAGAGTTCGTTCGAACGAAAGGCATCGAACGAACTAACAACTCGTTAGAAGGCATACTGTCACCTCTTTAGAAGCTCATTCGAACGAGCTCGTTCGAACGATCTGGGTAGGTCTTCTAACGAGATGGCAGTTTCAAGCCCAGAAATTTTACTTTGTTTTTTCTCAATTTTTCTCTTCTCTAAACTCATCCTAAAATCATCCCAACAGTGTTTTAAGGTTCTTAAACATTACTAAACCTTCTTAGGTCGTATCTTAACATGTTTATGGGGGCCAATCTTCCTAAACAACATATTATTATCATATTTCCCAAATTTTCCCCCAAAACCTATGAGTATGAGCCCAGAAATTTAAAGTCTTCAATTTCCCTTTATAAGTCCGTTTTTACATCATAAAAAGTTGTATTTCTTTTAGTACAAACACCCAATAACATTCTACATGCGATCCCTATAACATATCATGAATTTCTATCTCCAATTTCATGGGTTTTCATCAAACCCCCAATGTGATGCAATTATTTTAAATTCTAAGCATGGAAGAAACATTTGCTTGAAATTAACGTAATTAAACCACTTGCCTTAGATTGTTCTTCTGAATTTGTTGTTGAAGGTTGAAGGTTGTCCACTTCCCTCTCTCCAGATTTCTCCCAAGGTTGAAGGTTGAAGATGGTGGTTATGGTTTTCTCTTTGGGAACCTCTTCTAACTTTTCCTATAACTCTCGTAGCCCTCTAAGTTGTAAAATGATGGTAATGGGTTAAGTTGGTTACTAAATAACCTATAATTAACACCCAAAATTCGTTGATTAATATTCTCAAAATTTCAAAATTACCAAAATGCCCTTTTTCGTTGCCGGTTTAGCCTAAAAATGCCCCGGGACCCAAACTAAACCTCCGGCTAGTGTTTTCTGACTATTTTGACCCTTCCGAACACGTTGGCGCACTCAAAATGATCATTCGGTTAATAAAAATAAAATTCACTTTTAAATTCAAATATTTACATTCTTGACGTGACTGACACGCGCGACTCAACAAAATTTCCCAAATTGCCGTATTTCGGACTCGCGACAATTTCAATATTCATATATTGCCATATATACACATTATAATCAAATACCAACTCACATATCGTTAGTATTATATCCAGATTAATTCTCCATTAATTCACATTTGATTTAATTAATCCCATAAATAAATATCGATAAAAGTACGGGGCATTACATACTTCCCCCCAATAACAGAATTTCGTCCCGAAATTCGGAAGTAGAAGGTACCTAGTAAAAACAACTCTCGATAACGTTCGCGCATCTCATCATCGCGCTCCCATGTGGACTCCTCAGCATTATGATGCCGCCACTGAACACGTACTAACGATACTATCTTTGACCTTAATTTCCTCTCGCTTCGGTCCAAAATAGCAATTGGTCCCTCCTCGTAGGAACTATCGGGTTGGAGGTCGATGTCCTCCAAAGCAATGTGAGAATGGGACAAATCATCCCTAAGATATTTCCTTAGCGAGGAAATATGAAACACATGATGAATCTTATGCAAATGCTCCGGTAACCCAAGTCTATATGCAACGGACCCAATTCGCTCGATGATAGGAAATGGCCCCACATATCTCGGTGCCAGTTTCCCTTCTTCCCAAAATGCATAATTCCCTTCATAGGAGATACTCTAAGTAAAACCTGGTCCCCCACTTTGAATTCTCCGAAGAACCTCTTCGCATCAGCATAGCTCTTCTGCCGATCCTGAACTACCCGAATGCGACTCCGTATCAATTCTATCCTTGCCGAAGTATCCTGAATCACTTCCAGCCCAAGTAGTTTGTTGTCCCCCACCTCTAACCAACATGCTGGGTAACGACAAGGTCTACCATACAACGCCTCAAATGGAGCCATGCCAATGGTGAACTGGTAGGAGTTATTATAAGCACACTCCACCAGTGGAAGGTACTGCTCCCATCCACCCCCAAAGTCTATGATGTACATACGCAACATGTCCTCCAACATCTGATTTATACGCTCAGTTTGCCCATCAATCTCCGGGTGATAACCCGTACTCAACCGCAATTCCGTGCCCATGGCCTCCTGAAAACTCTCCCAAAACCATGAAATAAATATCTTGTCTCGGTCAGACACGATGTTTAGGGGAACACCGTGAAGTCTCACTATTTCTGTAATAAAAATATGGGCATACTGTCCCGTGGTATAGTCTGTCCTTACGGGTAGAAAATGAGCGACTTTGGTCAGCCTATCCATAATTACCCAAATGGAGTCGTGACCCCTCTGTGACGTAGGTAACCCTGTGATAAAGTCCATGGAGATGCTCTCCTATATCCACATCGGGACCTCTAATGGCTGTAGAAGTCCTATCGATCTCTGATGATCCACTTTTACCAGATGACAAGTGGCGCATTTAGAAACAAACATGGCAATATCTCTCTTCATCCCACTCCACCAATACTGACGTCTCATATCTTGGTACATTTTATCCCCACCGGGGTGTACCGCGAACCGTGAGCTGTGCAACTCTGCCATCACCTCGTGTCGCAAGTCTTCCCCTTCTGGAACGACTAGTCTCCCATTGAAGTGTAATCCCCCGTCTGAGATAACGGTGTAGGACTCGGCTCCCTCTGCTAGTAATCGAACTATCTGCTCCTGACAGAACGAGTCATTTGCCTGTGCCTTTACCACCCTCGTGACAATCTGTGGTGTAACAGTCATCACAGATATGAATGATCGGGCCACTGTATCCTGGTGTCCCAACTCCTTCCACTTAGCCTTCCACACCTCGGCCACCTCATCTACTGGCCTACGGCTCAACGCGTCTGCTACCACATTAGCCTTCCCCGGGTGGTATTGGATATCAAACTGATAATCCTTCACAAACTCAAGCCACCTCCGTTTCCGTATATTCAACTCCTTCTACGTGAATAGGTACTGTAGAGATTTATGGTCCGTGAATAACCGGAATTTCTCCCCCAGGACATAGTGTCTCCAAATTCGAAGTGCAAATACAACTTCCGCTAACTCCAAGTCATGGGTGGGGTAATTCTTCTCGTGAGGCTTAAGCTTACGGGAAGCATAAGCTATGGCCTGACTCTCCTGCTGCAATACACCTCCAAGTCCTTGTAAGGACGCATCGGTGTAGACTAGATACTCAACTCCCGGTCTTGGAAATGCTAACAAAGGTGCTGAGGTCAACTTATCCTTCAACTCATCGAATGCCAACTGTCAGGCATCGCTCCAAATGAATGGCACACCCTTACGAGTCAGATGTGTGAAAGGACCCGCTATCTTTAAGAAACCCCGAATAAATCTCCTGTAGTATCCTGCTAGGCCCAAGAAACTACGGATCTCAGTCGGTGTCATGGGCTGTCCCCACTCCCTCACCGCGGATACCTTCCCCGGATCAACAGATATCCCCCGGTCTGAGATGATATGCCCCAAAAACTGAACCTCCTTCAACCAAAACCTGCACATCTCATACTTTGCATACATCTTGTTCCAATGTAGTGTCTGCAAAACCAGCCTCAAATGCTAGGCGTGCTCCTCTTCTGTCTGGGAGTAGACCAAAATGTCATCAATGAAGACAATGACGAACTGCTCTAGGAACTTTCTGAACACCCTATTCATCAAGTCCATAAACATGGCTGGAGCATTGGTCAAGCCAAAAGGCATAACCCGAAACTCGCAGGAACCATATCTCGTTAAGAAAGCAGTCTTCGAGATGTCCTCTTCCCTGATACGCAACTGATGGTATTCAGATCGCAAATCAATCTTGGAAAAGAAAGAAGCTCCTCTCAGTTGGTCGAATAAGTCATCGATTCGGGGCAACAGATACTTATTCTGTATCGTGACCTTATTCAACTCCTTGTAATCTACACATAACCTCAACGATCCATCCTTCTTCTTCAAGAACAACACAGGGGTACCCCATGGTGAAGTACTCCTCCGGATAAACCCCTGACCCAACAACTGCTCAATCTGATCCCGTAACTCTCTCATCTCCGCTGGAGCCATACGGTAAGGTACGCGGGCAATAGGACGAGTGCCTGGCGTCAAATCGATCACAAAATCTATCTCTCTACTCGGAGGTAGTCCAGGTATATCCTAAAATACATCGGTAAACTCTCGAACAACCGGAATCGCATCAAGTGGTATCACCACTTCCTTAGAGGTCTCCTCCTCTATATAGTACAAGTGAGTGGACGATCCGCCCTCAGGGCGAGGCATCGCCACTAAAAACATCTCCTGCCCAGGAATGGCAAAGATAATACTCCTACTAAAACAGTCAATCATGGCTCGGTACGCAACCAACCAATCCATACCAATAATCGCATCGTACTCAGTCATCTCTAATACTAACATACCAGCGGGTAAAGTAAACCTCCCGATCTCTATACTCACGCCTCTACATATAAGGGAAATCACGGAGTCCTTAATCAACGGTGAATCTACACAAGTAACCTTGCTCTCGGCGGTGTCTAATAACCTAATAGTGCATGAAAATCTCATGGCAATTAAACAATGTATGGCCCCCGTGTCAAATAAAATACGCCCCATAGTCCCCTGAATAGAGAACATACCCTTAATAGCCGGTGGATCCTGTGGGGCTGCGGCATACTGGAGCTGATACACTCTCCCATACTGAAGCTGTCCCTGCTGAACTGGCACCGCTGGAATGGGTGGTAGTGCTGCCATCTGTGGTGGTGTTGGGAGGGAGGCAGAAAACATAGGTCTCTGTGGCTCATGTCGAGCACCCTGTTGCTGCTGCTGTGGGGACCTGCCCCTATCAGGACAATCCTGGCGTTTGTGGCCAGTCTTGCCACAAATATAACACTTCCCCGAGAAGTTTCCCCCTCGCTGTCCCTGCTGTCCTCGGCCCTGATGGCCGTTACCATTCCACCCCTGGCCATGCTGGCCCTGCTGAAACTACTGCTGTTGACCATTCTGACCGTGCTGGCCCTGATGGCCGTTCGGACCCTGATTGCCCTGCCTGAAACCTCCCTGTCCACTTCTGAAACCCCCATATCTGAATCTCTTAATATCCCCCTGTTGGGAACTCTGGTCACCCTGCCTGTACTGTCCCTGAGCAGATTGTGCCCCACTGGCACCATTTCCCCCAGTCCTGCCCTGATGGCTGGACTCTCCTGACCTCTTGCTCTCAGACATGTGAAAGCGGTGATCCTGGCAGTGTAGCAGTGCAGCGTTAACCACGTCAAAGTAAGTGGACAACGAGAGATTACCCAACAAATGATGACGGATCCTTCAAGTCAATCCATCAGTGAACTTCTGAATCTTCTTCTCCTCAGTCGGTATCTCATCCGGAATAATGTTCAATAAATTAGTGAATTTGACCTCATACTCAGCCACAGTCTTTCCCTCCTGCTTAAGGTTCATCAGTTTCCTTCTCATCTCCGTGTGAACAGCTGACGGAAAATACTTGCGATCGAACCGCACCCAGAACTCCTGTATAGTGAGAGTGTCCCTCTCCTCGGCGGTGGTAATGGACTCCCACCACTGCAACGCAGATCCCACTAGCTTGAATGTAGCTAGTATCTGCTTCTGAACATCGGTGCACTCGTACATCCTTAAGTGCCTCTGAATATCCTTCCTCTACTGACTGGATACCACAACATCGGAGCTACCTGCAAACTCCGGAGGGTGTGCTTTCTGAAAAGCATCATGGACGTGTTCCCAAGCAGACGGGAATGCATGTGCCTGAACTGGCGCTACTGCCAGTGCCTGGGGCGGTGCCTGCTATACAACGGCTAGGGCGGCATTTACCACTTGGGCTACAATAGCTGCAACCTCGGCGGCATTCATGGTGCCTTGTACTGGTGTAGGCTGTGGCTTTGCATCCCTAGGAACCCGTTGCGCGCGTCGTGGAGGCATCTGAAATGAGTGTAAAGTCTATAAGTTCGCAGTTATTAACTCAAAATAGCTGAAGAACGAAGCATACACAAAAGAATACAACAGTCCTAAAATATAGGGCTCTGCATCAAAGAAAGCTCAGTGAAAACATAACAAGCCGTAGAGATCCTAAGGACACTAGAACTTGATGCTCTGATACCACCAGTGACACCCCGACTAATTAAATACCTGGTAGCTACTCCTTTATTAAATTAATACAAAATGCCAAGTTGGTTCAGTTAATAGCATCACTGACGAAAACATTTTTATAATTACTAACCACCTAGTATTTAAAAAGTGAGTTGTCAAATTTTAAATTAAATCTGATTAACATGCAATAAATGAATTATAAATAGTTAACATAACCATTCACAATGAAGTCTCAATAGAGTAACCATCAAATAATAATGAGTCTTGAGGAAATACTCCTCACAACAATCCCAATACTGAAATAAATAAAAGAAGTCTGCATCCTAAATTAATTACAAACCAAAGTCTGAATAACTGAAATATAAAATGTCTCTAAAGGAAATGGGCGACATGCCCTACAAATGATAAGACTCGTAATGGAGTCAAGACTAGGAAAGGATGCGTCTACTGTCAAGGCCCTGTAACTTCCACAATAGCTACAGCTTGTCACCTGAATTGAATTCCTATGCATGGTGTCCTTGTGGCTGGGCACCTAAAAAGGTTTTTTTTACAAAAATAGATTTGAAAGTAAACGGGTTAGAGCCCGAATGTGGAAAATAGTTTAAAAATAGAAAGTGCTTTAATGACATTAAAACAATGAATGCAAAATACATGTTAGGACGTGCTCTCACATGAAATACTCACCTCTCGACTATTTGTGCACTCCTAACGTACCGTACCCATTCAAGTGATTCTCATATCTATCTAGACCAAAATAAATTCTAACATTTCTACTCGATTCGCGCTTTAATTCCAACATCATCAATTAAATAGAGAGTTTTACTTAAATTCTCGGATTCCCAAATATTAGCAAAACCATTTACTGGAGATTATCCCCTTTTTTATCTTTTCAGAGCGTTACTATAATTATACACACAATTAAACATGACAATTCTTCCAATTTACAATATTTATTCTCATCATAATTATACAGTACTAGCACCCCGAGGCTAAGCTGCGGTGCACACATACTCTGCTATCCCATCCCGGTACATCACGTACATAAGGATCACGCATTCCGAATTTCTTAGGAATCGTTCTCAGATAATAGCAATCACAAACAATGGAGGCGAACATAGTTCACATCACATGGGTCACGCACATACCTATGCTCCCATGATCAACAGACTTATTAACTTCTCAATAAGTCCTTCTCTGACCTATGTCCTCGAGGTACCAATATATATCCCCCCGTAGGCACACAAAGATTAGATGGCCCTAAACGAACTCAAACCTCCCGTGATAGCAAGTATGGTAGGTATGCCATACACATAAAATCATATATACTAAGCATGCACACATCTTAGTTATTACCATATTTTTATTAGTGGTATACTTCTTACTCTTATAACAACTTTTAGTGTTACACAACTCACATGTCCCCGGTTTATATATATTTAAGTCATCAATTACTCTCACATCGTGATTAGTCACTCGCGTCCTAATCCATAAATATCATTTGGTTCGAGCCACTATTCTATATTTTTCTCCTTAACATATCACAAATCTCCAAACTATACCTATTAGTTAACAAGGGAAAGTTATCTCATCAATTAAACAAGGTTACGGGACACTAGAAATCAAATCAGGCCAAAAAAGGCCATTCTGTCAACTCGTTAGAAGTCTCGTTCGAACGAGGTCGTTCGAACGAGAGTTCGTTCGAACAAAAGGCATCGAATGAACTACCAACTCATTAGAAGACATACAATCACCTCGTTAGAATCTCATTCAAACGAGCTCGTTCGAACGAGCTCGTTCGAACGACCTGGGTAGGTCTTCTAACGAGATGGCAGTTTCAAGCCCAGAAATTTTACTTCATTTTTTCTCAATTTTCCTCTTCTCTAAACTCATCCTAAAATCATCCCAATGGTGTTTTAAGGTTCTTAAACATTACTAAACTTTCTTAGGTCGTATCTTAACATGTTTATGGGGGCCAATCTTCCTAAACAACATATAATTATCATATCTCCCAAATTTCCCCCCAAACCCTATGAGTATGAACCCATAAATTTAAAGTCTTCAATTTCCCTTTATAAATCCGTTTTTACATCATAAAAAGTTGTATTTATTTTAGTACAAACACCCAATAACATTCTACATGCGATCCCTGTAACATATCATGAATTTCGATCTCCAATTTCATGGGTTTTCATCAAACCCCCAATATGATGCAATTATTTTAAATTCTAAGCATGGAAGAAACATTCGCTTGAAATTAACGTAATTAAACCACTTGCCTTAGATTGTTCTTCTGAATTTGTTGTTGAAGGTTGAAGGTTGTCCACTTCCCTCTCTCCATATTTCTCCCAAGGTTGAAGATGGTGGTTATGGTTTTCTCTTTGGGAACCTCTTCTAACTTTTCCTATAACTCCCGTAGCCCTCTAAGTTGTAAAATGTTGGTAATGGTTTAAGTGGGTTACTAAATAACCTATAATTAACTCCCAAAATTCGTTGGTTAATATTCCCAAAATTTCAAAATTACCAAAATGCCCTTTTTCGTTGCCGGTTTAGCCTAAAAATGCCCCGGGACCCAAACTAAACTCCCGACTAGTGTTTTCTGACTATTTCGACCCTTTCAAACATGTTGGCACACTCAAAATGACTATTCGATTGATAAAAATAAAATTCACTTTTAAATTCAAATATTTACATTCCTGACGCGACTGACACGCGCGACTCAACAAAATTTCCCAAATTGCCGTATTTCGGACACGCGATAATTTCAATATTTTCAATATTCATATATTGCCATATATACACATTATAATCAAATACCAACTCACATATCGTTAGTATTATATCCGGATTAATTCTCCATTAATTCACATTTGATTTAATTAATCCCATAAATAAATATCGATAAAAGTACGGGGTATTACGGTATGTATGGTTTCCACTAATATAATACCAACTCACGTACGTTCATTTCTAATCATCAACGTAATCTGGAATCCCTAATTAATTTAATAAAACCCTAGTTCTTCCCATTTATCCTCTAAGAACATAAATTTCCAGATTTGTTCATCATAGAAAATCATCTATACGTGATTTCTAATCTACGTACATAAATTGTTCAACCTCAATTAATCTCATATTCAATTCATGTATATCAAATCTCTAATTTTCATCACTTTTATTAACACTACATAAGTGTTTCATTCCTATACTAACATGAACATGAGTATTGCTAAAGAAAAGAAAGTAATAAACAATTGCCTCAAATTTGAATGTCTGATCTGCTGGTGATGTTGGTATAGATGTGTTCCTCACTTTTCGATCTACACGATGGTGGTGGTGGTTGTGCAAGGTGGTGTTAATTGGCCTCCTTCCTTTGGGGTTTGCTCTCCCTCACCCTTTGTGGTTCTCTCTTGATTTCTGTGTAACTTAACCCTAATTGAACTCCCGTAACTAATATAATAATTATCTAATTTTTGTCCATTTTAACTCTCCAAGAATCTAATTGACAAAACTACCCCTATGGGGTGCTGGTTAGGCCTAAAATTACCCCGGAGTCCAAATAAAATGTCCGGGTAGAGTTTTTCGACTATCTCGACCCTACAAGACTCAATGGTTCACTCGAAATTACCATACGAGTTATACAAAAATAATTTATCTTTTTATCCCATACAATTAGTCCCGACACGGCTCACACACGTGTCCTGACCTAAAATACCAAACAGTCGTATTTCGCACTCAAATTTTTTTTTTAAATTATACAATTCCATATTACATATACCCACAGTAATAATCAATGATTTCCATCAATAAGTATTAACCCTTGGCACGCTAGTTAATAATAATTTTAAATTCGAATTAATTAATATTAAATTTCTCGACCTTTTTAATTTAATTAATCCAACAATAATAATTAATCTCATAATTATATAATATCATAAAAATGAGGGGTATTACCCTCATTTGTCTCTAAACCACATGCAACATATCCATCCGCGATAGATAGCCCCACAAAGTTCTTCTCATCAGTATGGCCTTTTAGGGTTAAGATGCAAACATTGGCTGATAAACTGGCGGAGCTAGTTTTGTTGAGGCCCCAAAGCTTTAAGTTGTTATCAGTGGTGCAGATATAATTATTTCTGAGTCCAAACATTTCACATAGCTAACAGATAATATACACCAAGGTGTAGAAATGTTTCGTATATCATAGCAGTAGGCATTGTGAATACGGTGCAAGTGCTCCGGCTACCCAAGTCTGTATGCCTTCGGTCCGATCCTCTCGATAATGGGAAATGGTCCTATGTATCTCGGAGCCAATTTACCATTTTTCTCGAACCTCATCACCCCTTTCAAAGGAAACACACCCAGCAATACTTGATACCCCACGTTGAACTCCCTGAAGAACCTCTTTGCGTCGACGTAGCTTTTCTGCCTTTCCCGGGCTACTCGAATATGGTTCCTGATAATCTCAACCCTGACTGACGTTTCCTGAATTACCTCTGGCTTGAGTAAATTACTTTCCCCCATCTCTAGCCAACAAGTAGGAGAACGATAAGATCTACCATACAGCGCCTCTAATGGAGCCATGCCGATCGTAAACTGATAGGAGTTATTATACGCAAACTCCGCCAGTGGAAGATACAACTCCCAACTCCCTCAAAAGTCAAGGACATACATGCTCAACATATCCTCCAGCATTTGATTAGTACGCTCAGTCTGCCCATCTTTCTGTGGGTGATAAGTCGTACTCAACCATAGTTCAGTACCCATAGCGTCCTCAAAGCTCTCCCAGAAGCGCGATACAAAAGTCTTGTCTCTGTCAGACATAATGTTCAAGGGTAACCCATGCAATCTCACTATCTCGGCAATAAATATCCGGGCATACTGTCCCGAAGTGTAATTCGTACGTACCGGTAAAAAATGAGCTACCTTGGTTAACCGATCCACCACCACCCGTAAAAAATCGTGACCCTGCTGTTAAGTAGGAAGCCAAGTGATGAAATCCATGAAAATACTTTCTCATTTCCACGTAGGTATCTCCCGTAGCTAAAGTAACCCTGGAGGCCTCTGGTGGTCCACCTTTACCAGCTGACAAGTGGCACACTTGGACACGAACTCCGCAATGTCCTTCTTCATCCCACTCCACCAGTACAGTCACCTCATATCCTGGTACATTTTATCCCCTCCAGGATGTTATGCAAATTTGGATCAATGAGACTATGTCATCACTGTATGACGTAAATCCTCTCCTTTCGGGACCACTAATCTCTTATTAAATTGCAATCCTCCATCTGATCTCACTGAGTAGGACTTTGCGCCCTCTATTAGAAGTTGTACAATCTGATCCTGGCAAAACGAATTAGCCGCCTAAGCCCGAATCACTCTCGTAACAATCTCTGGAGTGACTGTCACAATAGACATAAAGGATCGAGCCACTTTCTTCTGATGTCCTAATTCTTTCCACTTCATCTTCCACACTTATGCCACCTCACCTACTGGCCTATGGCTCAATGCATTAGCAACTACGTTGGCCTTCCCCGAGTGGTACTGAATCTCAAACTAGTAATATTTCACAAACTCCATCCACCTGTGTTGAAGCATGTTCAACTCCCGTTGAGTGAACAAGTATTGCAGTGACTTGTGGTCTGTGAAGAGGTAAAATTTCTCCCCCAACAAGTAGTGTCTACAAATTCGTAGGGCAAACACGACTGCTGCTAACTCCAAGTCATGGGTGGGGTAATTCCTCTCGTGAGGCTTGAACTTGTGGGAGGCATAAGCTATAGCCTGTTCCTCCTGCTGAAGTACTCCACCAAGTCTCTGTAGAGAAGCTTCAGTGTACACCAAGTAATCCACTCCTGTCCTGGGTAAGGCAAGAACTGGAACTACCGTCAATTTATTCTTTATCTCATCGAAAGCTAACTCGCAAGCATCATCCAAAATGAAATTCACCCCTTTGCAAGTTAAATTTATCAGTGGACCTGTAATCTTTAAGAACCCCCTGATGAATCGCCTGTAATATTATTCTAACCCTAAAAAGCTATGCACCTCCGTCAATGTCGTGGGCTGTCCCCACTCCCTCACCGCCGACACTTTTCTCAGGTCCACTGATATCCCCAATTCTGACATAATACGCCATAGAAATTGTACCTCCCGTAACCAGAATCTTCACTTTTCATACTTGGCATACAACTGATGCTCTCGTAGATTCGTAAGAACCCATCTCAAGTGCTCGACATGCTCCTCCTCAGTCTATAAGTAAATCAGTATATCATCTACGAAGACGATGGCAAACTGATCTAAGAACTCTCTGAACACCTGGTTCATCAAGTCCATGTATACTGCTGGAGCATTTGTCAGCCCAAACGACATGACTTTGAACTCATAGGACCCATATCTTTTAAAGAATGAAGTCATCGACACATCCTACTCCTTAACCCATAGCTGATGGTATCTTGATCTCAAATCTATCTTGGAGAAGAAAGCAGCTCCTCTTAACTGGTCGAACAAATAATCAATTCGGGGCAACGGATACTCATTCTATATCGTGACTTTGTTCAACTCTCGGTAGTCCACACATAACCTTAATGAACCATCCCTCTTCTTCACAAATAGAATGTGACCACCCCAAGGTGAGGTACTCCTACGGATGAAGCCCTATCCCAGCAACTTTTTAATCTGATCCCGTAACTCCCTCATCTCAACTAGAGCCATAAGGTACGGTGCGCAGGCTATCAGTTGGGTGCCCGACATCAAATCTGTAATGAACTCTATATCTCGATTAGGTGGTAGTCCCGGTATCTCCTGGAACACATCGAAAAACTCTCGAACAACAGGAATCGAATCAAGAGGAATCACCGCCTCTATAGAGGTGTCCTCCTCTATGTAATTCAAGTGGGTGGACGATCCTCCCTCAGGACAAGGCATCGCTACTAGAAATATCTCATGGCCCGGTATCACAAAAATAATAGTCCTACTGTAATAGTCTATCATGGCTCTATAATTAGCAAGCTAATCCATGCCTATAATGGCATCATGCTCGTGCATATCTAGGACTAGCATGTCGATAAGAAAAATTAATCTCCCAATCTCTATCCCTACCCCTCGGTATATAAAGAAAATCAAAGACCCACTACCCAGCGGTGAGTCTACACTAGTCAATGTACTCTCTACTATGGTTAACAACCATGTGGAGTGTGTAAAGATAGCGGCTATAAAACAGTGTGATGCCCCAGTATCAAATAAAACACGCCCCATAGTGCCATGGATAGGAAACATACCCTTAATCGTGGGTGGTGCTTTCTATGGTGCTATCTGATGGACGTTATAAACACGTCCATAATGTAACTATCCCTGCTGAATCGGGGGTGCTAGCAAAGCTGGGGCCTGTGCTGGTGCTGGTAGGTAGGGGTGTAAACGGGTCGGGTCTGGATCGGGTCTGGGTATATCCAGATCCGATCCGGGTATATTTTTAACGGATCGGGTCTTACCCGATTACCCGACGGGTCTTAGAAAATGGATCCAGACCCGGATCCGTTAAGGACCCGGAGACCCGACCCGAATACCCGACCCGATTATATATATATATATATATATAAAAAAACTGTTTATATATATATATATATATATATAAATAAAACTGTTTTTATATAAATATAACTTATATTTATATAAAAACAGTTTTATATAAAAACAATATAAAAACTGTTTTTATATATATATATAAGTTATATTTATATAAAAACAGTTTTATTTATATAATATAAAATAAAACTGTTTTTATATATATATATATATATATATAAAAACAGTTTTATTTTATATAAAAACTGTTTTTTACATAAAACTGTTTTTATATAAATGTTTTTATATAAAATAAAAACTGTTTATATATATATATATATAAAAACAGTTTTTTATAAAATATAACTTATATATATATATATATATATATATATATATATATATATATATATATATATATATATAATATTATATATAAATATATATTTATTATATTATATATATACACATTCGGGTCGGGTCCTTATCGGATCGGAGTCATGTATATCCAGATCCGATCCATTAACTAATCGGGTAATCGGGTAATCGGATAATCGGGTCTATAAAATTTGCTCAGATCCGTTAATTTAGGTCGGGTCCGGATCGGGTCCGGGTCCAGACCCGGTCCATTGACAGCCCTACTGGTAGGGCAATGGGAAAAATGACTTTTAGGGGTTCCTGCTAGGCACCCTATTGCTAGGGAAACCTTCCCTTGTCGGGGCAATCCTGCTTCCTATGGCCAGTCTTCCCACAAGAAAACCTCCTTCCACTAAAGTTACCTTCCCTCTGCCCCTGTTAGCCTCGGCACTGCCGGCCATTGCAGCCCCTCCACTGGCTCTGCTGATGCCTCTGTTGGCCCTCCTGGCCCTACTACTGGCCCTGATGGCACTGCTGATAACGATGTTAGCCTTGCTAGCTATGCTGACTAGACTGGCCCTGTTGGACCTGTCTATAATCCCCATATCCCTGCCTAGAATCTCCATATCAAAATCTCTTAGCAAGGTCCCTCTAGTAGGAACTCTGCTCACCCTGAAGGACCTGTCCCTGAGCTGATGGTGCCCCACTGACACTACTACCTCCAGTTCGACCCTGTTAGTTGGACTCCCCTACTCGTTTGCTCCCCTGCTAATGGAAGCAATGGTCCTGATGATGCAATATAGTAGCGTTGAGTACGTTAGTGAAAGTACCCAACAACAGATTACCTATGAGGTTCTAACGAATCCTCCAGGTCAATCTATCCATAAACAACATAATCTTCTTTTCTTCAGTAGGTGCCTCATCTGGTACCATAGTAAGCAGCCTCATGAATTCCTCCTCATATTCTGTTATTATCCTACCCTCCTGCTTCAGATTCAATAGTCTCCACCTCATCGCTGTCTGCACGGCATAGGGAAAACATTTACAGTCAAACCGCACCCAAAAGATCTGAATAGACATGTTATCCTTCTCCTCGAAGGTAGTAGTGGAATCCCACCACTGCAAAGCGGCCCCCACTAGCTTGTAGGAAGTCAATAACTGCCTCTGAATATCGGTACACTAGTACAGGCGAAGATGCCTCTGGATATATTTCTTCCATTGGCTCGCTATGATGATGTCAGAACCGCCCGAGAACTCTGGGGGATGTGCTCTATGGAAAGCATCTTTGACTCTCTCTCTTATGCAGTGGGAAACTGGATTGGAACTGGCGCCACAGCTTGTACCTGGGGTGGGGCCTGCTGTACCACCGCTAAAGCTACATTTACCGCCTGAGCAATAATGGCGACAATGTCAGCTGCATTAATTATTCCCTGAGCCTGAGCTGCTGGCTGCTCTGGCTGGACATTTCTGTTTCTCGGGGATCTTCTCGGAGACATCTGAAACGAGAAGGGATTTATTAGTCCACAATTATTATTAAATCTCAAATAGCTGAAGACGTAAACGTATAAATAAGAGTGCAACTATCCTAAAGATATGGCTCTACATCAAAGAACGCTATGCAAAAAACATGTTAAGCCGTACATATCCTAAAGGATACTAGAACCTGATGCTCTGATACCACCTGTGACACCCCGCCTAATTAAATACCGGGTGATCAATCCTTTCTTAAATTAAAATCAAAGTGTTCGGTTGGTTCATTCTTAGCATCACTGTCAAAAATAATTTTCATTATTAATCACCTAATAATTAATTAAGCTAAGTGTCAAAATATTTTTCCAAATTAATTATACCCAATTAATCCATTAATAAATTCCATGCTTTAATATATAAGCCAATTCCATTCCACAAGGATAAATACTGAACATGAATAAAATACTGAAATAAATGAGACTAGATAAAACATTCTAGTTCAAAGTCTAAAACCAAAGTATCATAATACTCAATCCAACAGTAAGGAAATGCTAATAAAAAAATAAAATTCCTGAAATAGTTAACCTGGAAGCGGGAGACACATGCCCTAAATGAAAGATCTGAACTAGGAATAGAATGAAGAGATAGCATCGTCTAATATCAATAACCTACAGCTTCCACAATAGCTGCATCTCGTGGAACGATTCACGTGCCTAAGTCTGGCGGTGACCCTGTGTCAGGACACCTTGTATTATATATATATATATATATATATATATATATATATATATATATATATATATATATATATATAATAAAGGAGGAAGGGTTTTTTGTCTCTCCCAACTAACGGTTGAGATCGAAAGTTGATGAGTTTGGTGTTTATCAACTCGCGGCTGAAATTGAATCTTCGTTTGTCTCTAAAATCGTTTGTAGCTGCTGAAAAGCACAAGGCTCTAGGTCTGTACCCACTGTTGCACACATGGGTGATGCTCAGATTGTGCCGCTCCATTTGTACCCACTGAAAAGCACAAGGCTCTAGGTCTTCACTTTCCAATAAAACAATATGAGTTAAGCACATTGGGAGAACCAATGCTCTCTCTCTGTCCTTACGATTAGTCTTCACATTGTGTCATAACCCAATTACTCACAAATATCAAATATCAAGATTGAAGAAGAAACCACAATTCGAAGATGAAGGCAAAGATCGAAAAGCTGAACTTTTTTTATGATCAAACTCTGGGAAACTGGGTGAGCTTTGTATCAAATCACCTCGATGAAATTAATGGATGACGAATATTTTAGGAAAACATGGCCGATCGAAGATCTGACTGAAGATAATGGATTATGAAGACTTCAAACATTAAAAAGCCCAAATCAGGTAACCCTCAAAGTTCTGATATTATTGACGAACTCCATATCTAAAGACACACGATGAGATGATTCTAGAAATACGTGGAAGACTAATATCTGATTTCACTATTTCTCATAAATACGTGGACCATATCAGGTAACCCACTAACCTTAGTTCAATAAAGATTCCTATAGCTAGATTATAAAAGATAACACATTTTGGATTAGTCATTATAAAAACTGAAATATTAGTCTTCACGAAAAAAATGGTTAAGAAGATGAAAATCAAAATTGTATCAACAACCTAATCACATATCCATAGAAACCCCTCTTATTTTCAAATTTGTGTGTAATAATAAGGTCTCTCTCTCCCTCTTCCTATTTTCCTATCTCCTTCTAAGGGTTCTTCAGATGTTGGTTTTTGAATATGGTTGTGTTATTTTTTTGTTCTTTTTTATTATTCCGTTAACTCACGGGTAAGGGCCTCCACTACAAGGGTTGTGATAATGGTTTAGATGGATATTTACATCTGACGGCTAAAGATAAATGACATAAAGAGAGGTATTTCTCTTGGTCCCTGAGTGTTTGTTATCGTTTCTAACGGCGGTGGCTTCTTTTGGTCCCTGTGTGTTAGCTATTGGATATAAAAGCTATTAGCATCCTTTAGTTAAGTTAGGTTTTAGGTTTAAATCCACGAATTCGTGAAGGAGAGAGGTTGGCATAGTGGTTACCGGTTTACCATATTACTGGGTTCATCTATGGGCTTACTATTACAGTACACAAGCATTATTGATGACTGGTCACAACACAAGGCTCGAGGAGAAGCTGTTTCTTGGGTATTGTCACATAATATTTTGGTACTATTATCAAAAGACATAATATTTTGGGTTGAATAAAACTCATAATGTTATACATTTTCTGTAAAAGTTTTATTTATATTTTAGTCTGAGACCATCTCAACTTTGATTAATTGATTTCTCATGTATTAATATAAATTTCAAACACTTCGTGGATAAGTTTTTGATAATCGATGTGCTTTTATTACAGGGGCAATATCTTGATTTCCTTGGTACTTAACTAAACACGAGATGATTTTTTAGTCACTGAGTCTTAATATTTGTGTAAATTATAATATGGGTTTGGATTAATCAAATGTCATGACACGCACTTTTGTCAAAAATCAATTCTTCCATCACACGCACTCTGTTTTTTCAAATATGACACACGCGAATGTTGATTAATGAGAGGTTCATTTATTGAAAATTTTATTATACTAATGCAAAATATTATTCCCTTTTCATACAACTAATGTAAAATATTATTTTATTTACATACATCCTTCATGGGATGACCAACATTATTTATATTTGCACTATTGACGACACGGGAACAAATTTATCACGGTGCCATCGTCATGGGTACAAATTATCACCGGAAGAAATTTATCTATGTGCCATCGACACGGGTATACCCTAGATAATAACTTTTTATAACAAGTTATTTATTAATGGGGCTTTATACATAAAAATGTTTGTGACATTTTTTAACTTTTGAGAACTAAACAATTTTTTAAAACTTTCTTTCTTAATTTATGTACAGTTTTTAATACAAAAAAACATTTTGTTTTTTTTATTTACAAAAACAGTTGAAAAATATATAAATGTTTTCCAATTGACACATAAACACGTGTCACATGTCACAAAATTAAGTTTCAAAATAATGTATAAATGTGCGTATCGCAAATGCATACATCGACACATGATACACCAAGGCATGACGAGTAAGTGTACCATGGAATGACCAACATTATTTATATTTGCACTACTGGTGACACATTTAAAATTCAAAATATCACTGGAATAAATTTATCGCTCTGCCATCGGTACGGGTACAAAATATCTTGGGAACAAATATGATACACGGGTGTGTTGCAAGCGTGATGAGCATGTTGGTCAAAATTTCAAAAGCACCCCTGTAAGATCACAATTTTACATTTTGTATACATTTTAAATTTATTGGTCATGCAAATCAAGTTGCAAAAATTACATATTGACGTGCCTTAGACAAAGACCCTATAACGAATGCGCTACCATGCCATGTTCGCGTGTGGGTCGAGTTAAAAAATTATTTGTAAATAAAATTTATATTATTATATCCCTTTTCGTGCTTGGATTCGAGTTGCAAAAATATTTGCACTATTGGCGACATGGATAAAATTCAAAATATCACGGGAATAAATTTATCACAGGAACAAATTTATTGTTGGACCATCGACACGGGTACAAAATATCATGGAAACAAATTTATCGTCGTGCCATCGGCACGGGTACACCCTAGTATATATATATAGCAAAAGGGAAGAGAAATAACAGGAAACGGATCAGAGCCCGATTTATAAAAATATTTGTTTTAGCAAGTATTTAAAAGTGCAAGGTTGCAATTATTAAGTACATGTTAGTTCCGAACTTTCACTTGAGATTCTCAGCACTCCACTAATGTGCACACCTAGCATATGTCTACCCCGACCTAGTCATCTATAATATTCCCAACTAAGTTACAAACATGAACTCCTAAATATATCTCAAGGGAGTAACCCGTATCGCCCATACAATAAGATAATAATATTCTTATATGTCAGTTACCCATTTTACATTCACTATTTTAATAGGAAATCTTTTATCCTCTAGAATTACTTTACTTATCCATATTTATACATTTTCTAATTTCACACATTAGAATCATTCATTCTCAAGTATATATATAACCAGCTCCCCTTGGTTAGAACTACTTGGCGTAATACATACTCTGCTATCGTGTCCCGGTGCATCACTCGCTGCATAAAGGACAATTAGTTCGGCATCTCTCACGAACCATAAATCTCATAACACAAATATTCGAGGCGAGCATACTCACCAGCTAAATGGGTCACGCACATACCTACGCTCCCATTAAACCGTCAAAACTATCCTACATAACAGATAACATGTATCCAAGTTCATATGCTCTGGGTACAAGTCAATATCCCCCCATCAGGTCACCCAGGATAAGACTGTCCACTGTGCGAAACCTTCGCTTGATAGCAAGAAACGTAGGTATGCTATACACATAGTAAATCAATACATAGGTATACACTCAACCTATTATAATCTCTAGGTATTCACACAATTAAGTATCATATACTATTCGCAGTATTACTTTCACTTAATACTCTCGGCGTGTTAATAATTATGATCATAACCCCGCTTCTAATTTTCTAAGGGTCATTCATCCCACTTATGACCAAGTCTTAAATCACACTTATCTTAATATATCATCACTTCAAATCTTAGTGTACTTCAGTAAAGTTCTTGCATTTCAAGTACCGAAGGATGTCCTAGAGGTCTACAATTCAATTCTGGAAAATAGAGCAGGGCGGTCCGGACCCACTAGGAAAGCGAGTTGGACCCTTTTTAAAAACAAATGATCCGGACCTTTTTAAATAAAACGATTCGGACCTTTTTTCTGAAAAACGGTACGGACCTTTTATGAAAAGCGGTCTAGATCACTACCTTTTCGACACAAATTAAACAAGAAACGTTCTCTTCACCTATTCAATAACTATAACCTCTATGAATCATTCCCCAAATACCGATCAATCATACTAAATCAATTTCCTAACATGTATGTATGGTTTCCACTAATATAACATCATTAATTCATTTCTAATCATCAATGTAATCTGGAATCCCCAATTAATTTAATAAAACCCTAGTTCTTCCCATTTATCATTCAAGAACATAAATTTTCAGATTTGTTCATCACAGAAAATCATCTATACGTGATTTCTAATCTACATGCATAAATGGTTCAACCTAAATTAATCTCAGATTCAATTCATGTATATCAAATCTCCAGTTTTCATCATTTTTATTAACAATACATCGGTGTTTCATTCCTATGCTAACATGAACATGAGTATTGCTAAAGGAAAGCAAGTAATAAACACTTTCCTTAAATTTGAATGTCTGATCTGTTGGTGATGTTGGTATAGATGCGTTCCTTACTTTTCGATCTACACGATAGCGGTGGTGGTTGTGCAAGGTGGTGTTAATTGGCCTTCCTCCATTGGGATTTGCTCTCCCTTGCCCTATGTGGTTCTCTCTTGATTTAGGTGTAATTTAACCATAATTGAACTCCTATAACTGATATAATAATTATCTAATTTTCTTCCATTTTAATTCCCCAAGAATCCAAATGACAAAACTACCCCTATGGGGTGCCGGTTAGGTCTAAAATTATCCTCGAGTCCAAATAAAATGGCCGGGTAGAGTTTTTCGACTATCTCGACCCTTCTGGACTCAATGGAGCACTCAAAATTACCATATGAGTTATACAAATATAATTTATCTTTTTATCTCATACAATTAGTCCCGGCACGGCTCATACGCGCATCTTGACTTAAAATACCAAACTGTCGTATTTTTCACCCTGACAATTTATAAAAATTATATAATTCCATATTACATATACCCAGAGTAATAATTAATGATTTCCATCAATAAATATTAAACCTTGGCACGCTAGTTAATAATCATTTTAAATTCGGATTAATTAACAATTAAATTTTTCATCCCTTTAATTTAATAATCCAACAATAATAATTGATCTCATAATTATATTATATCATAAAAATGAGGGGTATTACACTCATTTGTCTCTGAACCACATGCAACATATCCATCCGCGATAGATAGCCCCATAAAGTTCTTCTCAGTATTATGGGCCTTTAAGGGTTAAGATGCATGCATTGACTGATAAACTGGCGGAGATGGTTATTAAGGCCCCAAAGCTTTAAGTTGTTATCAGTGGATGCAGATATAATGGTTTCCGAGTCCAAAAATTTCACATAGCTAACGGCTCGGTCATGGCCAGATAATATACACTAAGGTGTAGAAGCGTTCTGTATATCATAGATGTAGGTTTTATAATCCGCAGAGCCAAATGCCAGCTAATAAGAGGAACTAGTAGAGAATTGAACACAACAGACATTTGCAATGTTCCTGATTGTGCATAAACCCTTCTTCTAAGCACCTAATTTCTTCAACCAACTTGGTGGCATTATTTTTCTTACGCTCTCTCATTGACTCGAGCAACTTCAATTATAATTCTAATTCTTCATCCTCTTTGTTAATAGTGGACAACTGATCTCCACATGATTCTTGACTCGAGCAAATGAAATAATAATTATGATTCTTCATGCTATAGTTATATCTTGTTCTTACAATAAAGTGGGGAGGAATAAAACAGGGCCTACCATTGCCAAACATTTCAGCAATATATCAAAGACTAAGAATAACCACAATGACTACATAAAGGAAAAAGTTTATAATGATAAAGCTCATATGAAACTGAACAATAAGTAAATGTACATAAATTTATATTCAAGAAGAAAAAAGTTATACAAAATTGATTTAATAAAATGAAGAGAAAAAATATTTTTGACAAGGAGAAGATTCTATTTTTGTCAACAACGTTTTTCCTTTCTTTTCTCGGCGCCTATCATCTCATGTCCTCTTCAATTTTTGCCTTCACAGGAAGCAAGAAGAGTACTTAGTTGATAGGCATATATATATGGTTCATGAATTCATACTAACTTTGATCTAAATTAACCCTTCATTCCAACTTTTATAGCATATTCAACAAATTTTAGCGTATAATGAGCGTAGCTTAATCTAGGGTCTGAGTTGAACACTGGGCGAGTGTTGTAATTGTTTTGTGGGGTGAAAGGAAACAATTTCTCACTTATAATATGTTCGATTTTTTTATTAAAAACAATATCAAGATTATTCTAAAATTAAATTAATTTTAGAAGTATAAATAATTGAAATTACCATTTTTTTTATAGAATTCAACAGAAGCGAAGGGAAATTCACTCATAGATTTCATCAAACACTTGGGTGGTTTCCATATAAAATTGGAATGAGTGTAGGATGTAGAAAAATAGAAAGGTAGACAAACATACAAATAATTTTTTAAGCAACAATATATAATCGCCTTGCCATGGTTGTTAAATTACAGAAAACGAATGAGTGTAGTGTAAAAAACTCCACTCAATAATTTCATCAAACACTTGGTAGTCACCATATAAAAACAAAATGAGTGCTGAGTGTAGAAAAGACAAAGCTGTACAAACTTACAGATAATGTTTATAAAGAATAAAAACGACGAGACATTAGATGTTTCTGAAACCTACAAAACAAAAAGAATTTAAACAATAGACCAAGCCATATTAATGGGTAAAATGGAACAATACAATAAAACAATCATGTGGGGTTTTATAAAGAATAAAGAATATGAGGCATCAGGTCTTTCTAAAACCCGCAAAACAAAAGGAACCTAAACAATTGATCAAATCAAGATTAATGGATGAAATGGAACAATAGTATGAAATGGATTCAATCATCTAACAACAGGAACTCCAGTTATAAAGACATTGAGAGAGATTATTTGATATTTGTGAAAATGGGTATTTGGAGAGACAGATTGAGGGGGGGTGCATTGAAGGAGGAGGAGAGAGGTAGTGGGGGCATATGAAGAGAGGAAGTAGGGGCATATGGAGAACGAATCTTCTAAAAAGAGACGCCAAAATTATATTTAGTTATTAGATGAGTTCAAACACCATGCCACCCAAGTTATACCCAACATAACCAGATTACTATATGTTGAACTAAGTTATATGCAAATTGTAATGAAACCCAATTTATACAAACATTTAAAAAAAAAATCAACTCAAGCACCATGTATATATGTGTGTATATATATATGGAGAGAGAGCACATATTAAGTACACATAATTGTTGTCGCAAACTTATTTTTCCAAGATGTAAAAAAAAACATTTTTGAGTTTGAGTTTTTATATGTGTTATTCAAACATTTCAAGAGACCTATATAAAAAAAATTAGCTCAAAATAACGTTTTTTGCTATTTTAAAAGAATGGGTCAAATTTTCACTGCTTTTAAAGTTGCAAAAGTTTGACCGATTTTTTTAAAATAGCAAAAAAAGTTATTTTGAGATAATGTTTTTCATGTGGGTCCCATGAAATGTCTAAACGTCATATAAAATAATTAAGTCGAAATATAATTTTTTTATTATTTAAAAAAAATTGGTATGTATACTTGATATATATATATATATATGAGAGAGAGAGAGAGAGAGAGAGAGAGAGAGAGAGAGAGAGAGGGGAGAGAGATGAATAGATATAGAGCCAGACTCCTCTGCACACCCAATTTTATATACCAAGTTTACACATCGGTTTTTTAACATAATAAACAAATTATTTTTGAGTTGATTTTTTTGTATGATATATAAACATTTGAAGGAGCCAAAATAAAAAACAAATGCAAAAACAGTTTTTTCTATTTTTAAAAAATCGGTCAAATTTTTAATAGCTAATAAAGTTTGACTGACTTTTTTGAAATAGTAAAAAAAAATTGATGTGATTTATTTTATGTGTCCTTTGAAATGTTTAAATACCCTATAAAAAATTCAACTGAAAAATATATTTTTAATATTTAAAAAAAATAGGTTTGCGCCAGGTAGTACACTAACTTGGTGCATACAGGACCCTGCTCTTGTGCGGACTTGTGCGAATTACTCCTCATTTTAAGAGTGCAGACTGGATATGTGTTACCTGCTGGTGACCCTAGAAATTATTGGCTAAATTATACGCACACTCTCTCTCTTTTCTAGGCTCACCGCCAGGTGACACATATCCGGTTTGGACTCTTAAAATGCACCCTGATCCGCACAAGATCAGTATATATATATATATATATAGTGCTCCCATACGGTAGTACCGTATGGGAGGAATCCGGACTGTCATGTGTGTAAATAGGAGAGTAAAATTCGGTTTCTCTCCTCTCTCCTCTCTCTTTCTACCTTTATTTCTTTTCTCTCTCCTCTGTCCTCTCTCCTATCACGTCACTTCTCTCAAATCTCTTTATTGTTCCATTCCAAAGTCCACACTACATCATGTGGATATGGATGTAGTTTTTAGTTTTTGCTGAATTCTTTCTATAACGCCCAAAGGTTGGGTGTGATAAATGGTTATTATCCTATTTGTGGGGGGCAATAAAAGTGGGGGATGTTAACAGAAAATGAGGGTTTAAATAAAAATACCCTATTTTTTAAGTCCAAGTTTAAAACAAACAAGGACAAGAAAATATCACGGCAATTAATTGGTTCCAAAAGTACGAAAATCAATGTTGAAAACCATTGTAAATAGAAATTATGAAACAAAAAAATAATAAGGATGTAAATATAATAAATTCATGTTGCAAACAAATAAAGTAAAAAAATAAAAAATAGAGAATTAAGGTAAATGTCATGTTTTTTTTTCATATTTGAATTTTTAGGATAATGGTTTTCAAGTTTATAAATCTAGTCACTGTGGTACAATAGCATTTATTTGTGTAGTCCCTTTAGAGTTAGGAATTAATTTTTTTGGTCCGCGCCAGCGGCACTATTTTTCACCATTTCTTATGGTGTTTTTATACACAGGGACTAAATTTATAAAATTATTTGGAGTGTCCTATTTTTATACACTTTGAGGATTACGAGGACCTTTCTCCAAAACCCCATAAAAAAATGTTCTTAGCTATTCTTGAGATAAATAAAACATGCAATAATTATTATCTTCATTTGAAGGCACTAAATTAATTGTACCAAAAAAAGTGCAAAGAATAAAATTTCGTCTAGACATCTTCATCGTAATCTTCATCGTCGTCTTCATCTCCACCCGTTAAATCTGTAAAAAAAAAAGGATGAAATGTTAAAATAAATTACAAATTTAATGAACTAGTCGGAGTTACAAATTATAAACAATTGCTAAGTTCCATTTTAAATTCATATTACCCGTCGTAAAAAAATCTTCCGTGGGTGCATCTCCATAAATATCATCGCCTTCACTGTTTGATCCAGAAAATCTACAAGAAACATATATAAAATAAAACAACTAGCGATATTTAGTAATTGAGAAAAATATATAAATTTACCTCGTGTTTAACATTGGACAATTTCTTTTATCGTGTGATTGACCACTTCGTCCACATCCATGACAACGCCGACCTTGAACCTTTATTTTTTCCTTCCCTCTTTGTATTCTGTGTTTTCCACATCCTTTCGCTCAAACTGTATTTGGTTCATTTAAAGAAATTTGTTGATGACTTGTTTCCTTCCTACGAACACCACCAATTCTACTTGCATTGACCTCCTTAATTTTTTCATACGCCACTTTTATATAATCCTCATAAATGACAGTCGTCTCTTAACTAACAACAGCATCATCAATAACCCTCGATGTAAGAAGAGATAATTTTTTTTGCCTTAACAATTAAAAATTGTCACTATTATCTTTCACTTCCATGCCACACTCGTCTATCACTTTTTCCAAGTTTGCATTTTGTGCCCATCTCTGCAATATATATTCATCCGGTAAAAGCACAGTTTGATTAAATTTAAAAAATGCCAAAACATGTCTACATGGAATTCCTTCAAAATCATTTTTTTTGCAACTGCAGCTCACAAATTTTGAATTCTTATCGTATAAAATTTTTCTAAATCTCGAATCACTTACATTTGGCTTTTTCACAGTGTAGAGATAATGATCACCTTCATCTTGTGAACTTTCAATTACATACTCTAAAATCTCCCATAACTCGTGTTGAAACTTAAAAAAAATAGTCCATGTGTATATATTTGACATTTGCTTCTCCATTGACATTGGCGTTTTCATCACCGGATGTTCATTTATATCGATGTGATTGGCTTTTAATTCCTTGTGACGTTGGTATTCAAGTGCCCTATTGAATCGTGTCACAAATTCGTTAAGTGAGTTATTTTTGGACAAATATCTTTTAAAAAATGCATGTACACTCTCTGCGCGCTGACTACTTGACATTCCAGCTGCAAAAATATGTTTCACAAATGCAGGTACCCATCTAGCCCGAATATCATACAACCCAGCTAACTAAGTATTTTGTTTCAAATCACTTTTTTCAATTATGTCCTTCCAGCTTGCTTCAAACTCTTCTTTCGTCTCTGACTCCCAAATAGATTGTTGAAAATCGCTAAAATGATCTCTATAATAGATTGCATCCAACTTTTCAGAAAATTTGTTCACAATGTGCCAAATGCAGTATCTGTGATATGTATCGGGAAGAACTTGAGCAATAGCTTTTGACATTGCCGGATCCTGATCAGTGATAATTATTTATGGCGGGCCACCGGGCATAACTTCCTGCCATTTTTCTAAAAGCCAAATAAAAGAATTTGTGGTCTCATCACTTAAGAATGCACAACCAAAAATTACGGTTTGCCCGTGATTATTAACCCCGGTAAATGGTGCAAAGATCATATTATATTTATTTGTGTTGTACGTAGTATCAAACACAACCACATCACCATAAAATTTGTATGCCCTTCTTGAAATTGCATCAGCCCAAAAACAATGAGTCAACCTATTTTCATCATCTCTTTCGTATGTAAAAACAAATGACAAATTTTTTTCTTATTCTGACAAAAAGTACTCCATCAATAATTCTGCATCATGTCCGTCAATTTGTTTTTTTGAATCCCGTATAAAATTTCTAATATCTTTTTCGGTACAACCAATGTTTTCAATACCGCCTGCTTGTACCGAAAGAAGACTAATTTGTTGATGTGTAGGTATGTTAACAAATGCGAGCTGTTGGGTTAAGGCTTTTTTTTGTTTCGGATACAGAACGGTGAGATCTTAATAGATGTACTTTCCTTGGGGTCGAAAGAGTGTGATTGTGACCTTCAACAAATTGACTTACTATGTAATTTGACCCAGACTTACTCTTCCCAACGGACAATTTTGCCTTACAACCCTCTCTTACGATTCCACGATGCCTCTTTTTTTCCTCCTCATTTTTATGGTTAGACTTTCCTTCTTTAAAACAACAATATTCCTTCCTGATAATTTCATCTGAATTCTTTTTCTTTTTAGAAGAATTACACCGTGTACTAAATCCCACCACTCTCGCATAACTATTGTAAAATTCATAAGCATCGTTTAAAGATTGAAATTCTTGTCCAATTTTTGGTTTATCCTCATCTTTTACTTGAGGAATAAATACTGTGTCAGATTGTTCATCAAAATTCAGCAAATCAGACTCATCCATCACTGAAAATTATAACAATATTAACATTTAATAAAAATAGATTACGAATAAAAAAACAGATTAACAACTTTAAAAAGGAATAACATATTTTCAATTAATAAAAAACAAACTTCCAATAAGTAAAAAAAACAGATTTGTAATTAAAAAATAAAACAACTTAAAAAAATTGATGTCAATCAATTAAAATAGATTACCAATTAAATTCATATTCTAAAAAACACAGATCGATTAATTATACAGGAAAACATAATTTTATTTAATAAAAAAAACTTTCAATAAATAAAAAAAACAGGTTTCAAATTAAAAAGAAAAAAAAAATAGATTTATACACATGTATAAATGAAATGTACGAAGGATCCTTTTTTTTATTATCTAAACAAATGCAAAATGATAAAAAGTAGTATATGAATTGTACCTTTAAATGCCTTGAAAAGAAGCTTTATGTGTAAGACTATCTTTGTGCATAGCTTGGTAAGTTTAGCTTGGTAGGTTAATAAAAAATAATGAAAGAATAATAAAGAGACTTTAGAGATGTGACGTGAGAGGAGAGGAGAGAGGAGAGAGGAGAGAGAAGATAAAGAGAGAGATGATGGTGGATAGATGAACAGAGGTGAGAAATATAGGATTGACTTGAGAGGTGAGAGGAGAGAGAAATCTCTTGATTTTTGGGTGTAAAACACAATCCCATTATTTAATATTGTGACACGCAATCAGTCCGTAAATTATAGAATACGGGAGGTATGCACTGGATCGTTATTGTGTATATATATATATATATATATATATATATATATATATATATATAGAGAGAGAGAGAGAGAGAGAGAGAGAGAGAGAGAGAGAGAGTATACCTGGGAGGCAGCCAATGCTTTTTTTAAGGAGGGAGATCAAAAGAATTGTCCAAAATCTTCTGCTTACCCGTGAAGAAAACAAAAATATTAGAAATGTTAAGGAATTTAGAAGACTTTGTGACAAAACGAAACACAAAACGATGACACAAGATAATGGATATGTATAATTAATTATATATAAACAATCTCAAATAGTGTAGAACTCAGATCCATTATGTAAACATTTTGAGTTAGTGTAGCATATAAAAAAACAAGACGAAGGAAAAAGAACATTTAGGAGTTGCGGGAGAGAATAGGGAACATTTGGAAGAGAAGAATAAATCCTTAGAGAGAGATAAAGAGAGTCGTTCGTTCGTGGAAGATGAGAAGAGGGATTGGGATTTTCTTTTTAAATAGAGGGTCCAAATTAAACTTACAAATAATGGGGAAAGGTTCAATCCAATTCATAATGTATAAAAATAAGACACTTCACATAATTTTATAAATTTAATCTCTGTATTAAAAACAGCATGAAAAATGATCAATATGTCATTTGACAACGCATACAAAAAAAAATCATCAAAATTTTAAAAGTTCATAATTTAAAATCTACAAATTCAAAATTCACAAAATTTATATATTTGAAATCTACTCGTTGAGATCTATCCAACAACACCTATATTTGATATTTTTTGATAAAAAATCGAAACCGATAAATTTACTATTTCACCAAAACCTCTATTTTTTCTGGCAAAAATTTCATTTTTTCCTGCGAACACTATATTTTTTCCCGATGAAAAACAATATTCTCCACCGCTGACGCGGACCAAAAAGTGAAAGAAATAGACGAATGGAGAGTGAAAAGAGGAAAGAGAAACAATCCGACGAGAATTTTGGTGGACTCCGGCGAGGATTTCGACATTCCAATGAGAATTCCGGTGGGTGGGATGGGGTGGGGTTATGTGTTTTTTTTAAAATGAGTTTTAAATGAGTATGACCATGGGTATACATATAAATACCTCTTTAAATTAAATAATTGAAATTAGCTGTTTTGTGTACTCCTAACTCTACAGGAACCACACAAATAAATGTTATTGTACCACAAGGATTAGATTTATAAACTTGAAAACTTCTATTCTAAAAATTGAAATAAAGAAAGGAACATGACCTTGACCTTAATTATCTATATAAATAATACACAAGATTAGTAAAAATGACTAGTAAAAAATGTTAAAATAAATAAAAATATATTTTTTCGCAGAAAATATTTTTGATAATTTGGATAAAAAAATTCAAAAAGTCAAAAATTTATGTATTGTTTCCAATTAGATTCTAATTTATTTCGAAAATTAAAAAATTCTAAAATCAAAAAATTAAAAAGATGCCAAAGTTGGAAAAATTCGGACAAAAAATCATTTTGGAAGAGGGTGAAATGATGATCATAAGTTTTAATAGTTAAAAATACATGTATTTATCTAATTTTCAAATTACCCACTTCCAAGCAGTAATTTTGGGTGAAATTTTTTGTTGATGATCTTTTCATTATGTAGATTATGTATACCAAATTGGATTGAAAATTATAATTTTTTACTATTTTTAAAAATAGGTATATTATTAGGAGTTATGTTGGAGCATTTATGTATGTATGTATGTCTTTATTTATGTATTATGTAGGTAATATATACGTATAATTAGGTCCTCCAACATTCCTCAGTTAACACACCTATATACATATCCATTCTTATAAAATAATAATAAAATATACGGTATACATAATCTACATGGTAAGAAGATCATCTACAAAAAATAATCAAAAAATTCAATCCGAAAATGGGTGATGTTGATACCAAAAATTATCCCGCTATGTGGACCATTCATGTATGAACATGTGTTATCCATCTGGGCATTAATCCAAGTCAGCAAGGGTGAGTCACCGACCAACTGAAGGAATGCCTACCAACAGGTTAAAGAAGCCCGACCAACACCAGGAAGACCGACCAACAATGACAGTAAATTGCCAATAGTTATATACATTATTAACATTGCACATATGTATATGCTTATGTTATAAAGGCATTCCATCCTTTAATATTCCTACTCGTGTACACCTTCAAAGGGTTATAAATACATTGTAAACCCTTCATCCAAGGGACATGAACAACGAGACAAGAGGCAATTGAACAAGCCCAAGGCAATACACAACAGCGGGCGTAGGCTTCCTTTTAGCCGAACCACTTTAAAAATTCTTTATCTCTTTTACTCATTTTTATCTGTGATCAATTAATTAGGCCAGTTTAATTTTTTGCCTCAAAAGATTGGCACCGTTTGTGGGAACATATTTCTAATCGTTCTCATTCATTTAAACACTTAAATGACTGATATTCTCTAATCAAGTCTCAGGAATCATGGCATTCCACCGGTCCTTTCTGCCCCACCAATAGCGAATGAATTAGCTGGAATTCTGGCCAGTATTGTAAGAGTCCAAAAGGCTATAAAGGACACTATTAGGCAACTCGCACAAATTCTTCAAGTAGGTGCACCCGCTCTGTCTGCCCGTGGAAATATGCCGCCAACACCACCAAGAGGAGGCAGGTGAAGTCAATCAAGAACTACAGGGGATATATCCTATCATCTAGGGTTAAATTCACTATCCAGGGCGTCAAAATCTTTCAATACACGGTCCTATTCTCCATAAAGGCTAAGTGACTTAGAAAGGCTAAGTCGTGCTTCTCCCTTTGATCGTTTGGGACCCAGGGGGAACAAAAATATTCCTAGGGCAATGTCAGGAAACACTCGATGACCATCTAATCGAAGGGAAGGCTCTTCCCAGTCTAGGTCAGACGCCCTACGATAATCCCAAGAAGAGAGTTCAGCGAACAACTGAACAACAATGCATAGGTTTGATGCTGGTAATAACACTTGGAAAGGTTCTATCCAAAGATTAGAGGAAATGCGAGGAGAGATGGCCAAGGCCAAAAATCCACTATAAAGAAGCTTTGTAAAAGGGATCTCCCTTCGTACAAGCAATTGTGGATTTTCCCTCTTCTGCAAAGTTTAAAGCTCTAACGGTCACACCCAAATATGATGGGAAATACCCAGTCCTCCATATGGAATAATACCAAGCATCCGTCGGTATTTATATAGTACCCGACGAAATGAGGTGCAGAGCATTCTCTGGAACAATTACTAGATCTGCTCAAATCTGGTACAATAGCCTTCCCCGGGGATAAATTTCCAGCTTCAACCAGTTGGCCGAGCTATTTATTAACAACTTTTATTTTGGGTCAAATCCTATTAAAAGGGTGGCGCATTTTCTTAGTGTGCGACAGAAGGAAGGAGAGAGCACCAGGGACTACATCACCCATTTCAATAATGAGAAGCCGGAGGTCGTAGATTAAGAGGAGAAAACTACTATAACATCCCTTATGAGTGGATTTCTCCCAAAGAAATTCTATTATTCACTTGCTAAAGATCCCCCAAAGACCATGAAAGAATTGATGTCCAAAGTAGCCAAAATCATGAATGCCGAGGAAGCAATGGCAGCCAAGAGGAGCTCGGGAGTAAAAGCTGAAGGAAAAAATGACAAGAAGGATCACAAATATTCTAAAGAGAATAAGGAGTCAAAACAAAAAGGAATTATAAAAAAAGCTCAATAAGTATCACAGCTACACTCCACTAAACATGGGCATTCATCATGTCTGGGAGGAAATCAAACACAACAATGATGTGCATTGGCCTAATATGTTGAGGAGTTCCTCTACCAAGAGGAACAAAACTAAGTACTATGAGTTCCATAGAGACCACGATCACACGATGAATCGTTGCAATTACCTTCAAAATGATATTGAAACTCTCATCCGAAGAGAAAAATTGAATCAGTTCGTTGATTGGCAGAATAATGAAGGAGATCGGCATAGATCAAAATCTCCTTACAGACCTAGAGAGGAAAAGAAGAGAGATCATGAAGATGACCAGGATGATGATCCCGATTTACCCCAAAAGCCTCATCAATCGGAACGCGAGGTATTCACACATAGTTTTGGTTCTTTTGATTGCCAAATGATTATAGGTTGAGATGCAGGAGGATGAAATCATACTGCAGAGCAAAAGGCTTACCTCAATGAGGCTCAAGCTTGCTCGTACATACAAAGGATTACTCTTGCCGAGGAAGACAAACCAAAGAAGGTTAATAAAGACAAGCTGGTAATAGACTTCTATAAAAATGATCTATTTGGATTACTGTACCCCCATGACGATCCTCTGGTAATTAAGATAAAAAAAGAGGATATCATTGTCTCTAGAGTGTTAGTAGATAATGGAAGCTAGTCAGATATCATGTCTAATCCTTGTTTCAGTAGCTTGAACTTTAAGATCAGCCAGTTAAAGGCCTATCATCGACCACTAATAGATTTTGCAGGTCAGAAAGTCTTCCCTTTGAGAACCATTAAGATGGATGTAATGATTGGTACATGGCCAACCAACCGAACAGAGAAAATACATTTCTTTGTAATGGATAAAAACATCCATTCAGCTTATAATATAATTATGGGAAGAGTTGGGCTAAAAAATTTTGAGCCAGTGCCCTCTACTCACTACACCAAAAACAATAATTTGGCACACCCTCATATTAGAAATCTTAAAATTGTGCCAAATTCTGGCACAGTTTAATGACAATCTAGCACACTTTAAAACAGTGCCAAAATTTGGCACTGTTTTAAAGTGTGCCAAAATTGAGTACACTTGACTAAAATATAAAATACCCTAAAATCACACTATTCTAGATTTTTGGTTTCCCGCTCTCTCATTCCCGCTCACCCGCTCATCCTCTCCCTGTGCTTTGATTTCTCTCGTTTCACCTCTCTTTCCATCTCTCACATCTTTGTATCATCCAAAAAGGGAATCTCTAAGGTTTATCATTGTGTTTGTTTTGGTATTTAAAGGGTTTGAATTTTTGGTAGATACATTCCCATTTTAGTATAATATTGCTCTTTCTCTTTCTTTATCTTTCTTTAGATACGATGGATAGACTTTCTAATCTAGGGTTTATCATTAGATATTACTTTCTTAGGGAATTATAGGTTGTTTTATTGAGGTATTTAGTTTATATTTCCATTATTATTGATGTTTTAATATCTCAATGTGCTTTTAATGAGGTCTTTAGTTTATATTTTCATTATTATTGATGTTTGATATCTCAATGTGACTATTTGGTAAGTGACCTTGAAGCTACGTTGTTTGAAGTGACATTGGAACAAGTATTATGGAACATGATACATTTGTGAACCTTTTCTAATTAGAAACTTTTTTTCGGTCTATGCATTAGGTATATAATGTTTGTCAGTTGTTCAACAAATGTGTTTTTTTTTATTTGCCAATTTCTTTATAAGTGGAGTTTAATGAAGGCAATTACTATGTTGTGTGAGTATAAGTATGTTTATTTTACATTAATTCTATAATTTAACTTTCATTGTAATTAACTAATATTTGGTTAATCCTCAGGTATGCATGGGAAATCAAGTTAATGGACTGTGAGGAATTCAGATTTTTATTTATCATCTATGTTATTATATAGATTGTTAGAGTTTTAATTTGTAGCTGGAATTACCTCTTTTATATGGGTGATATTTAAAGTTGATGAAAGATGTTGAAGTTATTACATTAATTTGGAGCTGCAATTACCTCATAGTTCAAGATCTATTGCGAACTATTGCGGAAGATTCATTGTAAGTTACTTGAAACTGTATGCTCAACTCATTAATTTTATTGTCCTTGGTCCTTCAATATTGAATAATGATTTTTTGGTAAAATGTACCTTGAAATATGTTTATCCATAGATGTACATTTTAACTTTTAATTAGCAAGATCCTACCATTATGGTATGATACGATTACAACTACAATAACAATTATGATTATACAAGAGTTCGTTGTGGTACGATACAAGATTTCATTTATTGGAAAACATGTGCAAGTTTTGATGTTGGGAGTTTTTGCATATCCTTAGCTTTGATGAAATGCAAGTTATCTGAACTTTTTAGACCTTTTTGTGTTTCATTTTCTATACTCCGTGTATACATATAATCAACCATTTTATATACTTCGTGTATGATAATATTTTTACTAAGATTCAGAAGCCATTCTACCAACATGCTCATGAGCATACACACCTTTATCTCCCATCATAATACATCTATAATTTGTAGGACCACTTATACATGTATCATTTGGACTTAATGTGGCCGTAACTTTGTGTTACCTATACTAATTTTTACAATTTCAAAATATTATTCAGTACACTAATCAATTCCTAAGACTAATTTACACTGTTTGATTCATTAGTTGCTATGACTGATTTACACTAATCAATTTTAATCCCATGCATGTTTAGGGTGAAGGAAAAATCACTAAGAGTTTGAAACAAAATCAATTGCTAGCTGATTTACATTAATTAGTTGCATATGACCGATTTACACTAATTGGTCTATGAGTTTCTACAAACAGTTAAAAATGGCACTAATCAGTTGCATATGCCAATGCCACTAGTACGTGTTATATCCAAACCTACCACTTGATAGCAAAAGTTTTTAAAACATACAAATCATATCGTGCAACATGGGTTATATACAAACCTACCACTTGATATGCCCCTGTTGCTAAAAAATATTGCAGCTATCTCCTTAGGTCGAGTTGCTCAATTACCATATGAATAGATGAAATACCCCTTGATAGGCTTGAAGGACATTTGATTAATTTTGACTAGTTAAATGACATTCGTGCATGTTTCTCATATAACAACCACACAAATAAAAACAAGAACATAATAATGAATTTGACTTTTTTCTTTCAGCTTGAGCTATGGAAACCCCAAGACTAAGTTTAACTCCCCACTATGTTTATGCGTGCGTATCCCTTCTTATTGTTCAAATATTTAGGATGTCCATAATTTGCTAGATTGTTATTATTGATTAGAAAAAGTTGATAGTATCATCATATCTCAAATCTGTGTGATATACACTATTCACAATATGAAAACAAGCTTAAACCACACATTTCTAATTCTACTTTCACCACAAATTGATTATCAAACTTAGGAACCTGAAATTATCTTCTTCCAAATCTTGCATATACTTAGTTTCCTTATCTCTTACCCGATGTTTTACTTTATAGGCTAATGATAAAATAATCAAAGAGAGAAGAATAGTTTTATGCATTTTTTTGGATGTTGCAGAGCAGTGACAAGAAGAGACTTTTAGGTGAGTCTAGTTACTTTATGAAACTATTTGGTTCACTTAAAAGTAAAATGGTGAAAAATATTTTCAATTATTCAGCGTTAAGTTTTGTTTAATGTTTTTTTTACGAACAAAAGTTTGAACGTGGAATAATAGAAAATACTTTTCGTTGTTTTACCTCTCACCTAGGTGTTAGTATCTTGCACTGAACCAAAAAATGATCAAGTTTCACTATCCAGGATTATGATTTTTATTTCATTCTTGCTTGTGTTGGTCGTTATAAAATTGTATGGAGCGGGTATTATGAAACGTGTATTCCTTTTCTACTTAAAACTTGGTATGAAGAGAATCCAGAAGTTTCGCAGGTTTTACTATCCTCAAGCCTGTTATGTTGAACGCCTAATAAGTGCTAGATAGAACTTATAAGGTGTAAATTATTATACTTTAGTCACTGGTTCTGCAAATAAGCTGTAAGTTATCCGTGATTTAAGTAACGTACATTAAGGCTCAAGGTATTCATTTTCACCAATGAACTTTTTGTAAAGACAAAAATCAAGTAGACTTCACACAATTTAAGTTTATTACAAGAGGCACTTATCTAATTTCACTGAAATTATTTACAGGTAGAGTTGCTGTGGAATTCGTATTTGTGCAGAGTTTGGTGGATCTGTGTTCAAAGTTCATGTTGGAAGTAGTATTGTTATAATATATTCATTTACGTGAAATAGAACATGATAATGCGATGGCGTGTGAGGTCGCTCTTTCTTCTTATTACAACTGTAATATGCATATTACAGTGCACATTACAACTGTGAGGCACAATGCTTACAATTATATAAGGCCTGAAGTGAACATGTAAGAGAGGTAAATTGATCCAAATTAAAACAATGAGAGATTCATGATCTGGATGGAACTCCAGTGTCCATTTAAAGACTTGCATAGGGTATCTCATAATCCACCATGTCTCCTTCATCCAAATTCTATGGAAGTATTCTTCATTAAATAGTCTAATGAAGACGTGTTTGTGATCCATTAAACCAATGTTAGCCTCTGATTTAAGTCCAATTACGTTTATTTCCTTCCTGATTTCTTCCATGTTGGGTCTCCCATGTGAGAACTTCCCCACTAACAAGTATTTGTAGGGGTATGCCATCTGCTGGATTTCTTGATTGGAGAAGAAAATAGCTTCTTCTCTTTTGAATTTTTCCACTGGACGAAGGGATATTTTTTGTGTTTGAGTTCTTACCAACGACATCAGCAAAAGAATGCTTTTACGAGGTAGGAGAGGGGGGGGGAAATCTGGTGCATCTCTGGGACTGCCACCACCGTGGTTGAGCAGCCGCCAAGGATGCCATGGGTAGAGTTTGATAGGGGGGGGGGGTTAGATGGTAGCTATTTTTTGTAATGAGAAGCCAAAGTTCCACATTATTCATCTTCAACAAGATTCTCTATAATGACTTAATTAAACCCTACATTACGGTGCATATTACAACTGTAATATTTATATATGATTGTTCTGCTTCTATTTTTCTGGTAATAGTTATTTTTTCTTCTATTTTTCCAGTTACAAATTCATATATGTGGAGTGAAGTGAGAAACGATTAATTTGATTAATTGAGTTATGGTTGTTCTTTTAAGTGGTTTACGTTGAGATTATTACCCACGAAAAATATCACATTACTCGGGACAGGTGTGTTTATTTTCGATAGTATTATTAACATTGAAAATGTTCTTTTATCCATACCCTACCGCACTTTCTTCATAGCTAATTTGTTAGTGTTGATACCATTAATACTTTATCTACTTTACTCTCCCTTTAATTTTATTTTTAAGTATCAATATGTGTAGATCATAATGGTTCTAAGGTTCTACATTTTCTTTATTATTGGCTAGGTATCTGATAAAATGTCCAAACTGAGTATCCTAATTTTCTTGCTTATTGTGTTTGGTATGTTTTTTATGTGATTTTCAATGGTGTAAGGGTTGCTTCATTGTGTAGACACTTGACTCCCGTGGGAAGAGTTCGTTACAAGGTTAGATACAATTTTTTGTTGATTTTTATTTCAACAATGACACACCAACAATAATCAAGAATGATCAAAGCAAGTGATGATACTTAATTTATGTTTCTCTACCATGAATTAATTTTTGTACTCAAAGTTACATGTACCCTAGAACCTCTGTTTCTCTAAGCTAACTTTTTAATTTTCGTATTATCTAAGTTGTCTACTTATACTTATCATATAACCTTTGTATTCTAAGTTTGTCGCTGGTGTTATTAGATTTGGATTAGGACTATGAATTTAAAGGCCTATGTACTAAAAGTTTGGACATGAATTGTCGCTAGTGTTATATGATACCATGAATTATCGCTGGTGTTATTTTCTAATTTCCTTCTATACACTCTAGGGACATGTTGCAAAGATTAATTGAATCTCACTAATGCATTTTGCCTATGGTTCAAGTATAAGTAATTGGAATTGACTTCCATTTTGAATCGGGTTATTTGAATGCATCCAAATAAATGCTGAATACGTTTGCTGAGCATGAATTAGATAATGTGGACCACTGGCGTATAAATTGGAAATCAGCAGCTGCTACATCAGTGTTATGGTGGATTGTGATAAGTTTTTTAGCAAACTGGGTGGCCCTTTGTGTGTATAAGAGTATTGATAGTGCAAAGAAAGCATTGTAAGAGCAACACAATAATTTTTAGGGTCACATGCCAGAGGGCTATTGACGGACCAAATCCAAATAAACCTTACTATTAGTAACAAAACCACCACCATTACACTTCCAAGAAGGGAAAGTATTCTTCCTATGGTGGGTCCGGACATGGACACCCGATGGCACCGTCGGTACTTCCTGCAGGGGGTTTTAATGCGAAAGTTACACCTCCGTCTTTGACCCCTGCTCTTGGGCAGGCACTGACTGCTTTGCTTGCTAGCCAGGGAGCTGGTTTTAGAATTACCAATCTACTTGGATCCAGTCAGCGGTTACAACCTTCCATGAATAATTTCTCTGTTTAATCCTTTTGCATTTGGGTAGTTTAAAAATTGAGTCATTAAGAGATCAACCAGGTCTACTATGCTGATCTGGTTTTAATCTTACTGTTATTTTTTTTATTTTTCTATTTTACTTTGTCCATTCCACACAATTTTTTAGTTTTGTTATGATATTCTTATCAAGTTGGGGTTATATTATAAAGAATCATATATAAGAGAAGTTGTATGATTTTTTATTGCAATCTCTATACATAAACATTGATTTGTATTTTCAGATTTACTGAACATCGGAATCGGAAATAAGTGCATTGGCACTGGACGTGAGCTAATCAGAAGACGAGCAATACATAGTCACACAAACTATGAGCCTTTTAATATGGACCTTCTATATGCCAATGGTATTACTTCTTCCAATGGGATTGGTGGTATGGAATTTTCATTTCCTAAGTCGATGCACAATATCTTCATGGACCCTGCTGATCAGAATGACCCACTACTGAGGTAAGTCTCAATTTTTGGTGCATTTGTATCCACATGTTCAATGGATACCTATCACTTTTGTAGGAGGGTACCTTAGATTATAGATGGAGGCTTAACCCCTATTTGAGTATGGTGATGATAAGCTAATTTGGCCAAAGCTTTGGATTAATGATAGGACACACAAACACAAACCCAATGAAGATGAACTCAGTTTAATCTCACAAAACTCTCGTGTATAACTCAGAAAAATAGTAACGAACTTCAGAAGTCACTTAGTTAAAGGGAGAGAGAAGTAAGCACCCTAAATACACCTTGGTAGGCAGGTAGAAACACACCAAACACCCTCAAGAATCTCCGTCGAGTATTAAAAGCTTCGTAATAAATAACAATGGTGAGTGAGTAAAGTCTCTGATTTTGCAATAACTCTCTCTGATGTGTATTCTCTCTTAGCAATAACTTCTCAAACTCTCGAAAGATCCCCCTCTCCTCAGGGGTGATTGGGGTCCTTAAATAGCCCCCCACATCATCCCCGAGGCAACTCAGTCATTAAAGACTATGAAAGACACCCCTCATACTTTATGTCACAACATTAAATGCCTGAGGCACTAGTTGTCTCCACGTTATAAACATTAAATGCCAAGACATGCCTTTTGCCTAATCACTGTGTGTCAGGGGGCTGTTGTCGCAGAGGTGTCTCACCAACTGCCTGATAGCCCCAAATACCATAATGGTTTACTCAAGTGCAGGTCTGACATTGTTTAGCTGGCTAGTGACATCACCTATAGTAGATGTGACATTAAGTAGAGGGTTATTTGGTTCATAACTCAATACCCGATGGAACTCCAAGCTGCTCCGCTCGAGATTCCACGGTCAGGGTCCTTTGGTGTTTTACTAGGTATATCTAAGATGGTCAGGACAAGCCCCAACGGTACCTCACTTCTCAATCCTCCAAACTAAGTCCCTCTAAAGTTCTCACGGTGAGGTCGTTCGATAGAGCATGAAAGCTCTCCCAGGCCCTGCTAAGCCTGGTCTCTCGCGAGTACCGTGTGACCTCACATAGATTCATTATTCTCGTTACATCATTACAATCGTTATAGCTCATAGCCAATATAAACAAAGATACAATATGACTAAGTAATCAATCAAGTTAAAGTATGAGTTGCCAGGCCAAGCTGCCACGCTTGAGCTGCCTTGCTTGAGCTGCCACACTATCTTAATCCCGAACACTGTTGCTAATGGGTGGATTATCCCTGATATCAGGATTACCTCCAAGCCCCCTCTACATTTGTCCCTTCGTGGAGGGATTTGGTGTGGGAACAAAAAATGCCTGGATGAAAACTTTGCAATTCGATGAACCTTCTCTGCGTGAAAAAATTCTGACCTTCTTTCCCCTGTTAGAACCGTAATGATATAATCTATTGGAAAAAGTAAAATTCTCCCCGATGTACCTAAGCCGAAGCACCATTCTCATTGGGGTTTGGGCGAAGGGACATCACCGTTTTTTTCTCGTGCTGATCCTCAACTGTTCTAGCTTTAATATTTAAAATTCTCCCGAAAGGCCTACTAACCTTCTCAAATACTCGTTTGGACTCTTAGTAAATAAAATTATCCCCCGTGGTGCTTCACTATGTTCGAAAAATGTTTGGATATGTGGGATCTTCTTCGTTAGAAGTTTATTGGATATGCCTGACAGAATATTCTAGCGCCAAAACTTAAACTTGTTTAAGAAGGAAACGCTTTTTGTTCCCTATGCTTCACTTCATTGATGACGTGGCACTGTCTTTTCAACTGCCAAGGTGTTTCCCGAAGTGACACGTGTTCATTTGAAATGATTGTAGGATGCCGCGAACGTGCGATGGTGGGAAAATCTAAACGCTGAACTTGGAAATTTCAAACGGCCATATCCCAACACTTAACCCTTCTTTTCTCTTACTTTGCCTTCGTCTTCCTGAAGCTTCCATTTTACTTTAGAGAGAGAAAGTCTGTGAGAACTCCATTGTGTCTGAGTTATTACCTTCCTTCCCATCTTATCTTCTACACCACCACCTGTGGTTGTGCTCCTCCATTCTCGTTCTCAAACCTTTCTTACTTGAAGCTTTTCTCTTATTTTATCGATATCCGCTATGGCGTCCTCAAGCAACCCAACCATATCTTCCGTCAGTGCTTCGCCTACTGCTTCTACCATTGCCACCACCCTGGATGCTGCCCGCTAGGAACAATTAAATTTTTATCGTCGATCACTTATTTTTGGTGAAGGTGATGATTTTACTAGTGCATGTAAGAGGGTCCATTTTTCTTTTAAGTTTGACCCTCTATTGTTGGGTGATGAAGACGAAGCTTCTACTTAGTGGGGTTTTCTTCCTCCTGAGGGGACTCTTCGATTTCGTTTGGAGCTAGGGGACTTCCCGTGGTCCCACATTGAGTTTGAAGCGCCCGGGGGTTCTCCTCCTCTGTTTGCTGCGTGGAACTCCCACATGCAGAGCTCTTATGCTGAAACGCTCGCCAAGATTGGGATGCAACGGGCTAAGTGGTTTGGTGAGTTCACTCTCTCCAAGAATAATGTTGCCCTTCCTGTTCTGGTGTCTCGTTGGAATGTTATAACCCATACATTCATCGTTGCGTGGGGTGAGTTCACCGTGACACTGGAAGACGTGTGTGAGCTATCGATGAGTCACTGGATGCCTAGGAGACTGCTAACCGTTTGGAGCTGGACCGAATATGCCAAAGTTGCACCGGTTCATCGAACAAGGCCACTTTTTCCCCACTTATCAATTATTTCTTCAAGGATTCTGCTGAAGGTAGTTCTTCTGGAGGTGCCCCTGGCCAAGGTACATCGCTGGAGCTTCCTACTTATATCCTTATCGTTCTTTCCCGTTTTCTTCTATCGGGAAAACGCAATGATCATCCCCGAAGGGACCTTATCAATATATCCCTTCGTTTAGCTCGGGGTACCAAGCTTCCCCTGACTGCAATCGCCTTGGGATCTTTCTATACATGGCTCGATAGGACCCTCTTCAACATGGAATGATATCTTGGTCATTATAACTTGGCAAATTTTGCTAACTGTGTCCTTTTAACGAGCTTCCTCTATGTTCATTTTCCTACCGTAGCGGCCAAGATCAATCGCCCTCCTTCTGGGGAAGGAATTCTGCCCCCACGCTTCTATCTTTATCATAAAAATTGAGTCAAAAGGAGTTGATCTCTGTGATTGATCGTTTTGAAGACTTAGTTATGAGGCCCTACGAAGAGGATGTCTTTGTCCACATTTGTGACTTTTTCCAGCATAAATCCAGGGTAGTGGAGGTAGGCATAAATATTGAAGATCCTTTGCTGGCTGTGGTTGTTCTGTTCTCCCTCAGGTATCTGCCTTCCTATACTTAGTGGGGATATACCAACGAGTATTACAATCCCGACCGATGCATCCGCCAATTTGGTTTTGATTAGGGGGCTCCTCGCCCAGTTTTTTAACCATCAAACCCCAAGGTTTCCTTTAGCGAGGCCTGCTCCCTATTTTCTTCTACTGCTGCATGGGGAATAAGTTATGTAATGTCTAAGTGAGTCACCATTCCCAGCAATAAAAGGCAAGGGAACGTGTCCCCTTTGTTTGTTACACGATACCGACCGAAATAATTGGCTGATATTGTAGAGTTCATCGAGGGGGATCCAGTGTATCCTCCTGTTCTTTCCTTTTCTACGTTGGAGCTGGGTTTAAAGGGCAAATCCGTCCTTGGGATTAAGTTCCCTTTGAGTAAAACCACCAAGGTATGTTCCACTGAGATTCCTCCCCTTTGTTCCAGGATCCCTACTGGTACACCCAAACCCAAAAGTGTTGCAGCCTCTAAAAAAGCTATCCCTTCGACCAAAGTTTCTACCGATGAACCTTCAGGACAGAAGGCAAAGAGCGGGGCTTCTTTCAAGTCCAAGTCCCAGACTAAACCCCAAGATCCTAAAGAGGCATTACCCATTGCCTCCGTTCCTCCTCCCATGCCTGCAGAGATGGCTAAGGAGTTGAGAAGGAAAGCTCAAGCCGAGGTAGCCCGCATAATCGTTGAGTTCGAGCGGCGTGATCCAACTGTTCCTTCACCGGGAACCTTCCCCAAAAACATAGTTGATACCACCGAGCCCACGGTGAAGAGGGGAAAAAGTTCAAACGTTTTTTGAGGTACTGGCACTGGTGCATCAGGAGCGAGGAAGAAAATTCTGGGTACCAAGTCCCAGAGGAGACAAACTCCTGAGGTGAATTTATCTCCTGCCCCCTCGCCTGTCAGATCTAAGGTATGTATACTTGTTCTATTATCATTTCCCATTTGCTTAAAGAAAAAGTACATTTGCTTATGAATTTTGGTAAATTTGGTGCAGGAGGTTGAAGAAGAAAGTCCCAATCCCCCTAGCCCCCCGTGAGCCCTTTTGTGGGGGATGTTTCGATGTTTCGCCATCCGATGTGACTCCTCCTCGTTCGCCCATGACCGGGATTACATATTCCCGTCGTTTAGCCTCTCAAAGTGCAAGGGATGTTGCCGTGGGGGGTGATGCTGTTGACACTGTGGGCGTCTCTTTGTGACTAGAGACAACTCCCTCCATCCCTTCTGGTTTATCTTCTCCACCCGAGCTTCTTCTGCCCATCGTTCTGGCTGAAGAAAATGAGCCCGAGGTATGATTGGTATAATGTCCTTTCAGTCTCACCCCATTATTTATTTATAATGATGAACCTTAATATTTTGGGATGCCCTAGGTTAAAGTGTCCACGTTGTTAACATTTCTCTTCCCACGGTGCTAACGAGACCTTTGACCATAATTCCCCTTTTTCGTACCATAACTGAGGTAAGTGACATTTAGAGGTACTTCTCCCTTTTTCTGTGCGTATTCCTCTTTTCTTTTCTTTTAACACTGAACTTCATATTGCATCTTTCTCCCAATCTTGCTCCACCTTCTCTTGAGAGTATGCATGCGTATAGGGCCAAGGTTGGTGCCTCTGCTCCCCGTGGTGGTTTTTTTGTACCCGCCCATTTTGGGGCCTCGTTTGGGAGTCCATCGTCTTCTCCTAGTGAATCGCCTGTGCTGGCGTTGGTACCCTATGTTGGTGGGGGATCTTTACCCAACGTTGAGGCTTCTGCAACCAGGGGTCTCGTTGGGGCTTCTAATGTAATAAGCCCACCTCCAGCGGTTTCTGCCCCCACGACCGCCATAGTGGTTCCCGTTCTAGATCCCTCCATGATTGAGGTATTTTCGCCAACTCCCCTTATAATAGTGACTTAACAACGAAAACGCTTGTTAAGGTTTTTCATAAACTCCATTTATAATGGTGACTTAACAATAAAAGCACTTTGTTAAGATTTTTCGCAAACTCCACCTACAACGGTGACTTAACAACGAAACACTTGTTAAGATTTTCCATGAACTTCACCTATAATGATGACTTAACAATGAAAACACTTATTAAGATTTTTCATAAACTCCACCTATAACGGTGACTTGACAATGAAAACACTTATTAAGATTTTTCATAGACTCCACCTATAACGGTGACTTAACAATGAAAACATTTGTTAAGATTTTTCATAAACTTTACCTATAACAGTGACTTAACAATGAAAACACTTGCTAAGATTTTTCATAAACTCCACCTATAACGGTGACTTAACAATGAAAGCACTTGTTAAGATTTTCCATGAACTCCACCTATAACGGTGACTTAACAATGAAAATACTTGTTAAGATTTTTCATAAACCCCACTTATAACGGTGACTTAACAACGAAAACACATGTTAATATTTTTCATAAACTCCTTACTCTTTTTTATCTCAGGTTGCATGAGACACTTCTCCACCTGTTCTTTTGCCTATTGTCTCACCTCATCAAGAACCTGCCGTCTCGGAACATTCTGGCCATGCTGACCAAGGTTCCACGACCGGTGCTGCAGCTGAGAGTGAATTCGGGTGCGAGCTTTCTCTGCCTGATTTGGCTCCTCATGCATTCTGCTTGATGGTGCTTCAACATTCTCCCCAAATGCCCGCCAACCATCGACTAGTGATCGAGCAACTTGCGAATCACCATCATGAAACCTTCATGGTGGATTGCTTACGTTCCAACATCTCTGTTATGAGTTATAGGCTGCAAGGCATGGCTACCGTTGTTGCAGAAATTGCTAGCACTCCCACCGCGACCGTTACCAGACGCCTCCTTAACCAATTTCTTGGCTATTTAAGGGAGTTGGGTCATGATGGTTTCCTCTTTAACTGGCTTATATCGTATTTAAAAACTTTGAAGAGCTAACAACTGATCAGGCAGAGGGAATTATTGTAAAAGTATCAGCAGGACCAATGGGCTGAGGAAGACAGGTTGGCCGAACTAGCACCCCTTCTAGAAGCGGTTGATAAGGAGGTAGATGACGCCGAAGAAGCTTTGCGTCTAGTCAAGCTGAAACGAGAAAGACTCCTCATCAAGCGTACCTAAGAACAAACGAGGTTGGAGGTTTCCATCAACGCCCAACAGTCTTGCACTACAGTTTCTTCGAGCCTTCTCGAAGATTTTTCCTCGTCCTCAGATCTATTTTTCCTCTTAGGCTAATCAACTCTTGTATATGTCTTCTTCTTGCTTCTTTCTATGTAATTCTTGGGCGGTAATTCCCAATTTTGTAATGCTCCATCGTTTACGAATGAATGAGAAGTGTATATTTTCCAATTCGTCTGTATGTTACAACTGCTTTTTTATGTTATAAAGTTCTATATTTCTGCAACTCTTTCATTCTGTTCAAGTCAGAACTAAAACTTGTATATTCATAACAACAACTATTTTACAATCATGGTTCAAACATAATTGTCTACACATGATAAACCTTCATCCATTTATTATTAATTTTAAATGGCTTGTCTTCTTACATCCTAGAAATTAAGCAATAGCCTGAGTCATGAGGTTTTTTTACAACAAAAGGTCCCTCTCAATTGGCTACAAACTTCGGTAGAGGAAGCCCCCTGATGTGTTTCACCGCTGCTTTCAAAATGAGGTCTCCCTCCACGAACTTCCTGGGTATTACCAGGTTATCATATGCCCTGGAGAGTTGTTTTTTGTACATTTGAAAATGTTGCATCGTATTATCCATGTGTTCGTCCAATGCTTCTAATTGCACGTGTCTATTTTGAGGGAGCATGCTGCTTCGCAAAGCATATCGAGCCGAGGGGACTTCTAACTCCATCGGCAGAATTACCTCTGCTCCATACACAAGAGAGAACGGTGTATACCTCGTAGGTTTTCTCTTAGTCATCCGATAGGCCCATAAGACAGTTGGTATCTTGTCATCCCACGATCCTGGGAAATCCTCCATCGTCTTAGCCAAGATATTGACCAAAGTCTTGTTAATCGCTTCGGCTTGACCATTCCCCTTTGGGTATGCCACCATCGAAGTGTGGTGTACAATGGATTATTTGTCTGTGAGCATTGTTGCCTCTGAATTGACGAACCCAAAATGGTAAATAATGTATTCTCTGATGAAGTTGCTCAATACTCCTGTTGTTGCCCTTCTCAATGGTATCGCTTCGGACCACTTTGTGAAACACTCCGTTGCTAGCAAGATCCCTATCTTCCCCCTCAAAGAAGGGTGTATTGCCCCTACCAGGTCGAACGCCCAAGTGTGAAAAGGATAAGGCATTGCCAGGGAGTGTAAGTCCACTAACGGGGCATGGATTATATTTCCATGAAGTTGGCAAGCCTTGGATCTTCGAACGAACCCAGCCGAATCTTTCTCCATCGTTGGCCAATAATACCCTAAAGTCATCAATTGGTTATACAACTTGGCCCTTCCTATATGAGCTGGATCGTGCGCCTGTTTGAGATCCTCAGTCGCTTCTTCCTTTGTAACACAACGCAGCAACCTGATGAAGTATCCCCTTCGATAAAGCTACCCCTCCTGAACATAGAATCTCGAGGATCTTCGCCAGAGTCCCATCGCATTAATTTTCTCCGTTGGGACAACTCTATCTTTAATAAAGTCAATATAGGGTTGTCTCCAATCAGCCTGAGCTTCCACGAAATGACATTTAGCTGCATCGAAGAATAATTTACATTTGTTGCACTTTCGTTATAACTCGATCGCATCTTTCTTCATATTAGGCCAGAAATATCATTCCCTTTGAATTCTTCAATAAAGGGGGATCTCAGTCATTTCGTAATGTTCTTCATTTGCTTTCTTCAATCTCTGCACTGCCTCTTCTGGACCGATACATCTCGACAGCCATCCTCCTGCATTTCTGAAGTAAAGGTTTCCCTCGTTTGTAAAGTATTGGGTCAATTCTCTGAGCCCCATCGTTCCTTTACTAGTCTCCAGTTTCCTCTTAATATCTCCCCTCCAATCCGCATCCTCCTCCATTGGTAAAATTGATTATACCATTGAGGGAGCTGTTCATCATTGGATCACGACGGTAGTTGTATCGCTCCTCATGATTATCTTTGGGCGATGGTGGCATAGGCTTCTAGGGGTCGGTTCATCGTTTTAGGCTTCCTTTTTACTTTGGTTTGATAAAACTGTTAAAGAAGTCTCTGGATAATCGTTCTGTATAGTGCCAGGCTCATATGTTTCAACGTGTATTCTCCATTCACTTACTGAACCACCAAGTTTGAATCCCCCTTGATGCAAAGTGAATGGATCCCTCTTCGAAGGGCCTCTAGCAATCCTAACACCAATGCTTCATACTTTGCCTCGTTGTTAGAGAAAGGGAAATCTAACTTGTAAGAAAGGAAAATCTCCTCCGTTCCTTTCGAGAGGATTACCCCTGCCCCTCCTTTTTTTTCTACTGATGACCCATGGAACTTCATTGTCCACTCCTCATCCGTTGCTTCTAGGTGGTTGGCCTGCAAATCATCTCCTGGAATATCTTCTTTTGGTGGCTAGAAGGTTCCCGAAGGGAGAATGGCCAGTAGATCAGCGTACGCCTGGCTTTTAATCGCGCGAGGAACCACGCACTTCAAGTCATATTCGAAGAGGATGAGGAACCATTTAGCTTCCCTGCCAATCAATATAGTTCTTGCAAGCAGATACTTAATGGGATCACATCTCGTTACAATGTGAATTGTAAAAGATAGCATATAATGTCTAAGTTTTTTGCGCTATAAATACTAAGGTTAGACAATGCCTTTCTAAGCTACTATATCTGACTTCCATCCTATGGATGATCCTACTCAGGTAATAAACTGACTGTTCTTTCCCATCGATCTCTTATGAAAGCAAAGCTCCCACGGACCTTATGGTGGATGTGAGGTACAATTGCAATGTTATCCCTGCCCTTGGTGGAACCATAGTTTGTGGTGAGATGAGAAGCTTCTTCAGTCAGTCCAAAGACTCTTGATGAATTGCCTCCCATTTGAACTTCGTATTCTTTCACAGTAGATGCATTAGTGAGTGTGTTATCTCGGCTAACCCGGGAACGAATCTCCTAAGGTAGGAGACTTTACCGAGGAAAATCTTCAGCTCCTTCGCCGTTCTTGGATATATCATTTCTAAGATTGCTCGATGTTTATCCTGGTTCATCTGCACCCCTTATCGATCAACCATAAAGCCTAAGAATTTCCCACTTGTCACACCGAAGACGCACTTCAGTGGATTCATTTTTAACTTAAACTTCCTACAACGGGAAAACACCTTCCTCAAATTGTTCAGATGAGACTCCTCCTTCTTCGACTTGATGACCAAGTCATCCATATAAAATTCCATGAACTTGTGAAAGAAGTCATGGAAAATGGCCATCATTGTTCTCTGTTAGGTCACCCCAGCATTCTTGAGCCCAAATGGCATCACCCTGTACATGAAGTTACCCAACGGGGTTCTGAATGTTGTCTTTTCTACATCCGAGGGGTCCTTCTTGATCTAGTTGTACCCCACATACCCATCCATGAAGCTATACATATCATAACCAGTTGTTGCATCTATCAGGCTATCGATGGAGGGTAGAGGGAACTCATCTTTAAGAGAAGCTCTATTCAAATATCTGAAGTCCACACATATCCTTATCTGGTTTTTATCCTTCTTTCCCACTAAGATAATACTGGATAGCAAGAGTGGGTGCTGTATCGGTACGATGAAACCTGCCGTTAGCAGGCATTGGACATCTTCTTTAATCTTCAGATCCAGCTCGGTCTTGTATATTCTTGTTGCTTGTTTCACTGGGATGGCTGAAGGCATTACGTTCAACCTGTGGCATCTTACTTCCTCATCCAACCCTTCTATTTCCATGTATTTCCATGCGAAGACATCTATAAACTCCCGAATCAATTCGACCAAGGCCTCTCATTTATGATTGCTGAGATCCTTCAAGTTGAATATGGGTCTTGGATCTTCTCCTTCTTTTGCCAGGTTCAATTGCTCCAACTCTTGTGCCTAGGGCTTTGGCTGATTTGCCATGTAATCTGGTTCCTCGGCGACTTCTTCCATAAATTCCTGTATGTTGGAATTATCTATCACCAAACATTTTCCCAATCGATCTACCAGAAAGCACTCGTATATCGGGTCAACCTCATCATCAATTTCCTCGGCCTCCCACTCACATTATTATAATCGATACACCATTTTTCCCTCTTTAGTAATGACTTTCTTGCATTGTCTTCTGGTAGAGATGACTGCCTTCCTCTTCTTCTCCCTAGAAGCCTCGTCCGCTCTTTTCTTTGAGAACCTACTCAGTACGCTTTTTCATTGGACCTCATGCTCCATCGGATCCACTCTGGGCCTCATCCTGTCTCTAAGCTGCTTCGAGATGCTTTGGGGCCGAGGGGCTACCTGGTGAGCTTCTTCGTCTATTTCCCTTGTGCCGCTCATAACCTCGATTAAGGGCCCCATCCTTTCTCTGATCAAGGGAACCCATGATCCCTCCATTCTTCTTATCAAGACCCGTACATCTTCCTCTAACTCTATGTAAAACGTTGTGTCCATAAAGTGAGCCTCTTCAACAACGAAGGGACTCTTTGTATCCCTAATGGTCACCTCTGTGCCCTTGACATTATCTTTAGCACATTGGTAGTAAGTAGAAGGAACTAGGCCTTGGTTTTGCATCCACACCCTTCCTATTAGTAGATAATAGGAAGTTTCACTCTCTATTATGTGGAACTTGATATGAGAACTCAGATTTTCCATTACAATCCTAACGTTAACGTACCCAATGGACTTGGAGGATTGATTATCGTACCCCAAAATCACTAAAGGCATGGGGACCAGCCTTTCTTCTGAAATATTGACTGCGTGGAAGGAGTTAATCGACATGATATTGATGGAAGCTCCCCCATCCATAAGAGTCCTTGCGAAGCTAACTCCGTTGACGTTGGCAGTCACGTACAATGGTCTGTTATGAGGGAATCTCACAGCCCTATCGGCATCACTGAAAGTCACATCTGACAGGAACATTTTTACCAGCCTGGCAATGGGTCCTTTCCATTTTAGCGAAGGGACGGCGACTTTCCTCATAATATCCAGTATCGCCTGGGTTATTTCCAACCTTCTTTCTTTTGGGATCCCCACTTGGTCGAAGAACTAGATGAACTTTGGGGATTTTGAGACTGCACAGTACTCCAGGCATGGATCTACGTCCTCATCTTCAACGCTGTATACGTCCTCTACATCCTTGGCGCTTGCTTCATCGTAGGCCAAGACTACGTTGGCCATTCCCTTGGTACAAGTCTCTAATATTGCCTCGTAATCTTCTCTTTCTCTTATTTCCACCTCTTCATCATAGGCCACCACTATATTGGCCCCATGTGCCGATAGTGGGTTGTTATTGACATTCTGTAGAGGGATTTACAATATTCCTGCTCTTACGTACTTGTTAATAATTCTCCTTAGTGTGAAGCAACTTTCTGTTGGGTGCTGGATCCTCCGATGGACCTGGCAATACTTTGGATCCGCCTTCGTTGTCGCATCAAACTCCCCGACAGGAACGCCTTTTGTCTCATAGACCGTTCCCCTATGGACCATCGCGTTGTAACAGCTAATAGCCTTTTCTACTGTATAAGGTAATGGTGGTGGGTCTTCCCTGTCCCTTCCAAACTTCCTCTTATTGTCTTTCTTGGGTGCCTTTCCCCCGTTTCCTCCTTCAGTGTACCCTACCCATGGGGGATGAGACCTTCCCCCGACGGGTTGCATCGGCTGCCTAAACATTATGGGTACCGCCACCGGATTGGGCCGTACCACCAAAGAGATATTTCTCGCTGCTTTCAAGAACGCCGAGAAATTCCCCTCGTGCGTCTCATTAATGAGATGGCAGATATACTCAGGAAGCATCCCCTCAGCGCAAATCTGTCATAACTTAGACTCTTTGGCCTCCTCCCTTACATTCAGGGATCTTTCTCTGAACCTTCGAACATAGGCTACCACTTCCTCCCCGGGTCATTGCTTCTCCCTACCCAGTTGGGTCAAAGTAAACTCATCCTCTGCGAGAAAGAACTTCTGGACAAATAAAACATGCATCTCCTCCCACATGGAAATACTCCTAGGAGCCAAATGAGAACACTAGGTATATGCCTTGTCGGTTAAGGATTTGGAAAACTCCCTTAACCAAAGCTTCTTATTATTGCAATGTTCTCCCAAGTGTTCGACGAAGTGCTTGATGTGCTCCTTTGGGTTCCCATATTTTCCTGTTATTTTTCAAAAATGGGAGGAATATAGTCCTTCGGATAGGGTTCGTGGTTGTACTCCTGAGGATACGGTGTTCGAAAATCATCATAGATCAAAAATACCTCGCCAGAGGATTGCGAGGAAGCCTGTATGAACTTCAGCATCTCCTTTTGCATCTCTTTTCTTATTTCCTCCATGGGCGATGCCACTGGGGCAACAAATAATGGAACCACGGGCTGAGTGCCTGTTGCAGCTGGAGCAGGCGCCATGGTTAGGGCCGTCGATGCTCCTGATGTTCTCGTTGCTGGATTCACAATAGATGGTACGCTCGTTGGGACTATTCCCGCTACACCTGCACCTGGTGGGACCATTGGAGCTACCCCTGGTGTTACGAAGTCATTAGCCTCCAATCCTCCCAGCATAGTTGATGCTACTGGAGTTTGCAGAAACTCGTAAAACTTGCTCATCAGGAGCGCAACCTGAGTGGGCCCCAACCCCACACTTGTAGAAGCTTGTGTCACCCTCGGAACGCCTGACATCGCCGGAACCAGAGGTACCTCTACTCATGGAGCCCCATCTCTCAGGGCCTCCAGTTCTCTCCCAGCTTGTTCAATTAAGCCTTCGATTAGCATTATCTTGCGCCATACTCCTTTCTTAGAAGAATGCCTCCCCAGCGGAGTCACCAAATGTAGGAGGGTACCTTAGATTATAGATGGAGGTGTAACCCCTATTTGAGTATGGTGATGATAAGATAATTTGGCCAAAGCTTTGGATTAATGATAGGGCACACAAACACAAACCCAATGAAGATGAACTCAGTTTAATCTCACAAAACTCTCGTGTATAACTCAGAAAAATAGTAACGAACTTCAGAAATCACTTAGTTAAAGGGAGAGAGAAGTAAGCACCCTAGATACACCTTGGTAGGCAGGTAGAAACACACCAAACACCCTCAAGAATCTCTGTCGAGTATTAAAATCTTCGTAATAAATAACAATAGTGAGTGAGTAAAGTCTCTGATTTTGCAATAACTCTCTCTGATGTGTATTCTCTCTTAGCAATAACTTCTCAAACTCTCAAAAGATCCCCCTCTCCTCAGGGGTGGTTGGGGTCCTTAAATAGCCCCTCACATCATCCCCAGGGAAACTCAGTTATTAAAGACTATGAAAGACATACCTCATACTTTATGTCACAACATTAAATGCCTGATGCACTAGTTGTCTCCACGTCATAAACATTCAATACCAAGACATGCCTTTTGCCTAATCACTGTGTGTCAGAGGGTTGTTATCGCAGAGGTGGCTCACCAACTGCCTGACAACCCGAAATACCACGGTGGTTTACTCAAGTGCAGGCCTGACATTGTTTAGCTGGCTAGTGACATCACCTACAGTAGATGTGACATTAAGTAGAGAGATATTTGGTTCATAACTCAATACCGGATGGAACTCCAAGATGTTCCACCCGAGGTTCCACGGTCAGGGTCCTTCGGTGTTTTTCCAGGTATATCTAAGATGGGTAGGACAAGCCTAAACGGTACCTCACTTCTCAATCCTCCAAACCAAGTCCCTCTAAAGTTCCCGCGGTGAGGTCGTTCGATAGAGCATGAAAGCTCTCCCAGGCCCTGCCAAGCCCGGTCTCTCGCGAGAACCGTGCGACCTCACATAGATTCATTATTCTCGTTACATCATTACAATTGTTATAGCTCATAGCCAATATAAATAAATATACAATATGACTAAGTAATCAATCAAGCTAAAGTATGAGTTCCCACACCAAGCTGCCACGCTTGAGCTGCCTCACTTGAGCTGCCACGCTTGAGCTGCCATGCTGTCTTAATCCCGAATACTGTTGCTAATGGGTGGATTATCCCTAATCTCAAGATTACCTTCAAGCCCCCTCTACAACTTTAAGACTGGATTTAGAAAACATCTTAATCCCTATCACTGAATAATTTATCATTTTTGGATTTTGAAATTAGAAACTTAGTGTATCAAGCTTGTTGGTACTAAAATTTTCCACTAGAAATAAATGGTATGCAATTCACATTTATCTCAACATGAAACTTTGGAATTAGTTCTATAAAATGCTTACATGTTACTTTCTTTATTTCACTAACATTTTATGCATATTTTAGTTTTTTTCAGGCCCAAGTCATTAATTACTCTTTTTTGTTTGTTTTATAGGTTGAAACTCATTGGAATTTTGATGGTTGTACATATAGAGGCGAACCAATGATGCTTGATAAACGAGGAATTAAACACGTTAGTGCTGCTTGAAGAGAAGATCACGGAATTTGAGATGAATTTCATATGTATTGACATGAATTGTGATAAAATTCAAATTTCCTCATGTATTGAGATAAATTTCAGATACATTGACATGAATTTTCTATTAATTGAATTTGAGACGTTAATTTTTAGTGGGTTTATTGTATGTGTATTAGTGTTGTTGTGGATTATTTGTATTGTTGTTATATTATTTTTGCCATGTTGGTTTTATATTATTATTGAATTTTTGTTATTCTAAAACAGGTACAAAAAATAGTGCAAATGTTGTTGATTTTTTTGGGTAATATTATTTATAATTAATTTTTTTCTTTGAACAAAAAATTTGGCACAGTTCAAAACCGTGCCAAAGTGTATCAAATTTTGGCATAGTTTTGAACTGTGCCAAAATGTACTCAATCTAGCACAGCTATAAAGTGTTCCGGAAGTGTTTCTGTTTGGTCAAATCTGGTACACATTTAAACCGTGCCAGAAAAAAATACCATTTTAGAACACCTGATTCTGGCACAGTTCAGAACCGGGCCAGATTACTGTTTTGGTGTGGTGACTGTTCATCAATGCTTGAAATTCCCAACGAACTTTGGTGTAGGAATTGTGAAGGGTGATAAGAAAGTAGCTCGGGAACACTACTACTTCCTCTGCCAAGAAGGAAGATCTGGAAGAAGTGAAGAGAAAAACCACCACTTACCAAGTGGATACCTCTGAACCTGACGAAGAATCTAAGGTTGAAACCTTAGATCCAAGGGAGAAAACAGAGTTGGTAAAGGGCCAAATTATAGAGGAACTAAAAATCATTGTGTTAGATAACAATAAACCAGAGCGAACCACTCAAGTTGGAACAATGCTGGTCCTGTTATTAAATAAGAATTAGTGAGATTCCTTAGACAAAGAAAACGTGTATTCGCTTGGAATCAGGAAGATATGCCAGGAATTGATCCTATCTTCCTTTTCCATGAGCTCAATATTAATAAAGAAATTAATCCAGTAAAGCAGAGGCAAAGAGTGTTTAGCCCCGAGAATAACCAAGCCATACAGGAGGAAGTTGAAAAGCTTCAGCAAGTAGCCTTCATTGACGAGGTGAAATATCTAGATGAATATGCGTAGATTTCACAGATCTTAACAAAGTATGGCCAAAGGATCACTTTGCTTTTCCCCGAATAGATCATCTTGTGGATACTACCTCAGGACACGAGTTACTCAGTTTTATGGATGCTTATTCTGGTTATAATCAGATCAAAATGAAGCCTGAAGATAGGGATATAACTTCTTTTATTACTCCTTGAGGAACTTACTGTTATAATGTTATGCCTTTTGGTTTGAAAAATGCAGGTGCTACGTATCAAAGGCTGGTGAACAAGGTATTTGAGGATTAAATAAGCAAACACATGGAAGTATACGTGGATGATATGCTTACAAAAAGAAAAAAAATGTCTGACCATATTACCGACCTCAGCCAGACTTTTGATCAACTCTAGAAGCACCATATGAGATTAAACCCAACCAAATGCATATTTGGAGTACATGAAGGAATGTTCCTCACGTATATAGTAAATCAGAGGGGAATTGAAGCAAACTCAGAAAAGATTCAGGCATTACATGAGATATAGTCCCCAACTTGCAAGAAGGATGTGCAAAGGGTAATCGAGTGAGTAGCAACTCTGAACAGATTTGTGTCCCAAGCTACAGACAGGTGCCTACCATTTTTTAAAGTACTCAGAAAGAGTTTTGAAGGGAATGAAGAATGTGAGAAATCTTTTTTGGAGTTGAAGAAGTATTTGGGCTACCTCCACTGGTTTTAGACCAATTATGGGGGAGAAATTGTACCTATACTTAGCTATTTCTGAATCAACCATAAGCTCTGCTTTGACCAGAGAGGAGAATGGATCTCAAAAACTTGTTTACTTCACCAATAAAGCTTTTCGAGGAGAAGACATTAGGTACCCTCGCTTAGAAAAGTTGGCACTAGCGTTGATTGAAGCGTCTATATACATGAAGCCCTATTTTCAATCCCATACAATAGTAGTATACACTGATATGCCACTAAGGCAGGCTTTACACAAGCCAGAGAAGTATAGAAGATTAATGTATTGGGGTGTAGAATTTGGGGAGTATGATATTATTTATGAACTAAGGTCTTCTTTCAAAGGCCAAGAAATAGTATACTTAAGAGCTGAGTTCACTTATCCCGGGGTTCCTGAGCAAAAAAATCAACAGGATGAGCAAGGATCCTAAGAACATAAAGTTAAAGAGGTTATTGACAATCAAGCTCCCGAGAAACTTTTACCAGAAGAATCTGTTGTTGCCCTACCAGATTCCTCTTCTCGAACACAGAATATATCTAAGAAGTGTGAGGAAGCAAGGAGAAAAATATTTCACTATAGGATTCTGACAGATCAAGCATTTGACGACGATCTCCTAATATAGAACTTGCACGTTGATGGATTATCTTGTGCAACGGGCAGTGGAGCAGGTATAATACTTAACACTCCTAATAATATTGATATTGAATATACCCTGTGATTTTAATTTCAAGCCTCAAATAATGAAGCAGAATATGAAGCTCTCATTGTGGTCTTAAGTCTGCCCAATAACTGAATGTTGAGCAAGCAGTGGCACATAGTGATTCCCAGTTGGTAGTAAATCAAATATTGAGTTTGTATGGAGCTAAAGACTAATTGATAGCCAGATACCTGTCCAAAGCAATGAAGGTAATAGAAAAATTACCAGCTATTCGGATGAATACAATTCCAAGAGTGGAAAAGGCCCGAGCAGATGCTCATTCTCGGCTAGCTTCAACTACCAGAGTTGAACTCCGACGAACTCCAAAGTCTTCCATCCCATAGAGTTTTAAATTTTAACTCTTCTTTGAGTGATCTAATGCAAAGATTGTATTTGGAGATGCAGGAAGAAGTGCCAGAAAATGTTGCTCTGAGAAATGCAACTTACCAACATCGCACAGCTCGGTTTTTATAATAAAAGGATGAAGCCGACCAACTTAAAGGAAGTTGATTATGTGCTGAAGAAGGTTCTCCAGAAAAATAATAAACTCCAAGCTAATTGGCATGGGGCCCATTTGATTTTCTGTAGTCATCCGATCTGGAACTTACCGGATTGAGACTTTGGAGGGGAAAGAATTTAAGAATCCGTGGCACGCTGAGCATCTTATAATATATTACCAGTGATGTAATCAATTTTACTCAGTTTAATATCAATTTTTATTATCAATAAAATGATCTTTCCTCCAATTTCTATTTTTCTAAATTTTTTTGGAGTGCTAGTCCTATGCACTACCTACCTATATACTTGATCTTGAATAAGCTTAAAAGTTAAAAGTTGCCAAAAAAAACTTCAAAATGCTGCTCGACACAAGATTCTTATCCAAAAAATAGGCCTAAGGTTGGTCGGTATAAGAAATAAGTTGCTCGGCATAAATCAAAACTTGATCGGCAACATACCAAACAGGTTATTACGACCTCAAAATGGTCAACACGTGTAAGAATAAAACAAGATCTTTATCCTACTGGGCGAAATGCAGGAAGAACGTTGCAAAGATTCCTCATGAGGAATGTAGGCACATATTCCACATACGCCTGGTTACACCACTCGTAACCAATATAGAAAGCCTAATCACTTAGGTGTGTTAGTATAACATTTGGAGACACATGGGTAACTAGCTCCAAATTTAGATTCTAATCTAAGTATACTAGAAAAACCTATGTATTCATTGGTAATTGATACTAATTTTAGATTTTAATTTAAGCGTGTCAATAGAACTAATGAAATAGAAGAAATGATTCGCATCAAGAAAACAGTTACATTCAGAGTTCAACAAGATAAGTTAATCAAATGATTTTCATTCATTTGAATAATGATTACATAGCTGTGTTTATAAAAGAAATACAAGACATTATTCTAAAGAGTGTTTCCCCTCAGCTTAGGAAACTGCATCCATGCCAGCTGGAGGATCATCTAAAGTGTAAGGAGAATTAATGAAATTGAAGTCTTGAATCATTCTCCTATTACTGCTACTTGACCGATATAACAGATGAGGAAGTTAGATGACTTTCAGCTCTTCGTGCAACCCATAGTCTCCTAAATATTTAAAAATTAGGCATTGGGGAATTGTGTTGACAGGAATCCAGCTAACATCCAATCTGAAGGGGGGGGAGGGGATCTTTAAAGTTGAGCAACCCAAGATCATACCACTTCCACAGTTTGTTATCTTAGTCCACCTTCAGCACTGTTAGGCAATTTATCCAACCCCATTTGTATTCTTCATTCTGGGCCTGTTTAAACCTAGCATCAAAATACCCCAAATCTTCATTATAACCTTCCATCAAGATCTCTCTAGGTTGCTTGTGAAACTAGAAGGTCAAACTCTCAACTTAATAATACAATTTCTTCAACACTCCATCCTTAGCTTGCAGCTGAGAAGACTGAGTAACAAGTTTCTCGGATTGAGTTTAAAGCTTCTAGGACATCTCAGTAAGGGCTTAGTTTTTGTCCTTTAGTTGGGCATCTTGGTTAGCAAGGGCTTTTTGAGTCCTAGTGTCATCTATAGTACCTCGACCAGGTCTAATTCTTACTCGAGAAGAAGATGCAGATTTGCTCTTTTTCAGTGCTTCCAATTCTTCCCTAAACTTGGCATTTTCTGCCTCCAAAAAGGCATGACCTTCATCGGTAGTAGTAACAGCAATAGAAGAAGACTTCATGGCATTTATCTCATCCATTAAATTATTATTCTCCTCCTCCAATAGTTTGGCAATGGCTTTGACTTCCTCCACTTCACGGTTGAGCAAAAATTCCTGTATTTGAAAGTGAGAAGAATTTTTTTTCAACTTATGTTCAAAGCCCCAACCTTCACTCAAGGCCTTATACTTCTTCTCATAGTCAGTATCCAAAAAATCTTTGACCTCCTTATGGTCCTCCTGCATCTCTTTAATCATTTCGTAGTAGGCAACATTGTTAGCCACTACCCGATCAGGAAGGCATTTCAGATGAAGGTTGGCTTCCTTGGCTTGCTCAGGCACACCTTCCCCGAGAAACTTCAACAGCTCTTCCTCGATCAGGTATAGATGACCTGCTTTAAAAAGTTTATTTCATCTCTTGAGTATCTCAGAGTCAGTAGAGGAGAAGTGTTCTAATTTATCCATGAACTATTAATATCAAGAAGAATATCCAATTAATAATAGTGTTCAAAATATTGAGAAAAGACAAGCAAAAGAGGAGGAGGATTTCTTGTCATTGATAAATTGTCAAGTATAAATACATCAGCAAAAAGAAAAGAAAAATTACAAGTGCAGAAGAGAAGGAAAACAAAGGCTACTCAGATAGGGCTACACCTTCTTTATATCTGAAGTAGGCTCAACAGAAGTAGAAGCAGGAGAAGGCAGAGAAGGATGGCTGACAGTTAGAGGAGAAAAAGAGTCAACAACTAGGTGTTGGTCGCCAGAATCCAATACCATCACGGATTCAATTGAACCCCCATCATCTTCAATCTCCTTATCTATGTTAGGAGGAGATCCTAGGCCATGTCTGAGGAAGAGTTCAGAATCTTGAGAGGTACCGACCTCCACTAAGGTTGCCGACCAACCATCCTTAAAGCATTTATTTTTTCCAAATTCAATTTATAAAGAGGCAGCCCCAATGGCTTTATCCTAGCCCTTATTGAAGCCGACCTCCCTGGCCTTAGCTCTTTTATCCCTCTCAGCAACGAACAGAACCTTCTCGACATCCAAATCCTTCTGCAGCTTGGTGATCTTAGCTTTTTCAGCATTCAAGTCTTTTTGAAAATCATCAACTTGGCCCCGAGAAGCCACAACATCTTCTTCTACAACTTTTATTTTTTCCTGCCATTTTTTTTGCTCATTGGTCAGTGCTTGTTGGGATTCAAGCACTGACTTCTTAAGCACATCAAAAGCTTTTTTAACCTTATGAGAAGAAGAACGCAAATCACCATCCTTCTCTAACATATTGTTGAAGTCAACAAGAAACTGTAAAAAAAATAAGGCGAGTTAATATAAAAAATATCAAACAAAGAGATAAAGAAGGTAAAGGAAATTACCAGAGCTAGGCTTTGAGAAATCCTTTAGAACTCTTTGATTGGGGCAGTGCAGCTGTAACACCCCTATGGTATGTTAATGTACCAGACTTTATTAATTATCTAGACAAACTAGGTCCAAAAGCCACTAGTGAGCCAGAAACAGATAAATAAACCAACTCTTGTTGGTCGATGTTGGTTGAAGACCCTCTCTACCAGCCTAGAAGGGAGTTCTCTTTTCAGCCTCTTGAGGTGGCTTTCATCAGCTTTCTCAGTTGGAGCTTCTTCCCAACATCCCCCTTATTGGATGGGGGCTACTTCCCAAGATCCTCCTTATTAGATGGGGGCTTCTTCCCAGCATCATCTTTATTTTTGGCTCCATCAGTATCTTGCTTGGAGGAGCCAGTAGCAGTTATGTCACCCAAAATATTGGGAAACTTCATCTTCACTATGGCAGCAGCAAGAGGTAAGTCTGAATACAAGGAAGAGGAAACAACACCAGTTTCATCACTGCCAAATACAATGGCAGAGAATGTGGAGATGTGGTCTTGGTCAAGGTTGATTAAAGGAGAGGGTGCAGCTATAGTTGGGCGAGAAATAAAGGGGGAGATGGTGTTCCTATACTGGAATACGTATGAGGCTTATCTGGTTCCTCCCCCAACTTTCTAATGAATGCCCCGGATGAACTTCAACTCTCTAAGGTTGATATCACTCTCCTTGGGAAACTATATATTTCGATCAATTGCAATCAAAATTAACAAAATATACATCAGTTTTAGCATTTAGCATAATATGCAAAGAAAGACAAATAAACAGATGCAACCTATCCCATTTCCACTTGGTAGGCCCCTGGTACTCAGCATTCTTAGTCAAAGGAGAATGTTGACAATTTTTAACAACTACTCCACGCTCGAAGTAATCACTATTAGAGTCATGAAGGTTACCAACTAATGCTTTGTTCATAACCACAGTTTTCAAATAGAAAGTGGTATCACTAGTTACCCACTTATAGCAGAACATAATTTATGGGATCCCTAGATGAGTCCCACCGAGTTGGTTTAATCTATATACTCCATTAACTACTCTCCAGGTATTGGGGGCTACCCTAGCTGGAACGATATCAAAATATTGGAAAAATTCAGGACAAAATGGGTTTGGGGGAAATGTGATGTAATGACCCCACTTTTATATACTCATATGTATATAGTTTGTTTTTACACTCATGTGTTACTTACTATATTATAAATGTTGTATTATTAGATATGTGGTATTATTGGCTATCAATATAACAAACCCCATTTTTAAATATCAAGAATCAATTGTAAATTGGATCAAATCGAAGTCTTATGACATATCTTGAGGTATATAATAAGTTTTAGGGTAGAAAATATAATTTTATGAAACTTTAGGGACTAAAATAATAATATAAAAAGGGCCATTTTGTAAATAAAATATTTTCAAGGACCTCTAAGAAATATTGAAAATATAAAGTGTGAAATTACCAAAATACCCTTCATATGTGAAATGACCCTTATACCCTTATCACCTTTCCACCACGTGCTGGTCACCTCCACCTTACACATGTCATCTTGAGAGAGAAAGCTAAAACATGTGTCATCATTTGGTGATATTAGCATTGTAAGACTACTCCGGAACGCGACACCTCGGCATGGAATCACCTTTGCAAAAAGACTAGTCATTAGATACGTGTCAACACCGTAATACTTTTGGAAATCTATAAATAGGGGCTTAGTGTTCATTTGAAACTCACACTAATTCCTTGAGAATTATAGTAAGAAAGAGTGATAAAAAAGCTTGGGAAATATCTTAAGAAGGAGTTCAATAATTTCGAAGAAAGAATTCATTTCGTAGGTATGATTTTATTTAAATGTTATAATGCATTTTTGTAGTTTTAATTTCGTATTTTATAGCTTTACTTAGTAGTTATGTTGGTAAAATACACTAAAGATTTCACTAATAAAAACTTAAAATTTGGAAACAATTTAAATTGATTTTATTTTCAAAATATGTCAACTTGTTTGAAAAATATATATACGCTTTTTAAAATGATTTTTGTAAGCAATTGCTTGTTATTATGGAATCTCATTTAAGTAATTCCAAAGTCAATCCCGTTGAAATTCTGTCTAGTTGAGATGGTATTTAAGTGGTTCTCCTGTGACCCTCCATCTCTACTGGGAATAAATTCGGAAATATTCTCTCTAGATGAGATGGTATTTAAGTGGTGCCATTGTGACCCTCCATCTCTACTGGGAGCCGACTGACTAGGAATAACTATGGATTGAATTCTTTAAATACGATGATTGAATATTAAAAATTGAGAAAAATGTTTTAGTAACCTTTTTCAGCAAGATATTTTAGGATTAAAACATAATATTTAGAATTGGGCTTTATTTAGAATATGTAATTAAACCTTTATTGTATTTATTATATTAACGTGTGATCCAAGACTCAATATCTATATTTTTTAGCCTCTATTTTAGGTGAGTACTCTATGTCATTTCTTGCACATTTAAATTATATGATATTATGCAAACTATCTATTTTGTGAAATGCTTTTATTCTCAAAATGCATCTGATACCAATGATTGATTCATTTGTGATATGTTTATATCTCTCCATATAGACATACTGATTAAAATGAGTATTGGAAATGAGATTGAATATTGGAAAAAGGATTCGGCCTAAGGGACCTCTTTACTGACTGGCCTTCCTAGCTGGGTTATCATTGGTGTGCCCTAAATAAGGCATTGTGATGAACTAGTTCCATTGACCCTCAACTACCGAGGTATAATACGGTAGAAGAACCCAGTGTTAGAGTGTATTTGGCCATTAAAATGATATGATTAAAAGAAAAAGATATCACATTTGATTTGTTGCATTCTTCTTGTTCTGAGCTATCCAATTGTGATATATATACTATCATTTCAAAATATATATCTATTTACTGCAAGTTTTTATCCATATATGTATATGCCTTCTCTTTTTTATTTAAATAGGTATCTCTTTTCTGAAAACCTTGGAATGTCGAGAGATTAAATCTTATTCAGCTTTTATTTGATGTTGTATAAATAACGATTTTTCAGGAAATAATTAGACTGGAGGATGGAGTGTAGAAGGGCTATGTTAAAGATTTAGCTTAAGGAGAACTTTTGTTATACTTTTAAATATAACGTTTGTTTTTATGAGATAGAGCATGTTTAGCTCTTCAGTAATAGGTTTTAATTTTGGCATAAGTTGTAATTCGTTCATACTTTTAATATATATGAAGTTTCCTTTTAGAAAGCTCTGATGACGTAATTCCATTTTTTTCAATAGTTTACGATTCGTGAACATGTAAATGTATTTCCGTTGCATTTATTTTAAGAAATATTTTAAGGCCATAATATTGAATGCCTTGGTGGCATGTCAAGACACTCATTCCCTATTACTATTAGGTTGGGGTCGTGACAGAGGTAGTATCAGAGCATAGGTTATGAACCCGTAGACTACTGAACATAGGTTTCGAACGTTATATATTTCATGTTTTCGTCCTTAGGAGATAGTATTAAATATCTAAATTATGTGATGACCCTCCCTGTGTGTTATATTATTTATAATTGGTCTTTTAGTTTTCAATCTTGATATAATATAGTAGATCTTAAATTTTTCCATGACTGTAGAAAATGACCAAGAGAAGATCATCTATGGGAACTATTTATTTGAGTATTGAAGGACTAGAAGGTGCATACAAGGCGATCGAAAGTCTAGCAAAGATTGTGGAGCATCAGGTGAATAATGGAGTACCAAGGAATCCTGAACTAAGTAAATGTACTATTGAACAGTTCAAGAAGTTGATTCCTTCATCTTTTAAAGGTACTCCTAACCCCACTGAAGCAGAAAGTTGGGTGATGCAAATAGAAAAGATGCTCGATGTTCTTAAGTGTACTGATGAACAAAGAGTATCATTTGGAACATTTATGTTAGAAGGTGAAGCCGAACATTGGTGGAGAATGATTAAGAGAATATATGAGGAAAGGAATAATACCATAGGTTGGAATGACTTCCTAGTGATATTTTACGAGAAATACTTTCCTGAAATGGTACAAGACCAAAAAATAGTCGACTTCATGAGCTTAGTTCAAGAAAATATGACGGTTAGTCAATACGAGGCAAAATTTATCGAGTTATCCTGTTTTGCACGTCATGTTATGAACACTAGTGTTTTAAAGGCCAAAAAGTTTGAACATGGGTTAAGGTTGAATATTCTTAGTCGAATTTCCATCCTGAAGTTGACATCATATACTGACGTGGTGACTAGAGCAACGATAGCTGAGAAGGACAGTGAAGAATATAATCAGATTAAAGAAGGGAAGAGGAAGTTTGGGGAACAAATAGGAAGGAACCCAAATAATAAACCCTTTAGGACTATACCCAATACAGGGCGACCTTTTGTGAACAAACCCTTTAATGTTGATAGATGCCAATGACGTGGTAATATTCATAGAGGGCAACCATGTTACCTGGAAATAGGAAATTGCTTTAGGTGTGGCCAAAAGGGACATAAAATGAGAGATTTCCATAACAAAGGGAAGGCACCAACAAAAACTTTTAAATGACAATAAGGATCATGGCAGACAAGGTATAATTTTTAATCTTTCTGATGCAAAGTCTTCTAATGCAGTAGTGTCAGGTATACTTTCTATATGTGCACAGCCTTTTCAAGTTTTAATAGATCCTGGTTGTACCTATTCATTTGTGTATTTATGTTTTGTTAATCGCTTTCCTAATATTCCTGAACCCTTGAATCATAACATACACGTTTCTACTCCTTCTGGTGATTTATTGACGGGCACATTAGTATATAAATCTTGCCCTATATATGTCAGTAATCATAAACTATTTGTCAGTTTGATAGTTTTAGACATAAGATATTTTGAAGTCATTTTGGGGATGGATTGGTTAGCATCATATCATGATAATGTATATTGTTTTGAGAATATAATTACTTACCAAATTCCTAACTAACCAAAAGTCAGATTTGAAGGAACTGGTGTCCTATCTCCCATGTGTATTGTCTCAGCAATGCAAGCCTATAGTTTTCTTAAGAAATGATGTCAAGGATTTCTTGCAAGTGTTATTGATTTCCAAATGAAAGATCCTAGTTTAGAAGAGATACCTATAGCAAAACACTTTTCAGATGTTTTTCCGGATGATTTACCCAGTCTACCTCCTAGTAGAGAAATAGAGTTTACGATTGACCTTATTCCTGGAGCTATACCCATCTCAAAATCACCTTATCGTATGGAACCTTTAGAATTAAGGGAATTAAAAGTTCAATTACAAGATATGTTAGACAAGCGTTTTATTAGACCAAGTATATCCCCATGTGGTGCTCCAGTGTTATTTGTTAAAAAGAAGGATGGGATGATGAGGTTATGTATAGATTATCGTGAACTGAACAAGGTTACCATTAAGAATAAATACCCCATACCTCGTATAGATGATTTGTTTGACCAACTACAAGGTGCGCAAGTATTTTTTAAGATTGACCTTAGGTCAGGATATCACCAATTGAAGATTAGGGAAGATGATATTTCAAAATCATCTTTTTGTACTAGATATGGTCACTATGAATTTCTTGTGATGCCATTTGGACTTACTAATGCACCAGTCGTTTTTATGGATATGATGAATAGAGTGTTTAGGAAATATTTGGATCAATGTGTGGTTATTTTCATCGATGACATCCTTATTTATTCCAAGAGTATTGAAGAATATGAGAAGCATTCAGAGATAGTATTACAAATCCTTAGGAAGGAGAAATTATCTACAAAATTAAAGAAGTATGAGTTTTGGTTGCCTAGTGTTTCTTTTCTAGGACATGTCATTTCCAAGGAGGGAGTGTTGGTTGACCCTCAAAAGATCAAGGCTATACTAGATTGGCCTAGACCAACTAATGTAACATAGATTCGTAGTTTCCTTGGATTAGCAGGTTATTATCGAAGATTTGTTGAAGGATTTTCTAGCATTGCCAAACCTCTATCTAGTTTAACACAAAATAAGGTAAAATATGAATAGTCTGAGGAAGTTGAGAATAGTTTTCAAGAACTTAAAAATCGATTAGTAACTACCCCAATTTTGACTATTCCTTCAAGAACAGGGGGGTTGGTGATTTATAATGATGCTTCAAAAAATCGTTTAGGATGCGTGCTAATGCAAAATGGAAAAGTAGTAGCTTATGCCTCGAGACAATTAAAACCGCATGAACATAATTATCCAACCCATGACTTAGAATTAGCTGTCGTAATTTTTGCTCTTAAAATTTGGAGACACTATTTATATGGTGAGACTTGTGAGATTTATACCGATCATAAGAGTTTGAAATATATATTTACTCAGAAAGAATTGAATATCAAACAAAGGAGGTGGTTAGAATTGATGAAGGATTATGATTTAACTATTCATTATCACCCAGGGAAAGCAAATGTAGTAGCTAATGCTTTAAGTAGGAAGTCTACAACAAATTTAGCATGTCTCATTACAAATCAAGAACCTTTGTTAAGGGATTTGAGAAGTATGGAATAGATGTACGTATTTATAGAAAAGGAGCAATAATCACAACCTTATAAGTACAACCCACGTTGATGGAAATGATCAAAATTTCATAAGTAAATGACTCACAATTGAAGAAGATTAAAGAAGAGGTTATTACGGGAAAAAGAATTGAATTTTTGATGCTGGATGATATATTGAGGTTTGGAAATAGAGTGTGTGTTCCATGTGATTCCCAACTGAATAGGCAAATTTTGGAGAAAAGTCATTATTCGAGATTCACGTTTCATCCCGAAAATACCAAGATGCATAGAGATGTTCGAGAAGTGTTTTGGTGGAATAACATGAAAAGGGAGACAACGGAATTTATATCTTAGTGTTTGGTCTGTCAACGAGTAAAAGCTGAAGCACCTTATACCTTTTACTTACTTAAGTCTATACTGTATAAGTGTTCAACTAGTTTGGAAATAGTGACAAAATTGGCTGTCCATCCTAGAATCCAAAGAACCTCAGAATCATTCTCTCTAATCCTCTTCAATGATCCATGAAGGTATAAATTGAATCACACTACACACATTAGAAGTGCATAAATGTGTACATATTGCTTAAAATTGTGTGTGTAATTAATTCCCCTTAAAATAGTGCTTTAATAATTTTTTGGGAATTTTTAAAACTTTTTAAACATTTTTTAAATAAATGTTTTCATTAATAAAATGAGTTTATATAATTTGTGGGGTAAAATTTCTATTTTAAAAACTTCATTTTTGATTGGAAAGTTTGTTTGGGTAGAATGAAAATGCGCTAGAGACTTCAGGGGGCTGCTTGTAAATATTTTAGACGCGCATTTGTACACCTGTCGCATGCCAACACTTGTTACTTACTTGTTGCATCAGTTTGTGTTTGTTATGTGAGAGGATTGCCTGGTGCATTACTGGACGTTGGATCATTCCTAATCGATGGACTGCATGTGTTTTTAATCAATCCTGGTGGTATATCTATGAACCAATCACAATCATCTTAACCACCGCTAATTCATAACCCTTGGATCAAGTCAAAGTTAGAAAGACTTGATCTCAGCCATTGATTCCCTTCGTCGTTCCAGAACCTTTCCTCACTCCTATATAAACCCTCCACTTCTCAGCCTTTCAAGACTTTTGGGCATCCGTCATTTCTGAGAGAAAAAAATAGAGAGAAGAGAGAAGTGAGAGAGAAGAGAGAAAAGAAAAGAGAGGAGAGAGAGAAAGAAATGTGTTAGCCAAATCCTATCCCTAAACCTAAACACTTCAAACTCTGAATCAAACCTTCATTTTTATAAGACCCCAAACACAACCTTGAGTGTTTGAGAGAGAGTGGTTTGTTCATATTGAAGCTGTAACCTCTTTGTCTATGATCTTGTTTACAACTTAAACATTCGGGTGAAGATCTGTGTTTCTTTATCATAGAAACTTTAGATCTACACTCTGCATGTTACATTTTCACTATATCTGCATATTTCTTACTTGATTTAAGAAAATCTTTACTGATTTAGTTTTGAAGATGTTTTATGGTTTCTATTCTTACGAAACTTAACCTTGACCTAGTTGGATTCACACTTGGAGATTTTCAATCTCAAAAATATTTTTAAAACCGAGATTGATTAAGATCTTGACCAATTTAGAAGCGAGATATCTGTGGAATCTGGGATATATTAAAGGTCAAAAAGGTTTTTAGTTCTGTAAGAAAGAAAGAAAACAAAATCACAGCATATAGTCTTTATATGTAATTTACTAGGACTGTCTCTAAATCTAAGTGTGTGTGAGTTCATGCATGTTGATAGGAATCACTTCACAAACACTTAACACACTACTACACTGAAAGTGTTGCAAATAAGATCAGAGATCATTGAGTCGACATAAGGAAGCTAAAGCAAAGGAAGTTATCAAACTGGAAAAACATCATCAACAATCAGATCTATGAGAAGTTAGAAGGACACCAAGTGGGGTATATTCCTAAACTTAGAATAGGTTGATTTGTGTGCATGTATGTTGTATTGGTTGTAACTATTATTTGTTATTAGTGGATTTTTTGCTTTTGTGACTTAGAAGTCACCGTGGATGTTTCCTCTGTTGGGAGAGGTTTTACCACGTTAAAAACTGTGTGTTTATTATCTTCATCTACTCATCTCATTCTATAAGTGTGCTGAATTTTTGAAACTGTCTTGTTTTAAAAACTGATTACAAAGTCTTGATTACTCTCGTACATAAGTTTTTGTAAACACATCTTGTTGTTTATAACTTTTTATTTTCAAAAGAAAAGGGTTTCTTCAACAAACATCTCGGAGTTGCTTATACAGTTTAATCTTGTATTAAACGGCATTAGCGACATTTTTCAATTGGTATCAGAGCCCTGTTAACCTTTATTTTAAAAAGATCTTGTGTTTCTGAAATCATTTTCTGAAAAACCTAACTATGGACGAGATGAATGAAAGGTTTGGTAATCTTTCCAGACCTCTACTCTTTGATGGAAACAACTTTGCTTACTGGAAAGTAAGAATGGTTGCCTTCATCCAAGGGACTTTAGGAGATGATGTCTGGGACATTATTGAAAATGGATACACCTATCCTACTAAACCAGCCACTGAAGGAAGTGATGAGAGGGTAAAGAAAATCTTAAGTGAGTTTACCCAAGAAGAGAAAACCATTTCTCGAAATAACAATAAAGGCAAGAATGCCATTTTTATGTCTATTAATGAGTATGAGTTCAAGAGAATCTCATCTTGTGCCACTTCTAAGGAAGCTTGGGACACATTAATCACTGCCCATGAAGGAGACTCGAGAGTTAAAGATGCTAAAACTCAAATGCTTACCCAGCAGTACAACTCTTTGATTATGTCTGATTCTGAGTCTTTTGATGATTTTTACATGAACTTAACTGATATAGTCACTAAGTTGCATGCTAATGGTATTACTTATGATAGGAATGAGATTGTTTCTAAAATCCTAAGATCATTACCACAAAAGTTTGACAGCAAGAGGTACGCTATTGAGGAAATGAGTGATCAAAACCTTACCCCTGAGTTACTCAGTAGAAAACTTAGAGCTGTGGAAATGGAATTAGAATTTAAGAAACAATTAAATCATTCACAAAGAAAACAGCCCAACTCTAACTTGAGTTTTGCCTCTAAGATATCTAAACTTGAGACTAATTTGATTAACTCTGACTCTGATAAGGAGTGTGATATAGACAAACTAGATAATCAGATTGCCTTAATGTTTAAACAATTTAAGAAAATTGTTAAATTTAGAAACAAATAGGCAACTAAACAAGGCAAGCCTAATTATCCTACTCTGTCTAATCCCAAACCTCATGAGAGAGGTCTTGACAAACATCCTAAGGACAACAACTCCAGACCCACTAGAGACCTTAAAAAGATTGAATGTTTTAGATGTGGAAAACTAGGTCACATTGCTCACGATTGCAGAGTTAATCTGAATAAAGCTAACACACACAATATAGCCAATGTCTGTAAAACTTGGAATGATTCAAGTGACTCTGATGAAGAGGAACTTGAGTCATCAAATGTACTTGACCCTTGCATGTCCTTTTATGCTAAGATCATTTACAATGATGATATGCCTGTGTGTGATAATGATGCTCCTACTCTTGCTTGTGTGAATACTGCTTTGACTGGCCTAGATGCTTTATTATCTGAAAATGTTGCTAGTTCTAGTTCCGTGTGTGTGAGTCAAAGTGATCTCAATAACGACGATGTAAATGGGTGCGTGAGTACTAAAAGTGAATCGTTAGGGGTCACTACACACACTTCACTTAGTGACTCAGACACAGATGACCTCCCTGATATTCATACTTTGTATGCTAAAACCCTTAAAAAGGCACTAGACTGGAGAAGACTGTTAGAGAACTGACTAAGAAATTAGATGATCTAAGTCTTATTGTGAAGTTGAATGCTGAAGAGTACACTAACCAGTGTCTGACTCATCAATCTGAAATTGAAACTTTTGATAAAAAATTAAAAGAGTTGACTAAAACTAATGAAACCCTGGAAATGAAATATAAGGGAACATTATTAGAACTGGAGGAAGCAAAAACAAAGACATCTACTGTTTTCAAAAAAATTTCTAAGTTTGAAAACAATTCAAATTGTTTTACTGACTTTGTTGTTGACTCCAAGACCAATTCTGATGATAGAACCGGTATTGGATTTTGCCCTAAGAACAAACCACAAACTACAAATCTTGAACCTATTAAGTTTGTGTCTGGGGGCAAAAGACCAATTGAAACATGTCCAGATTTTCATTTTATTAAAAAGGAATTTGATCAAAAGCAACAACAGAAAGACATTGGAGAGTCTAGTAATTCTAAGGCTGACACTACACTTAAGACTAAATACGTCTGTCCTTTGATCAGAAAGGCTGAATCTACCTTTAAAACCATCCCTCCTAGGAATAGGACTTCTGAACAAAATGCTGTTAAACCCATCTTTAGAAGTTTTCCTAAGGAAATTCATCCCTTAAGCAATCAATATTGCTCGTACTGTGACATTTATGGTCATTCCTTTGAAGGTTGTTATGCTAGGCGTCTAAACACCCCTGTGTACAACACTTCTGTCTACAAGAACTTTAACTATTCTAGGCAAAATCGTAACCATTATGTCCTTCCAAGAAAATCTGACAAGAACTCTAACTACAGGAATAGAAAGACCAAAACTAAGAGTTCATTTAAGAGAAAGGCTCCCAGAAACTTTCCTAAACCAAAAGCTCAAATTTTCCACAATAATCAGTTTGCTGCTCCAAATGTTTTTCGACAAAAAACTGTTTCTCGAAAATTTTATCAAATGAGGGCAAACTTGCGCAAAATTAAAACTAGAGCTATTTGGGTTAGAAAAGATGATCTTTTACCCCAAATGAAGTGTAACATTGTTATCACTGCCTTAAAAGCTGAACACACTTCATCTGGTTGGTATTTAGATTCAGGATATTCCAACCATATGACAGGAGATGAAACCAAACTTTTAAACAAAACCAGATTTGCTGGTGGAAAAGTAGTTTTTGGTGACGGAGTTTCATCCCAGATCATAGGTAAAGGAACCCTAAAAGAAGAAGGAATGCCTGTTCTGGAAAATGTACTTTTAGTTAAAGGCCTTAAAGTCAACCTCCTAAGTATATCACAATTTTGTGACTCTGACCATACAGTTACCTTTTCAAAGAACAATTGTAAAATTCTAAATGATAAAGGTAAATGCATTATTACCGGATTTAGAACACCTGACAATTGTTATACTGTCAAGACTGGTTCTGAAACCTGTAACATTGTCAGAATGGATGACAATGAAATCTGGCATAATCGTATGGGTCACCTAAGTTATGATATCCTTAGTAGATTGTCTAGTCAAGAGATTGTTAGAGGAATTCCTAAAATTAAACCTATTTCCAGTGTGGTCTGTGGTCATTGCCAGGAAGGAAAAATAGTTAAGACTTCGCATAGAAAAGTTAAAGACATTCTCACCTCTAGACCTCTAGATCTCATCCGTATGGACCTTATTGGTCCCTCTAGAACTGTTAGTCTTTGTGGACACATTTATATCCTTATCATGGTTGATGATTTCACACGATTCACTTGGGTTGCCTTCTTGAAATAAAAATCTGACACGTTTCAGAATTTTTTGAAAATTTTACTAAGAATTGAAAATGAGAAGAACACACAAGTCAATCGCATTCGTAGAGATAGATGGGGAGAGTTCATAGACACAGGAATAGTTGAATATTGTGACTACAACGGTTACAAACATGAATTCAGTGCCCCTAAGACTCCTCAGCAGAATGGTATTGCTGAAAGGAAAAATCGAACTCTTCAAGAGATGGCACGTGTCATGTTGCATGCCAAATCTCTACCTAAATACTTCTGGGTAGAATCAATTAGAACTGCGTGTCATATCATTAATAGGGTTTACCTTAGGAAAAACTCTAAACAAACCCCTTATGAGTTGTGGTACGGTAAGAAGCCTAATCTGAAATATCTAAGAACTTTCGAAAGTCAGTGTTATGTCTGTAAAGACAGAGAACATCTGTCTAAATTCGAGACACGTGGTGATAAAGCCATCTTCTTAGGATACTCCCCAAATAGTCGTGCTTATCGTATATACAATCTGCGTACTAAGACCCTTATGGAATCGATAAATGTAATTGTAAGCGACACTATTATCGAAAATAAGATATTTGAATCACCTATTGTGGTTGAATCTGAAAATGATTTCAAAACTGATTCACCAGAAATAGATGACTCATTACCTAGTGAGAGTCCAGAAGTACCTGGCTGGGTCTCTAAAGATCATCCCATTGACAACGTGGTCGGTAATCCTAATGAGCCAGTTCGTACTAGATCCCAGTTAAGAAATTATGCTAATTATGCATGTTTCGTCTCCCTTGTGGAATCGAAAAATGTTAATGAAGCATTGAATGACACACATTGGATTTCTGCTATGCAGGAAGAACTTTTACAATTTGTCGTTCACGATGTCTAGTATCTTGTACCGCGGCCTCAAAACAAAAATGTTATTGGAACACGTTGGATTTTTAAGAACAAATCTGATGAAAATGGGGTAATCCTTAGAAACAAAGCTAGACTAGTTGCTCAAGGTTACTCTCAAATAGAAGGGATAGATTTCAGCGAGACATTTACCCCTGTCACTCGTCTTGAATCTATTCGACTTCTTTTCGCCATAGCGTGTCACTTAAAATTCACACTTTATCAAATGGATGTCAAGTCTGCCTTCCTCAATGGAATTCTATCCGAAGAAACGTATGTAGAACAACCCAAAGGGTTCATTGACCCCAAATATCCTGACCATGTCTTTCGTCTAAAAAAGGCTCTGTATGGCTTAAAACAAGCTCCTCGAGCTTGGTACGAACGCCTTTCCAACTTTTTGTTGGATAAGGGTTTTAAGAGAGGAGGAAATGACCAGACTCTCTTTGTCAAACATTTTGACAAAAACATTATTATAGCCCAAGTCTATGTAGACGACATCATTTTCGGGTCGACTTCAAACTCTGAAGTTAAATCTTTTTCTGCTATTATGCATAAGGAGTTTCACATGTCCCTTATGGGGGAGCTACAACTTTTCTTAGGATTTCAAGTGAAACAGAATTCTGATGGTCTATTTGTCTCTCAAACCAAGTATGCCTTAGACCTTGTTAAGAAATTTGGTTTAGAGAATGCTAAAGTTGCCAAAACGCCTATGAGTACTACTATTAAATTATGTAAAGATGAAACTGGAAAGTCAGTTGATTCCACACTTTATCGTAGTATGATTGGTAGCCTACTCTATCTAACTGCCTCACGACTAGACATAATGTATGCTGTATGTCTGTGTGCTCGTTACCAGAATAACCCTAAAGAGAGCCATTTATCGTGTGTAAAACGTATAATAAAGTACATAAAAGGCACTCTCAATCTTGGACTTAGGTACACTAATGATACCTGCATCTCCATCATAGGGTATACTGATGCTGATTGGGCCGGTTGTACTGATGATAGTAAAAGTACATCAGGTGCCTGTTATTATGTCGGTAATAATTTAGTTGGTTGGAGCAGTAAAAAACAGAATTGCATATCTTTATCTACGGCTGAGTCCGAATATATAGCAGCAGGAAGTTGCTGTGCTCAATTGTTATGGATAAAACAGATGTTAAGTGATTATGGGATTAAAGAAGATCAATTACAATTGTATTGTGACAATCAAAGCGCCATTAACATATCTAAAAACCCGGTTCAACACTCGCGAACTAAGCATATTAAAATAAGGCATCATTTTATACGCAAACTTGTTGAAACTAAGGAATTAGAAATTCATTACCTGCCTACTGATCTGCAACTTGCAGACATGTTCACTAAACCTTTAGACTATAACAGATATCTGTATTTGCGTAATTCTATAGGTATGGTATGCGCTGATTAAAACTCCTAAGTCCTTAATTTTTACCCTTTGTCCATTTGAGACAAAATGGGGGAGAAATTTGAGTCTTACGAGTTCAATGTTTTGTTCACATTTCATCTAAACTACTTGATCTTAGTGTGCATATTTGCAGGAATCTCTTCTACTGATTGTCTACCATTTCTAGTGTACAAATTTGTAAATAGTAGAGTAATGTAATTTTTGACTTTCTAGGAAATGGGTAGATAGTATCTTTTGTATAGGACTAGGTTTTATTTTTTTTGGTTCACTAAGAGTTTTAAGCTAACTCAAAGGAGATTTTGTCTCATATTTCCAAAGGGGGAGATTGAAGCACCTTATACCTTTGACTTACTTAAGTCTATACTGTATAAGTGTTCAACTAGTTTGGAAATAGTGACAAAATTGGTTGTCCATCCTAGAATCCAAAGAACCTCAGAATCATTCTCTCCAATCCTCTTCAATGATCCATGAAGGTATAAATTGAATCACACTACACACATTAGAAGTGCATACATGTGTACATATTGCTTAAAATTGTGTGTGTAATTAATTCCCCTTAAAATAGTGCTTTAATAGTTTTTTGGGAATTTTTAAAACTTTTTAAACATTTTTTAAATAAATGTTTTCATTAATAAAATGAGTTTATATAGTTTGTGGGGTAAAATTTCTATTTTAAAAACTTCATTTTTGATTGGAAATTTTGTTTGGGTAGAATGCAAATGCGCTAGAGACTTCAGGGGGCTGCTTGTAAATATTTTAGACGCGCGTTTGTACACTTGTCACATGCCAACACTTGTCACTTGCTTGTTGCATCAGTTTGTGTTTGTTATGTGAGAGGATTGCCTGGTGCATTACTAGACGTTGGATCATTCCTAATCGATGGACTGCATGTGTTTCTAATCAATCCTGGTGGTATATCTATGAACCAATCACAATCATCTTAACCACCGCTATTTCATAACCCTTGGATCAAGTCAAAGTTAGAAAGACTTGATCTCAGCCATTGATTCCCTTCGTCGTTCCAGAACCTTTCCTCACTCCTATATAAACCCTCCACTTCTCAGTCATTCAAGACTTTTGGGCATTCGTCATATCTGAGAGAAAAAAAATCGAGAGAAGAGAGAAGTGACAGAGAAGAGAGAAAATAAAAGAGAGGAGAGAGAGAAAGAAACTGTGTTAGCCAAATCCTAACCCTAACCCTAAACACTTCAAACTCTGAATCAAACCTTCGTTTTTATAACACCCCAAACACAACCTTGAGTGTTTGATGAATATGTCCACTCCTATTCTATTGATGATTATTCATTATTTTAATTTTTTTGAAAATAATTTTTCACATTTAAAAAAAAATACAAGTTTAGATAGGTGAATTCACACAAACACGACACTCAAAACCTAAGGTATTTGGTTCCGTCTGAAACTCTGCCCCATCACTATTTCTATTCAAACTTGTCTTTCGATGTTTTTGTACTACTAGAATTCTAATCTCTCTTAATTCTGGCCTTCATTGAAACCAAGTTTGTTACTTCCCGTAACACAGGTTCGTTATCTTTTAACAATCTATCTTTTTTATGTTTAAACTATATTTTGCATATGTGTGTACATATTATGAACGAAGCTAGTTGAAAGCAAGCCTTGGATATGTGTAAGTATATAATGCTAAAAGTTAAATTTCCAAGCCAAACTATATGGATGATCTTCAAAATAAAAAGAGAAAAAAAGATCACCAAATTATTTATCACACAGTCGGTTACATGCAAAATTGTTAATATGTACATTTTGGGCAATTCAGACTCCTGATGATCACAAAATATTTTCGGAAGACTTGTTCATAAATTCCAATTTTAGCGTTTTAAAATATTTGTTAGGGTGTACTAATGGGATGCGGTTATACTGGATTCTAATGTTATTTTCTTTTCTACACATATAGGCATTGAAGGGTTTTGTTTAATCCGTTTCATCTGATTGGAATATACTTAGTTTTTCTCATTACAAATGAAGATCATTAATGGAAAAGTGGACTTTTTCAAGGACAGTGATAACGGTGAAGTTGTAGATAAACAACTCGTTGCTGTTTTTGATGATCTTTCTCTTTGTTTGGATGAATACCGAAACGATTTAACGATTTTCGACCATGGAAAATGTCGCGATCGCAATAGAAGTACTTCTTGCGATGCAGGATCGCCCCACGATGGTCTTCTATTCGCTCTTCATTATATGAAATCATGGGACCTTCTATTGGTTGAGAGGGTTTGCAAAGGTTTGCGCGATGCAGTCCGAAACGATCCCAGTTTGTGGAGGACAGTCGAAATAGTTTGGCCATTGAGGGGGACGATCACCGATGAGGCTCTTTTCCGATTAACTAGCAGGGCCCAAGGTGCTCTACAATGTTTGAGCCTTTCGTGGTGCGTTGAAATCACCGATATTGGTTTACAACGTGTGCTCGAAACCAACCCGATGTTGACAAAGGTATGTATTCCGTATGGGTGTTGGTAAGGCCCTTTTAATTTTTAATACAACATCACTCAGCTAAAAATAAAAACTCACATTAATCCTTATTTCTTTGCATTTTTTAAGAGTATTATAAGTTTGTCTTAGTTGTTAAATTGTAAATTATAAGTTTGAGTTAGTTAAATTATCATTTCTACCTATGAAACAAGTAGTTAACGAATTCGTCAACTTTCTTCATAATCCTGCTCATTCTTATAAACAATTATTGTCGTCCTTTTTTAAATTCAAGGTATTACTCTATGGAATAATATGTATAGCATGTCTCTTCGGGGTTGAAAGTGATGATTTCCACTGTCCAGCAGTATGTATAGATTTTTATTTATTATATTTTTCTGTTAGTAATGTATTTGGAATTTTAGGTCTCCTGTTTTGATTTTTTCATACCATATAAATTTCTGATCTTTTGTTTAGGATAATTCAAGGCTAGTCCTATTTATTGGGTCAAAGATGCATTAAATTTCATTGATTTTTTTTTAATGCACCTAAGTCATTTTTCATTATAGACTACATATATTTAGATAAATATACTCTCACACATACCAATTTTAAATCCACTTACTCTTTCTCTCAAAAAATAAATACATAATTTCATGCTCTCTCTCTCTCTCTAATAGCTCACCTCTACCTCCACCCCCACCCCACCGAGACTCGCCAAAAACAGTTCACCGGAAAATTTCGTCGGAGTGTTTCTCTCTCCTCGTTTATCTTTCTCTTAGTCTATTTTTTTATTCGCTTTTTCTGCTCCGCGCCAGCGGCACTATTGCCTGAGTTGGAGAAGAAGAGTTTTCGCGAGAAAAAATGAAAGTTTTACAGAAACAGTAAATTTATTTGTTTCGATTTTTTCGTCAAAAAATATTGAGGTGTTGTTTGATAGATCTCGACGAGTAGATTCCAAATATATAAATTTTTTGAATTTTGGATTTGTAAATTTGAAGTTATGGACTTTTAAAGATTTTTTTCTATTTTTTAAAAACGACGTAACAGTTGTAAACAGTTGTGAGGGTGTATTTTTCATTTTAATGTGTTGAGTTAGTAAAATAGGACATTTGACACTATTGACTTAGTCAAATGATCTCTTGCCTTGTTGACTATGTGAATAGGAATTGAAAATAATTACCCCCTTTTGTTTTGAGCATTCTCTGTGGTATATAGATGTTTTGGACACTTTTTAAAGTAATTTTTGTCTGTTTTAAACATCTTCTTTCTTCTCCTTTTAATAGTTCCAATATAACCTATTTTGGTTCCATATAACAAAAAATTGTATTTATTTTTGGCCAACATTTCTTTTTGTACACCATTATGAACTCTTTAAAGTTTTTTTCTCATAAAAGTGAAGCTTTATTCAAATCAACGGTATTTTACATGTGATGTTCATTGCTGCAGACCTAACTACTGTACATCGACTCAGATCATGACATAAAGAAGGAAATTAAAAACTAGATTCAAAACGAAAATGGGGTTTAAATAAAACATCATAACACTCTCTTCATGCACCATGACCCATGAATCCCATTGGTGTTTAAAGAGCAACTGGGTGATTCACATTTATAAAAGAAGTAAATTTGTGACAGTTTTTTTCCATGTGTAATTTGACAAGTTTCTCCCTTTTTGTGCACAGCTAAGTCTGTTAGGATGTTGTAAACTCAGCAGTGAAGGTCTCCTGCAAAACTTAAAGGCCTTCAAATCAGTAAGCAAAAGTGGAATAAAGCACCTAAGAGTTGGACGCTATTATGGTGTGGATGTAACTAAAGAACTCGTCGAAGAGTTGAAGTCCATGTTAGATGCACACAATGACAAGCCTCGCTTCTCGCATATTCCAGACAACCCTGATGATCGCTCTCTCGACAATGACATATGTCCAAGATGCCAAGAAGTGAGGATGTTAGTCTATGATTGTCCAAAACACCATAGCAAGGGGTCGTGTAGAGCCTGCCTTGCTTGCATTCCGCGTTGTTGTGGTTGCGGGTGCTGTCATAGTGATCAAGATTTACATTGGAAAGCGCGTCTAAATTCGCTTTGTTTGGATTGTTGGAAGCAATATTCGAGAAAAGACGAGAAAGAAAAGGAAGCGTGCAATCTTCGCTCGCACTTACAATATTTTGAACTTTTGGTACCTCGATAAACTAAGCTATCATCCTAACCATGGATCTCATATTGGGAGTACATTGGGATGAACTAGCGATGTAGCTATGGTGTATGGAGGTGGGGCAAGTGACGTAACCAGAAATTTGAATTTTTTTATATAAAACTTTAGCATAAATCTACAATACTTATTGTGTGTTTTTAGTTTATTTATGGTTAGTTTCTTGTTGTCATTTTTAGTTTATGTTTTTTTTTGTTTAATGTTTGATTTACTTTGACGTTATTATTGCTTTGTTTGGATTTTGTTTATTATGATTTCTTGAGAGAAATATTATCATGTGTGGAAGGCATCACGTATGCGTGTTCAACACATATAAGAATACGACACCTATGTGATATGTGTCTCATTATATAAACAATTTTTTTAATGTAAATACGTGACGTATCCTTATTTGTGTCTTGGTACCCTCCACACATGTTAGTATTTATCTATTTTAGGTAGGGGTGGCAATTCGTGTGTGTCGTGTCATATTCGGGTCGTGTCATGTCGAGTTCGTGTTAAGTATTAGTCAATCCTAACCCGACCCATTTAACTAATCGTGTCAGATGAGCAAACACTAACCCGACCTATTTATTATCGTGTCGTGTTCGGGTTGTCCGCATAACCCATTAAGTAAAATATAAAATAATTTTTTTCTTCTCTCTCAACCAATCATACCAATGATTGGCCTACAATAACTTAAATTTAATTAATTTCAACTTCTTGCAACACATAAATAATTTATCATCCGATTCTCCATGAATTTTATAGAATGTCTATCAAGATGTATACATTATCTAATATATTCTCCATAAAATACGAGTTAAATGGGTTTATTCGTGTCATTTTCGAGTTATACGTGTTTGACACTAACCCAACCCGTTTATTATTCGTGTTGGCGGGTCGTGTCATATTCGGGTTCGTGTCAAGAAATCGTCAACCCTAACCCGCTAACTTCGTGTCGAGTTCGTGTCGGGTTATCGTGTCGTGTCAAAAATTGCCACCCCTAATTTCAGGTATTTGATTAACATACTACGTGCATTTGTGCTATTGTATCAGAATTTATTTTATTTGAGTTATAATTATCTAAAAATACAAATTATTAATTGAGTTTTTGTAAAAAAGTAATCCTAAAAAAATTCAACTTGGGGCTTCTGCTCCCGAATCTTCTAAACTCATCAATGATTTATACATCGGGTGTCCCACCCAGATTTTTTTTGGGCTCCGCCAAAGGGATCAACAATTTATAATCCCATTACACAATCGATGGTAAACAAAATTACAATATGATATAGTGACTCTAGAGGCTAAAAGTGATGTTGGTATGGCACGCTCTCTCTCTCTTTATGATTCTTAGATGGTCACTGATCTTTTCATTTTTGTTTTTTTATTTAATACGTTACTAATACGTCATTTTAGATTTTAATATAATTTTATTATAAATTTATATTAAAGTGTAAAATCGAGAATTAGTAGCGTAAAAAAACAATTTTTTTTTCTTGTTTGGAATTCAAAGTAGTTTGTTGTTAGGCTTTAAAAAGTGATGTCAAGGTAACGGAAAATTTTTTATTGTCTTCAACGATAGTAAAAAACGATATCGCCCAATCAAATCGTTTTTTCTCTTTCCTTCTTTCCATGGCTCTCTCTCCTCATTAAATGCTCAAATAGAATATTAAAATTTCCAATACTAACAGATAAAAAAGAGGTATATAATTGTACTTAACCTAAAAATAGTATATATTATTTTAATTGTACTATTCTTTAAAAACAATGTTATACCAATCCATACGGAGCACATTCACTTAAAGGTAATCTTTAAAGTAGGAGTGTTATGCCAGTTTTTTCCTTAAACAAAAAAACAGTTTTTTAATAACTTCTTTTTAATTATTCTTTCCTAAAAAATAAAGTTGTAAAAAAACAGTTTTTTTTTTTTCTACAGAGTTTATTAGCAACTTTATTTTATAGGAGGCAATTTTTTTTTATTATTCTTTCCTATAAAATAAAGTTGTAAAAAAACAGTTTTTTCCCCATTTTTTCCTTGAACAAAAAAACAATTTTTTTATTCTGTATAGATTTTCTTTATTTTTTTTTTTGTTAAAAACAGTTTAAATATCTTTACTTTTTTGAAATCTTTCAGAAAATATATTTATTTTTCTCTTGTTGTAAAAAAACAGTTCTTTGAATGTTTTTTATTTATTTAGTTCTAATATACCTTTTATATATTTGTAGGATGGATGGTGAAAATGAAGAATCCGAAAATATACCAAAAGTTGGAATGATACTTGAATCCGAAAATTAAACTTATGATTTTTACAATCGTTACGTACATTCAATTGGTTTTAATGTGCGTCAATCAATAACATACAAGTCCTAACGTTATTTCTATAAAAAACTGTTTAAAAAGTTAATGACGTAATTATTCATACAAAATACTTTTTTTTCATTTTTTCTTTTTTTTTTCCATTGAACAAAAAAAAAACGTTATAAAACATAGAAAAAATATATTATTTTCATGTCTTTTTTATGTATAAAAACGTTATATAGCTTATAAAATAGTTGTTTTTAATGTTTTTTTTATACAAAATGTATACAAAATGTTTTTATATACTAAAACGTTAAAAAGTAACTTTTTAATATATAAACTGCTTTATGTATAACATATATGTTTTAATGTTATTTTTTTTAAATGTTTAAAAAAGTTAATAACATTATTATTCATAAAAAATACTTTTATTTTCATTTTCCTGTTTTTTTGCCATTGAACAAAAAAAAATGTTTTCATTTAAAATAATATTTTGTTACACTTTTATATGAAAGTAAAAAAAACAAAAAAATGTTTTTGAATAACTTTTTTGAAAAATAGTATATATTTAATATCTTTTTAACAGTTTATATAGAAAGGGATTTTTTTAACCTTTTTATAAGTAAAAAAATAGTTTATATATTAACAGTTTATTTTAATGTCTTTTTAACAGTTTATATAGATAGGGATTTTTAACCTTTTATAAATAAAAAACAGTTTATATATTAACATTTTAATTAAAAAAAATAATTTAAAGAAACATTTAAAATATATATTTACAGTTTTTATCAATAAAAAACTGTTTAAATATATAAAAAAAACTGTTTATATATGAAAAACAGTTTAACAAAACACGTTTTTTAACATTTTAAAAAAATAGTACACATTTAAAACAATTTTAATAGTTTATATAGAAAATTATTTTAAAACTTTTTTTATTTAAAAAACAGTTTTAAAAACATTTTTAATAATATTTTTATATATAAAAACGTTATTAAATAAAAAGTGTTATAGTATAAAAATGTCATTCTTTTTTTATATATAAATGGTATAAACTATTTTGTTTCGTATTAAATGAAGTGAGAGAAGATCACTTAAAAATGAGATAATAACCCATTAAATGAAGTGAGAGAACACTTCTTAAGAAATCATGTGATTGGATGACATCAAAACTTGATGTCTTGAATTCTGATTGGTCAATGCTGCTGGCGCGGACCCATTTTCATAAGTGATATGAATCCCATCAACGCTATTGACCAATCAAAATTCAAGATTTCAAATAGTTTGATGTCTAAAAAATATCAAACTTTTTCTCCTTATAGAAGTTAGAGAATCAATGAGTTGAAGTAAATATTGTTTTGGCATTTTAATGCAATGCTGCAAACTGTGTGTTCAAAGTTAGTTGATCAATTAAAGTTTAAGCTGAAATGAAAAAAAAAACACGCTTGAGCTTTTAATTTGGCAAAAAATCACTTTCAATCATATTCAATGCCAGAAACTCACTAAAATATGCATTTTCTGCCTATGCCTTGCTAAAAAGGAGACATTTGTAATGAACCGCAAGTGTAGAGTTGTAGTTCATAGTTTTTTTTAGGAGAATTTCACTTTATTGTCTCGTACATATTTTTATGTATTGGGTTTAGGACAAGTCAAAAAGGTTTATAAATAAGGTCAAGCAATAACATACAACACCACTGAATAGGAACGTTGTAGTGTTTTTGGAGAATTTTAACTTAAAAATTTAGGTATTCAATTGTGCATGATTGGATTCGTGTACGACAATTTACCCATTTAGACACACATTTATATAGACTAATTTTTAGCCCGCATAATGTCCAGGCGATTCATAATATGGAATATAATCATGATTGGAAGAAGATATGTTTTCAACCAATATAATATTTTTCAACAATAATTAGAATATTAAAATAAACTTAATGAAGATTCTTAGAGGGATTTCTAAGTAATGCAATGCACAGGTAATTTGCTTAAAGTATGTTGATAATAAACAAATGCTAAACTGTTTAGGTACGTCGAATATCACTAACACTATGTTAAGAATCAACATCAACTATTAAACTCAATGGAGTCTCATAAAAACCTCCTAAATTAGATGAAGTAAGGGGAGAAATTAGTACAAGTTAAGTTGCATAATGAACACTTTGGACCAATGAAATTAATTTGTGTTTTAACATTTGTATAAATTTTATTAAAAATGTGTTTGTTAATTTAACTATAGTGTGTGGTGTTAATTGTATTTCATTTACTCTAAACACCTCCATTCATCAATGTTTGTAATTATTCATAAAGAAGCCATGTAATACACACTTAAGACTTTAGTTGAGTATTCTTTTAAGTATTTTTTATATTGGTATGTACTTCTCTTTTGAGTAAATTTCTTTCTCTTGTGAAGGGTTAATTACACTTGCCCTCCCTATACTTTGTCTCTATTTACACTCCCCCCCATTCTTTCATTTTTTTCAATTTACCCCCTATACTTTGAAAACAACTACAAAGTAGCTCCCCATCGTCTAACTTCCTTAATTTTTGGCAAAAATCGTTAGTCATGTGCGTGGCACATGACCTTAGGTAAGGGCATTTTTGTCCAACCATCTTTTTTTTTCTTTTTCCCTCTCTCTCGCTCTCTTACGGTTTTCTTTTTTCTTTTTCTTCGTTCTCTCTCTACCTCCATGAGACCTTCCCTCCCCCACCTCACCCACCTGCTCCCCTGCCCACCCCTTCGCCCCCCATCCCCTGCCCCCACCCCCTACGCACTGCCCCCTCCCCTGCCTCTGCCCGACCCCTGCCCCCTCCCCCACCACCTGCTCGCAACCGCGCGACTCCCCCTGCCACCCCACACCTAACCACCCCGCACCAGCGCCTCCCCTTAAGTTCTGTTTTTCGTTTTTCCTCTTTATTTTTTTAGATTATGTACTTTTAAGACTTAAAATAATATCGATTATAGATATAGGACAATAAACATTTTGTTTCCATTTTTAGTCCCTATTTTCAAATTAAAGGGACTCGTGGTATGCTGTAATTGATTGACGTTTTATAAATATTGGTTCGCACCAATGAATTTATTAAAAAATAAGGACTAAAACTATAAATAAAATATTTGTTGTCCTATTTTCAAAATACATATTACAATAGGTCCTAAATTTATAAAGTCCCTTATTTTTTTTTCGTTTTATCAGTTTTGGAGGCTTAAACCTGTTTTGCTTGAAATAATTTAGATTTTTTTTCTCCTTAAATCTATTTTTTTGTTGGAAATAATTTTTGGATTTAGATTTGCTTCTTTTTTTTCCATGAAATTATTGGTGAAAATAATTTGTATTTCATGCAAATAATTTTTTATTGCTAGGAATCATTTTTTGTTTTGCTGAAAATTCATTTTTTATTGTTGGAATAATATGTATTTGATGGAAATATTTTTTTTTGCTGAAAATTATTTTTAATGCGAGAAATATTTATATCACTGAAATATCATTTTGTATTTATGGAAATTATTTGTGTTTGATGAAAATAATTTATTATTGGTGGAAATTATTTTTTATTCGCAGGAAATTATTTTTAAAATTTTAGAAATATTTATAATGCTGAAAAAGTATTTTTTATTACTAGAAATAATTTGTATTTGATGGAATTGATTTATTATTGCTTGAAATCATTTTTTATATTTTTTCTAGAATTTTGCTGATTTTAAATATTTTTTTGGTATTTTTCAAAAAATTTAAATATATATATTCATATTTTCTTTTTTTCTTGGATCAAATATCAAAAAGTCCCTCAAATATTTTTTAATACACACTTAGTTCAATCCTTTTTTTTTTATACCAAAAAGTCCCCAATTTTCTTATATTTAAAGGTCCGCGCCAGCGGCATGGTAAAGCTTATTTGGCATGGTGAAGGACTTTTTGGTGCAGAATAAAAAGGCTTGGACTAAACGTGTATTAAAAAAAGTTCGATGGACTATTTGGTATATGCCCTTTTTTCTTTGGAAAAAAATTCCTATATTTTATATTTTTTGGTAATTTTTAGAATTTTAATTGTTTACAACTTTCCACATTTTAAAATATCTTTTTTTGTATTTCGGAATTTTGCTGTTTTTTTTTTTGTATTTTTCAGAATTTTTTAGTATATATTCATTTTTTCTAAATGTATTTTTCAATATGTATTAGTATTTCAAATATGTTTCTTTAAATTATTTTTTTTTGAATTTTACATGCTAGAAATCAAATTTTATAACCTAAAAAATTTATATGTTTGAAAATCATTTTTTAAATTATGTTTTATTTAATAATTTTTCTAAATGTATTTTATCTCCTAAAAAATTAATGTAATAGAAAATCATTTCTTATTGGTGGGAGCAATTTATTTTTTAGGGAAATAATTTTTTCATTAATTAGTTTTTAAGTTTTTTTGCAAATTTGAAATATTTTTGGGTATTTTCAAGAGTTTTTAAATATATATTCTTTTTTTTTAGAATTTTCCCCCCTTTTTTCATATTTTTTTTGTATTTTCTTAATTTTTAAACATTTTGTCTATTAGTTAAAGATTTTTTCAAAAATAATTACGTTCGGACAAAAATTCCCTTGCCTAAGGTTATATGCCACTCACATGACTAACGATTTTTGCAAAAAATTAACAGAGTTAGATGGCAGGGGGCTACTTGTAGCCGTTTTCAAAGTATAGGGGGTAAATTTAAAAAAAATAAAAGAATGGGGGGTAAAGTGTAAGTATGGGTAAAGTATAGGGGGCCAAGTGTAATTAATCCTCTTGTGAATATTAAAGTTTGTGTACTCTAATTTTCAATAAGTAGTATCTGAGCGGGACACTCAAGGACTGATTTTGGTGAGTTTTCATAAGTAGTGAGAAGTTCGTATTTTGCAAGCTTGTATCTTTAAATCAAACTTCTTCGGTATTGTTGAAATCTTATTGATACGACGGGTGACCCCACATGCATGATATCATACCTATAAGGCAAAGATCTTTGGGAGGTCATCGGTGGTAATGAAATTACGCAGCCAAAAGAAGACGCCAATGACACTCTGCGTAACTAGAAGATCAAAGTAAAGTTATATTTGCCCTTAAACCCAAAATTGAAGAAAAAATGTTGGAGCACATTGGGAAAGACAAAAAAGCGAAAGAAGTGTGGGATACATTCGGTGCACTTTTTTTTAAAGAAGAACGATAAAAGACTGCAACTTCTCGAGATGAGCTATTATCGGTTGTACAACGCGACGATTGCTCAGTATTTCCACAAGGTGAAACCAATATTCCATGAAATTTATGAATTAGATCCTACTATCTCTATTTGGGAAACCATTGTAAAAAGAATAATTACCTATGGTCTGAGGCCCCGTACGAATAATTTTTCTGATATTGTTCATAGTATAGGCCTTTTTATATTTTAGGCTAGTTTGACGTATCCCGTTACAAATCGTCACACACCATCACGACGAACCAAGCTCAAGCATCTCCAAGTTTAAACCCTACATCTCAACAAGATACAAATCTTTTACGAGTTTAAAACTTTTCGCAAATTTATTTGGGATGTTATTATTATGAAAAAATCGAGGACGAAAATTTTAAAGTTTTATACTAAAAATCTGAATTTTTTTAACCTCATTAGAAGTCTTGTTAGAAGTCTTATTTCATTAGAACGAGTATCTAATGATAATCTAACGAGGCAACACTGTTTTACATCGTTTGAAGGTCGTTTGAAGCTGGTTTAAACGAGATAGCCTTGTCATTTGAACAACTTGGATTTTCGTTCTAACGAAATGCTATTTTTATTCAAACGAGTTTCATTTTTGTTTGAACGAGCCATTGCCGCCTCAAAATTTGTGTTGAGTCTATAAATACTTGTTTCTACTCCAAATTTATTAAGACTTTAAAGGAACACTTTCTGAATATCTATTCCAAAAGTTTTCATAGTTTTGTGTTATTAAAACACTTTTGATTCACAACACATCCCTAAATAGTTTTTGTGAATCGGTTTGAAACCCTAAAAATTTTCTTGTATCTTGTATACACCTTTGTGGATAGGTATCTTTACGGTTGGCCTTGTGATTCTCGAGGGGATCATTGCTGAAGACAAATGTTGATCGGTGGATACCGAGCATAGAAGGCTGCATGTGGACGACTCTGGACTGAGCCGTGTTCTTTAGAGATTTGCGAAGGCACTGCATATTATACTTGTGGGTTTGGAAGTTCATAGTCATGTAAACTCTCTAAAGTGCTGAAAAAGCGGTTTTGCCTTAATGGGATTTTTTCCTTATTTGTCGTGTGTTTTTATGCATTTTTTATTTATTTACTTTATCCGCTATCACCTAGATGCATTTATAGGTTAAGAATATAAAATTGAATAAATCTGATAAAGATACAAAAAGAAAATTTTTGTTTATGATCATTATTACCTGGCATCTTCATATAAGCACCTTTTCAAATTGGTATGATAGGAATTTTACCCTTTATAATTGATTGATTTGCATTATGGATTCGACTTTGTGTATGCCTTCGCACACACATGCACGAGCTTGTTGGATTTTAACTTCACCATATATATTCGATCTGAGTGAGATGTTCTCCTATCAATCCTGTCACCTACATATTTTGAGACTATGGGGGATTTGTGCATGTAAGAACCGTTGTCCACGAGTTTATTTATTTAGTATTAAAAAATATGAGTGTGCACGTGGAAGGGATAGAAAAGGATAAATTCTTCTTTGCATGAAAGCCACCGTTGACAAGAGCTAAAAGAAAAAATAAATGCAATAAAAACAGAAAAAATGTCAAATAGGGCCAACTTAGTTTGTTTGTTTGCTACAGTTTTCTAAAGCAATATGCTTATAAATTTTTTATTTGTTTATCATTTGAGGGATATTTAGTTTAATACCAAAAATTTTACACAATGAATCCTAGTTATATTTATTTCTTCATGACTTTATTGATTTGTAGAGTCATCAATATTCTGGGCTTGTGTGCATTGTGCTTGTTTGTTCATTAAGTTCACTTTATTTGTCACTTGAGGCTAAAGCTTAGTTTGATAAAGTTTTGCTGTCAATTAGAACTTCTTGAACATATTTGAGTGTTTGGGTCATAATTCATTTGTATCTAGTTCACGCCCATTCATTCCACCCCACATGTTTAGACACATTAATACTATGCTAGTGTTAAAGCTTATGTGTTTGTGTCATATTTTGTGGTCATTTATACCTATATATGTGTGACAGATTACTCTTTGTTATATTATGCATATAGTATATAGGGTATTGTATATTGTATTTGTGAAATTTGTTTTGAAAAAAAATTCAAAAATAGTTGGTTTTGATGGCCTTTAAGATTATCATTACATGTGTGTGATTTATATCTTTTGTGATGATATCTTCTTCATATTTGTGATGCTTTTATTTCATGCCTATGTTTCTACTCCTTTGTTTATTTCGGATAAAAACAAAAGGGGGAGAGCAAATTAAAAGTGAGATTAGATGAGTTTGATTTATGGGGGACAATTTATTTATGAGTTTTACTTTATTTCAAACGCGATGCTCTGTCACGGTATTTTTCTTTGCCTCATGTGTGTAGGTATTTAAAGAGGAAATTAAGACACACCAGATGAAGAAAAAGCTGCCCAAGGAAAGAACAAGTGGAGATTTGAGGACAATGTCTTATGTAATCCCATTTCTAGGATTTGGGAGGGTAATAGGATTTTTGTCATAGGAATTTTTTTATTTTAATTTGAGGTTCGGTTATGTTTGTTTGTTTTGTACCGGAATAGCCAAAGGGGTATATTTTTAAGAATATTTTTTTTATGTTGTTCATAGTTTATGCCTTTTTATATTTGAGGCTAGTTTGACGTATCCCGTTACAAATCTTCATGCACCGTCACGACGAACCGAACTCGAGCATCTGCAGGTTTGAAGACTTCCCTGCATCTTAATAAGGTATAAATATTTTAGGAGTTTAAAACTTTTCACAAAGTTATTTGGAATGCTATTTTTATGAAAAAACTAAGGCTATAATTTTAAAAGTTTAAAAATAATCTGAATTTTTTAAACTCATTAGAAGTCTTCAAACAGAAAGGCTTTTTCATTAGAACGAGGATCTAACGAGGATTTAACGAGGTAGAACTGGTTTACATCATTTAAAGGTCGTTTGAAACCGGTTCAAACGAGATAGCCTTCTCTTTCGAGCGACTTGGACTTTCATTATAACGATATGCTATTCTCGTTCGAACGAGTTTGGTTTTTATTTGAACAAGTCGTCGCCTTGAAATTTGTGTCAAGTCTATAAATACTTGTTTCGACTCCAAATTTCGTGAGACTTTTGAAGGAACGCTTTCTGAATATCTATTCTAAAAGTTTTCATAGTTTTGTGTTATTAGAACACTTTTGATTCACAACATACATCCCCAAATAGTTTGTGTAAATCGGTTTGAATCCCTAGAAAGTTTATTATATCTTGCATACACCTTTGTGGAGGGTATCTTCATGTCTGACCTTATGATTCTTGAGGGAATCATTACTTAAGGCAAAGGTTGATCAGTGGATACCGGGAATGGAAAGTCACGTGTGGATGACTCTGGGCTGAGCCATATTCTTTAGAGATTTATGAAGGCACTACACATTATACTTATGGCGGGTATCAAGTAGTCTATAAGTCGATAGCCTTATGAACTCTCTAAAGTGCTAAAAAAGTGGTTTTACCGCAAAAGGATTTTTTTCCTTTTTGTTGAGTGTTTGTATGTATTTTTGATTTAATTACTTTATCTACTATCACCTAGATATATGTTATAGGTTAAAAAGATAAAATTGGAAAAATCTGATAAAGATAAAAAAAAAGAATTTTTATTTGTAACCATCCTTGCCTAACGTCTTTATATAAGCGCCTTTTCAAATTGGTATCAAAGAATTTTTACCCTTTATAGGACCGAATACCGAGGCCTTATTTTCGTTGTACAAGGATGGCTGACTCAACCATCACTTGATGAGTTTGCTTATCGGTCAAGAAGTAATGGTTAAGGAAATGGGAGGGGTCTCGCTGAAGGGTGAGGATGAAGCACTCTACTCTAACAAAAACAAAGTGTCTTCAAAGAATACGCCTAAGGTGGATCTATAAAGGAATGTGACAAAGTAAAAGGTCATGAAGAGGTTGGATCTCGTGGAGGGGGAGCTTCAACGAATCGTTGAAACAATAATTAATCCAAGAAAAAAATGGGCAAATGTTACAACTGTTGGAAGAAAGGCCATATAGTCAAAGATTATTGGTCCAAAAAAGGCCCACTGAGAGTATTAATGTTATTTCCAACTCAAAGGAAACGATTGGGATGCTGAAGCATCCCTCACTATGGAGGAAGAGGAGTTAGTGCTTACAGTAATACTGCATGAATGAATTGATTACGAGAATGTTTTAATTGTCAACTATGGTTGCTTTAATAACATGACGGGTGATAAACAAAAGCTACATAACCTGATTATTTATTAGGGAGATCGTGTGGTGACAACCAACAACTAAAAGTTACCAATATCCCACATCATAAATTAATAATTTTTCGTCGATATAGTCCTAACCAGGTGTCATTTAAGATGTCTACGATGTTCTGGGCATAGAGAAAAATATGCATTCAGTGGCGTAATCGACATTATTAGGCTACTATGTCTTGTTTGGTCCATGAGATGTGAATGTGTATCAAGACCTAAAGATACCAGGGATGCGAAAAATGGAAGGATGACGATTGGAGTCAGTTTACGTAATCTCAATTGAGTCTTTATATACGAACAAGATAAAGAGGAACGAGATAGCAGATTTTTGACACGTGAGATTGGGCCACGTTGGCTATCAATGAATTTTCTTAGTATCTAGAGACTGCCGAATACATCATCAGTTAACTTATGTTAACACGCTATAACAGAATGGTGTAGTGGAGAGAAAGAAACGAAATCTTACAGAGGTATTTTTGGCTGAAGATATGAGTACTACAGCCTATATGATCAACAGACTTCCATAAATAAGTTTAGTATTTATTTCACCTACTAAAGAATTACAGGATACAAAATTTACAGTCAATTACTCTCGGGTGTTTGGTTGTGTGTGCTATGTTTTTGTTTAAAGTCATTTACCTAGCAAGTATGATAAGAAAGAATTTATATGTATCTTTATGGGATATAAAAACTAGAGGAAATGGTGAAAATATTGTGATCCTAGAAAGTGATACACATTATGAAGTGTGGTGTTTGACAATGCATGTTTATAGTGGTCCTTACAAAATGACGATCGACCAGATTCAAAAGAAATTGAAGATAGGATGCAACTGAATATAGGGGAGAATAAACTAAGTTTAGATGAACCTTAAGATTTGTATGATGGTAATGATCCTTAGAAAACTGCTATGTATCAACAACCAGTCGAAGAAGATAGGCTAAGTGAAATGAAGGAACGAACTCCACAATCACAACTCAAAAGTTTAACGAGAATCCAAAAGTCAAATCCAAAATATGCCAACGCAACCATGGCTGAGGAAATTACAAAAGAAACTGAGACGTTTAAAGAAGCATCTAGAGTTTCGAGCGAATTAAAGCTATGGAAGGAAAAATCACCATGCTAGAAAAAAATCAGACCTAGGATCTGCTGTTAAAGCTAAGAGATGTGAAATCCATATCATGCAAATGGGTTTATAAGATAAAGTGTCATCCAAATGGATCAATCGAGAGATACAAGGCTCGACTGGTGGTTTGAGGGTTCTCTTAGTAGTATGAACTAGATTATGATGAAAACATTTAGTCAGATGGCAAAGCTTACAACTGTACGAATCTTTCTTGCACTTGCAACCATTAGATATTAAAACTTGTGGCAGATGGATATGAAGAATGATTTTTTTCATGGGGAGTTAGATCGGGAGATGTACATGATTCAACAAATGGGCTTTAAGAAAAAAGTTCATCCCAAGCTCATGTGTAAGAAGAAATGCACTCTACGAACTAAAGTAAGCACAAAGGGCGTGGTATAATAGAATTATTGAGTTTCTTACTCAAAGTGGCTATTCAGTAATGCCTGCAGATTCCAACTTATTCGTCAAAGCCAATTGGGTAAAGATAGATGTTATTCTAGTATATGTGGATGTGATAATCATCAATGGTGAAGACGAGACAAATTTTATCTAATAAAAGGAAATTTTTCATTTTTCTTTCAGGCGAATGAGCTTGGGCAACTTAAGCACTTTCGTGGGCTAGAGGTTGATCAAACATAAGAAGGAATATTTTCCTGTCAACAGAATTATGCAAAAGATTTTTTGCATAAGTTTAGGATGCTTTAGTGTAAGATAATATCAACATCGATGAAACCGAATACAAAGATGTGTGCATATGAAAGTGGAGACTTAGAACATTCAACGGTGTATTGACAATTGATAGGTAGTTTGATCTACTTGACCTAGTCTCGACCTAAAATTTCTTATGAAGTTAGTGTGATGAGTAGGTATATGAAAAATCCAAAGAAGCCTCATTTGGAAACTGTTAGGCGAATACTACTCTATTTAAATAGTACAATTGACTATGTTCTTTTTTGTAAGAAAGGCGATGAATGCAAACTATTTGGTTATTGAGACGCAAACTATACAGGAGATCATAACATTAGGAGATCAACTACCATATATATAATTAAGCTCAGTTCAAGAATGATTTCATAGCGCAACACGAGACAATCGACAATATTCTTCTTAACCACGAAAGCAGAGTACCTAGCACCAATAATGGTAGCTTCAGAGAGTGCATGTATGATACAGATGATGAACAATTTATATCAACCAGTAGATTATAACGTTCCGTTGTATTGTGATGACTAGTCGAATGTTCATTTAGTAGAGATTCTAGTATTTCATGCAAGAACTATGCATGTAGAAGTGCACTATTATTTATTAGAGATAATGTTTTGCAAGAAGAGATTGAGATAAGACAGATCAAGATAGATGATCAAGATGGAGAATTGTTTACAATAGGTTTTATTACTGACAAGTTGGAAAATTTCATTGTCAACTCAAAGTGGTGCAAAAAATGAGAGCCAATGTTGAGAGGGAGTGTTAAGAATCAACATCAACCATTAAAGCCAATGGAGTCCCATAAAAGCCTCCTAAATTAGGTGAAGTAAGTGCAGAATTTAGTGGAACTTAGATTTCATATAGGGAAACTTGGATGGATAAAATTAATTTATTTTTTGAGAAAAACGGGTTCGTATGGATAGTCTGTATATTAGGTTACACACAAAAATTCAATTTCTAACCACATTTTATCTTGATTAATAATATGCAAGATAAGGCCTAAATTAAAATTATATCTAGTCACACAATCAAACCAAACCCAAACAGAGTAGAAAAAGATTGAGGAAAAAATTCCTTTCGGGCAAAACCTATATTTCAACACTGTTAAAAAATTGACCGACTCGATGACTTACAGACTACTTAGAGATCTACTAAGTAGAATACACAGTCTTAAATTCTTCAACATCTATGACACTCTCTAGAACTATCCACATGAAGTGGTCTTCCCTGGGTATCCACGGATTAGCCTCATGATGCGAGGCGATATCCTATCTTCTTCACCCGTAGAGCTTCGACTCTGCAAATTAGCAGTAGAGTAAAACTCTACAAGAGTTTGATGTAACGAGTATGTAATTTGGGTTTGAACAAACTCAAAACATTATATATTGGATGTATGATTTGGAAAAGAAAAGTGTTTTTCTAAAACATAAAGATGAACACTTTTAGGATAGATATTGGGAATTTATTTTCTCCATAAGTCTTGAGAAAAACTCATCAAAACAAGTTATTATAGAAAAATAAAAATTTTGAGGCGGCGATCTCATTTGAACTAAAATGGCATCTCATTCGAACGAATACACCAGGTTTGTTCTAACGAGATCAATTCTCGTTCGAAGGATAACCCATTCTCGTTCAATCAACCTTCTAACAACCTTCCAACGAGTTTCGTTCTGTTAAACAAAGTACAACTCATTCGATGGTCGTTCGAAGCTCGTTCAAACGAAATGGGACTTTCGTTTTGACAAAATCTATATTTCGTTCGAATGAGATTAAAAACAATTTTTTTTTAACAAAATACCTCGATTTAAAAAGTTAACATCCCATAATATAATTTGATGGGGAAATAAAAACCGCAAGTCGTATACCTCCATAAAGTGTTGGTGACAGATTTAATGGCTTGAAATCTGAAAATGAGGCTTGATCACTAACATGTCTTCAAATGATCCTTGGAGGCAAATGCGGATGTATTCTTCAGTTTGAAACTCCGTTTTGTGTCGGGGTATGTTAAATACCTAACCGATGATGAATGATAAAATATTTCTCTTACATGTTTTAATATTTGCATGGTTTTTATTAAAAGTGTGTATATATATTTAACTATAATGTGTTGCGTTGATTGTTTATCATTTACTATATACACCCCCTTACCAATATTTGTAATCATCCAAAAACAAGCCAGGTAATAAACACTTATGGCTTTAGTTGAGTATTCTTTTAAGTGTTTTTCTTATTGGTGTGTACTTCTCTTTTGAGTAAGTTTGTTCATCTTGTGAATATTAGAATTTGTGTACCGTAGTTTTCATCACACTAGAGTGGGAGATAAACTCAGAATTTTGAAGGAACATATAAACTTTACATTCTCTTGTCTATCCATTAGGCAATGCAAGAAAATTAACTACACGAATATACCCATTGAAAATCCCTGACATATTTTTAAAGTTATTATTAAAAACAGTAATTTATCATTTATATACTTCAAAATTAAACTGATTCATCACCTAAGGTTTTTATTTTACTTAAACTAATAAATATTAATTTAAACCATAAAAATAACAAATCTAAGGATTATAAAAACTAATCCAATTTCACTTTCCCATTTTTGTCAGTATGACAATCCTTAACTCATTCCATAATAGTGTAAAGAACTTTATAATTGTATCCATTGTGCATGACCCATTCATTGTTTCTTGAAAACATCCATTAAATGTTCATTTAAAAATCTCTTTGCCTTGTTAGTCGTTCCAATTGGACCACTTCGACATGGATTTTGTTTAGGTACCCTTCATTTGAATGCACGTTGGTGTGAAGACAAAGTCCCACATAGATAGAATATAAGAAATGGGTATAGTATATAAGGACCTATTCTGGCTTATGGGTTTGGTGTCCTTTGGGTATCCAACTCTTTGAAGGAGGGAGGACCTACACAGACTTGAATTTATTAGAGGTTTTATTCTTCAAAAGATATATATACTCTTCAATCATAGAGATTCATCATAACCCTTTTGAAATTAAAAATAATGATTCTTAAATTTTTTCCACATCAGCGCATAGGCAACCATGTGGTCACGACCCCCAGACGTGACCCATGCACGTGAACAAATTAATATGGTCACGTCCCATTACGTGTACATTTTGGCATTGGTTATGGTCCTTGTTCGTGACCCGTCCATAACCAAACTTAAATGGAACATTAGCTCGAATTTGGCACCATGATGGTCATGACCTGGTCACGGCCTTAGGCTGTGACCCACACTGGTCAGGGATTTGGGTTGTGATCACTTCTAAGAGAATCCATGACCATAGTGGGTCATGGATATGGTAACGCCAAAGTTTAGGTGGTCACGACTTTGGGTTGTGACCCCCTGGGTGTGACCATTCGCAGATTTGGTGTAGTGTAAGAACTTTTGCACCCTTCGTTACACGAAGTCCTCTCCCCCATGACTGCAGCCCAGAACACCAGAGTGACAACTCGACTGGGGACCATTTTTCTTCAGTTAGAGTGCAACATTGTGTATTATAGCCGGATCTCACCATTTACATCACAATGGTGACTGTACCGAAGATATATCAAGAGAATCGAACTATCTATATGTTTCCTTTAAACTAAGCTCAATATTTATTTCCCACGTGACTGTTTTATGTAAATTTTAGAACTATTTAGTTTCCTTACTTTTAGAGTCCGTCACAATGTAGATACGTGCTTAGGTTCCCATGTACATGATTATACATTTTCCCAAACATATAGGTACGTGCGAAGGACTTCGTGATAAAATTAAACATCAAAGTATATAAAAATTAAAAATTTCCTATTTTCATTACGCACTCCGTAGTCTTGATTTTAGTATCATTTAAACCATATACCCTCGAGGATACTAAAAGCAACTAGTCGAAAGAAGTTCATTCTTTGGGGAAATCACTTTATCCGAAGCAAATTTTTACTTTAGAAAATTTACCTCTCTTTAAAAATAAGCTTGTACTTTCAAGAATTCACTTCCACAGATAAATCTCATACTTTCAAAAAGTTACTTCCCTTAAAGGATAATTGCCAACGAGTGTCCTCACTCTTTTAGCCAAACTGTTTTATACATCTAACAACTTCTCTCTTAATCCCAAAGTTTTGGTAACAGGGAACGTTTGAAGTTTGTTCATTATTAGGGTATATCGAATAGGCTCTCATAGCTATATAGTACTAGGATAAAAGTGATTCAAACGTACCTTAAAGGCTGCTCAATCGAAGAGGCTCGGTATATTATGATCCATGGAAAGGAAAAGCAATCCACCAATCACCGAATCACATATCCTTTTTTGTATATAGATAAAATCTCTAGGAATACACCCTATTGCACAAAAAATGAATACTTACAGGCCAATATCTCTGACGATATTTTGAAAAAAAAATTAAAACGGTCGAATGATGGACCAAAACCCCTCAAATTCCGAATGTATTCTCGTTTTGGGTGGAATATAAATAATATGAATCAACAAGTCATAACTAAAACAGATCTCCCTTACGCTAGATTCTCATAAGCACGTTTTATTTTGTGAAAATACTAGACACAAATCTATTGTTTCCTCACTCCTTATTCTAAAAAAGTAAGAGTTCACCCATGTTCACCCGAATCCTACGGGACACTATTAAAGTTCTCATCCTTTGAAGATGCTACCAAACGAAATAACTCAAAGAACAAATACCGTCTCTATACGGTTAAAAATAAATAAAACAATTGTATCAGAAATGTCATGCATATGTGTGTTTTTCTCCCCCAAGCCTATGAATTGTCCTTATATCCGTCCTTCTATCTACAAAAACCTGAATGAAAATTCCACGAATTTATCTAAAGTTTCTATTATAAACAGAGAGATCGCACTAAGTTCCTACCCCGAAAACTCGAGTTCTCACACCACGCGCTCATTTAGTTTTGATTAGTGAACCTACCCATGATTGTCAAGTTTATTATGCAGTATGCCTCATGTTTACTGAAGAAGACCAGGCTTCGTCTGCAGTTGATAAAATCTTGAGGCAACTTCACGCTCACAAAATACAATGCAGTCCAAAATCAGGACCCTAAGTCTAGCCCTAGTATGCCTACAAGAGGCACCCCTACACCTAGAATAAGAGAGAACATACTTCTTCCTCTTATACCTTACACTGAAGAACCGCATGCAATAGCTTTCGAGGTAATACCATTTAATCTCAAGAATCTGCCCGCATGAATCCTAACACCGTCTCCCCCGCTAATGCCAGCGTCCTTCGCTTACAAGTAAGAATTTCCCCATCATGAGTACTTAATTTTGTATTATTTATACCCAAATCTAGGCCTTTTTGGTCTCGATGTATCATAAATAATGAGTTTTTGGAGTCATTTTGTTATTTAAAAGAAAATACAAATTTTTGAAAAGAATTGAAGTTAGTAATGCCATTTTAGCAATTTCAGGGGTAAAATCATAATTTTAGAAGTTATAGGGGACTAAAGTAATTTTCAGATGTTTATTTTGGAAATATAATTTTTCCTGAAATTTGGTTAAATTCTGAGTTAAAATGAGTGATAAATGAATTTTGGGGGCTAAAATACAAATAAGGATAACTTTAAAATTTTCGAAAATTTTATACCATAAATTTAAATCAATTATTTTTATTTTGAATTTTTATTGGGGCCTCGAGAGTTCGGACAACAAAGGAGTTATTTTGAAAATTTTGTTAGGATATAACGCGACACGACACAATCGACAGAACTGTATTAAACAACACTTACAAATTTTGCTAGAGTGTCCATGATGTCATGCTATAAATTTCAGAAAGGTCTATAAAAGATTCAAAACTTTGTAGTTCAGGAAAAAATGAAAATAGGAAGCTTTGAAGGGGAAAAGAAGTGTGAAAAATGTTCTATGAATAGTGACGAAAATGCTAAGTCAAAATTAAAAAAATGAATAAATAAATTAAACACACCAACAAGTTTTCCCTTATTTACTCCCACATGCACCACAAAGCTACCCGCTTCCCTTAATTTCCTCCCAGATGTAACCCAAGGTTCAATCACTTTATCCATAATTTAAGGGATTTTTTTATTTTAATTTTTCAAAAATCTCACAAATTTAAAATTCTCAGTTTTCACATTTTCACCTACAAAAGAGCTCCTTATACAAATTTTGGAGAGGAGGAAGAGGAGTTTTACACAATTTTAAAGAGAGGAAATATGTGAGTTTGTTTTTAGGAGCACCAAAAATAGTAAATACTTGTATTTTTTATTTAATGTTTGTGAGGCATTTTGTGTTCAAGAAATGGAAGGAACTTTTGTATTGGCATCCAAATCTTGGGACTCCAATTTTGTAAGTTGATTATCAATGAGAATTATTATTTCATCTTGTAATTTTTATATTTTAATTAAGATAATAGTTTAATTTAATTGCTAGGATTAGGTGAAATTTATCATGATTACTTAGTGTATAATTTAATTACTTTAATTCTCTTAAATTTCCTTCTTATTATAAAAACATTTAAAATAATTTTTATTCCTAAAAATAGTCAGGAGAGTGATATTTTAAACCCGTGGAACAATTTTTTTTTAATGTTCATTCTTTTATTTTATGTACTTGCGTTTGATGGATTATATTTATGTTAATTTCCATGATTATGTTTTACATAAAATTATTAGAAGTGATAAATTTAATTCATAACCTAGAATTATTTGTACTTACGTACTTATGTTAACTTGTTTGATAGTTCATGCTTATGTTCGACATTTAATATTTAGGACTGATATTTTTAAGGGAATACAAATTTTTCGGCACCTAAAAAGAGATATAAAAAGATTTTATTTTGAATTTTCATGTTTTCTTACTCTGAAATTTACGCGAAGAGGGCCGGTATAATTTTGAGTTATAAGAGGGAATTGTGAGTTACACTAATTAATCATAAACTAATAAAAATAATAAATAGATACAAAATCCTAGTAATCTCTCCTATATTTATTTTTGGTCATTCCTCTATTATTGTTTTATTTTATTTTATCTCAACATCATCTTTCTACACCAATATAGTCTAGTTGGAATGTCAAAATTTTTTACGAATTGAATAAATCTCTATGGGTAAAACCCTTTCTTACACTAGTAGTATTACGAAACCCGTGAACTTACAGTAATTTATAATTTGGCAACATCCCACATGGATATTTTGAACCATACCAACAGTTCCCTAAGTACCCATACACTGTCTTCGAAGGCCCTTGCGAGGCGAATTCGTGTCCCCTCCGCCAATTGATAACATTGTACCCCCACTTCTAAATGAGAAAATCATGCATGTCAAGTCTGAATTGCATCTTCTTCAAGAAGCCATCAGTAAGATGCAAACCATCGACGATCTCATTAACATTAAAAATACGTCCCTATATCCTAAAGCCCGACGATAAAAAAAATTTAAGATGCTAGTGTTCAAAACCTATAAAGTACTAGTTTCCCAGAATGGGCACTTATCCAACTATTACCTTCAGATGCATCTCTGACACGTAGGCCTAGGGGTATCCAATTTGTTCGAAATATCCCTCACTTAGTAGATGGGACTAAAAAGCTAAGGGACCACTTAAACCTATAACGATGTATGCCATGATTTCTTAAAATAGTGCGAATATAACGACGACATGGGAGTCACTCGTAAAGATTTAGAGATGCTAAAATAGGGAGAAGGAAAGACAATTGTCTCTTTCATCACTGGCTGAAGAGAGAAAGCCAATCAAATGGTCAATCGCCCCTTGAAAAAAATTAGATAGAAATCGTGAGCAGGAGTCTCCAAAAAAAATAAGAATTAATTGGGGTTAACCTGATCCATGACTTCGAAACACTGAACCATAATACGTGCAAGATAGAGGAAAGTTTTGTTGTAAAGACTACTAAATCCACTGGAGAACCTCTTCGAGCTATAAATCAATTCTTTGCCCCCCAAAACTCCCCCAGATCTTCTACATCTCTGATAACCACCCTCGTGGTCAGCCTGAACTAGTATCATGCCCGGTTACCAAGACTTTCCAAATAATGGTAGCCACCACTCCACCTTTCTAACAAGGACCCTCTCCTCGAAATTATCAAGTTATACCCCCTCCAAGTCCTCATAAATATTGGGAGCCTCATCCCCCTAAAACTAAATATCATTTATAATCCCTACCATATCATCCTGACCTCGGGATCAATGCTCTGATGGATTCTCTTATTCTAAACATCGACCCATCCACACTGATAGTCCCCTCTCATCACGAACTGAGGATGATATAAAACCCTCAAAAACAAGAAGACACAACTCTATGCACACCATCGCTAACCATAAAAATCATCACTGAGACAAATCCCACTACTGGCCATACGACTTTCTTCATTATAGTCATACAGATCCTGCAAATTAACCATTGCATCTTGGATCTCCTTCTAGTCATCAAGTTATGATCTCCACTGGATGGGAGGAATACCTCATAAGTACACTTATTTTCCCTCTCAAATTCAAAATCCAACAACGGTTCCCACCAGATTGCAAACACTTCTAGAGTTAAATCTTTGAGAAATGTTAGAAGCACCACATCAGCCTGTCCCTAAATAGTAGGACCCATCAGTTGGCCACCAAGATATCTTAGCCTCCCAGTTCAACTGAGTGAAAGAAACCAAAAGTTTAGGGCAAATGATCACATCACCTGGAAGTTCAAAGCTCTCCACCAATTTCTGTATGACGAGGAAGAAATGTTGAGATCCCACTTCTTTTAAAAATAGATTTCTTAGGAAGACAAGCTTAGGGATAATCCAACACTTAGCCTGTATGCACCACACTTGAGTCTCTAAAAAAGGTGGAATTGACTCTGTGAGATCCAAAGGGTCGTAGTGTCCCAAGTTCTATTTGATTCAGTGTATGACCTAAAGCATGCAGTACTCACCCGAGCCCCTGTCCCAGGACCCGAAGCATAGGTCTGCCCTTTTGAAACCATCCATCTGATGAGAACATACACCGGGAGCGATGTTTACTCCTCATATTTAATAGGCCCAAAATCCATACTCTTCCATTCTATAAGGGACACCGCTCCTTGGGACAGTCGGAACATACTTTGAGAGCCTCAATATCCAATCCTGACCATATATACTATACTATCATGTAGAAATAAGGGATTGTAATTTCTTGGACCGTCTCCTCATCACCAAAAGGAACACATCCCGAGTCGTCGAGTATATGAACAAGGGACCACGTCTTTCGAAGCCCCTAACATTCGAGACTAAAGAATCAAAATTTAATACAGAACCACTTTAAAGGAGCATGATAAACTCAAGCATCTTGAACATTGGATCTACCATAAGAAATAGTGAGGTCACACTGAAGAAAATATACCACCTGGCCTCATATGTAGATAGACGCCTCTCTAGTTTATAATAAAAAGGAGAACTCTGACATCCCGGTATTAATTACCCAGGGAAGTACAAGATACCATGTGTAGCTCCATAATAGTATTTAATAACCCCCTTGAGATACCTCTATCCGAGGAAGATCCCATTGATCCCAACAGTGAATTAGATTATCTCATTTCATAGTTGTCTTATGAACTCTTCGTCCTCAATATAAGTCCTTGGTCCCACCATTAAATTGACAAAGGACACATTTACGGGAGCGGCTGCCTGGACGCAGCCTATATAGTCAGCATTATTGAAGTACAAGATGAGATGACCTACCGAGACCGTCCCCCTACAAAAGACCCCCCTCACAGAGGTACTCATATACAACAAAGATAAAACTTATCCATCCTACTCCCCACTACCATGCTCAATGGAAAATTCGATAGCCTCCAATACGTGGTATTTACACTAACTCTCTCCATGTTTGTCTATGAAATCTCTCTTTAGGGGCCAATATATGTTGAGTATTGATACAACTATAGAGACATCTTCTGCGAAGCCGCCAGCATCAGGAAAGAAAATATCCCCCTTCTTACTATGGAGAGCACTAAGAAATTTCCTAAAATGGCCCCCCCTTGCATGACGAGGAGTACTAAGAAACTGCGTTGGATGATGATATATAGTCAGGATCCTCAATGTCTATAGAACCCTCAATAAAGCACCGAACCAGACAGACGACCAAGTGTTGCCCTCAGTGGAAGATATCCCCACCTCAATGCTAAACTCAGACATAGTTGTACGATGGGAAGATAGTCCCATATCATGAGCCCCCTCAATAACGAAGGATGGAGCTCCCAAGAGCCACAAATTGACTCTTATCTTGAACTGGACTGAAATCACGTCTCTAAAGCCAATACCGCCTACTAATGAAAGGATTTATATGTGTTGTTATAGTATAATCATTTTTAATCAAAATCCCTTGAACCTACAAAACATAGTAAGTACATGTATAGCGGAAAGTAAGGATATCAATCCAACTTCTTAATATGGCAATGAGCAAAGTGAAGACTAGTATGATATTATAAAATAATTTTTAAGGGATATTATATTAACTAATGATGTGCTGAAATTTAAATTACACTAATAAATAAATAAATAAAAAGATAAAGTGAGCTAGATATGAGAAGTAAACAATTATGAGAAAATTCAAGGGATTAAAATTGACCTCTTAGCCTATTATTTGTATTAATCAGTTTATGTATTTGAAATATCCCGAGACATATAAAAATCCACTAATCAACTCTCCTTGCAAATGTGAAGTTAAATATAATTTTTTAGAAGATTAATGTTAAAACAAACTCAGTAAAATTAGATTTAAATATTTTTTTAATAAATCATCCGCTAAGAAAAATTCAGTCAAATAATTTTAGCCATTAAAAATTAAGCTTTATAATAGAGAAATTCAAACGACAATATTATTTGAAAATTTTATATCTCTAGTTTAATTAATAAATAGATTTTGTAATCTAATTTTATTATGTTCTATTGCAAATAATTCAACCTCTCTTGAGGCATAAATATAAATTGTAAAATTTCAATATTAATATTTAAAGGGGCATAATAAATAAATAAACTTCAAATTGCAATAATTAAGCTAAGAGTTTCATCTCATCCCTTGAATGTGGTATTTAGCCTCTTATTTGGCATTGTTACATATATAATTTAATATTAGCACAATAAAAGGCATAAAATTAATAAAATATGTGATAGAAGAAAAGAAAAACCATGTCTCCTTAAATTTCCATTGCAATCCCAAGTTTGTACATAAATGACAACCCAAAAATTTGAGTTTATGAACAATTCTTAAACACTCAAAATTTGTATCTCACCAAAATATTCTGTCACCGCACCCACTAAAATATAAAAAAAGAAATTGAAATTTACACATGGAACTAAACCTAAAAATTACACTAAAATTACTCCTAATGGCTACTCAAAACTGAGCTCGCAATGTGGAGAAAATGGTTTGGTTGAACCCGGACTCTCTTTGTGCTATTGCCCCTAGTCTATATATAATTGAATGGGGAGTCAAAATGAGGGGAAGTACTGGGTTGTTTGTGCATTGTCGGGTGTGGCAGAAAAGTGGGAAAAGGAGTAGGAGTTTTAAATTAAAAGTGGAGTATCTGGGAGACACAAGGTGGGGTATTCGTTAATGGGTGCATGAGAATATTTTAGAGAGAGAAATAATGGAGGAACAACTGGGAAAACACCTCACCCACATGATGTTAGGGAAGGTTAGGGACATGGTTTGAGATGGGGTTTAACATGTAGTTAGTTGTCTCGGGTCACATAAAATCTGAATTTAGCCATTTTGACCACATTTTTACCGCAATTGACTTGAATTATGCATTTCGAGATCGCAACAGCGTATTGACCTACAAGATAAAGAAATAAACAAAAAGGGATAATATTTATGAGAAATACCAATTAAAATGAGTCTATTTGGGGGGATAAAAATAACATTTTTGGATGCTTATCATACCATTTCATTTAGAATTTTGCTAGTCCTCAAGCAAAAATAGAGAAAAACTAAGATAAGTAACCAAAGGTCTGCCACTTTCTTAAGCACTTGTGATTACACATAGCATGTACAACAAGCCGTTAAACCTTTAGGTCTCCCTAGAGGATGAGTGGTATCTCGTGAGGGTTTACACTAAATATACCCATAAAATTAAAGAAGTTTTTATTGAAAAGCAATGAGTCTCTTATTAGACATAAGATTTATCACATAATGAAGTGTATGAAAATATAAGCTTACTTAATATCAAAGGAAAAATCGTTCATACAACTCAACATGGGTTGTGTGAATAGTTCTAAATATAATAAGAGTAACTCATAGATTCCCTTTTAGAATCAAATCTTCAACTTCAAATTTCATTTGATATATCTTTGTCAAATGAAATCTTCGAGATTTGGGTAAAGTGTATCTATTTTATGTGTGAGGAGGTGAGTAGATGTAGTCAAGGTCAAACATCTCACATATAAGAAATAACAGATACATGAAAGAATTTCCATCTTATAAAAGAATGCAAACCACTATATTAAGAACGTCGAGTTATTCACGATGTTGACTTTTTGATCGCCCGAGAACCTAACCAAGGGTTGATATGGAATTTATGTGATAGGTGAGGGGAAATTATATAGAGAAGATAGATGATAGAATGTTTTGGGAATTTTGAGAAGAATGGATTTCAACTTGAATAATTAATGTCTTCATTACACAAAAATTTGATTGCATTTTATAATTTTATTCTTTTTTTCTTTAATTATTTTTTCTTTTTTTGCTATATTTGTAAATTCTTTTTACATAACACAAATGAAGACAATTTATGTTTGGAATGTCAAACACTTTATTTCTCACAAAATGATGGGTATTGGGATATAAGGATAGTGTGGGGAGATATATGGGTAGGTAAATATGGAAGATTACTGGTGATATGGGAACATGAATGATGACATATGGACATGATAAGTTTATAGGGGGTGGGTGAAACTTGAGTTCTAGAGACAAACTATAAGGCAAATGTTTCTTACAACTCGAACGTGTTGTCATTCTCAGTGATTGAACCAAAAATGAAAAATAATGAGATCTTGCAACGATTTTAGTACAATACCCAAAGAAAGTTGAGTTAACTTGTGACTCGTAGATTGCATAAAAACCCTCAGAAAGAAGAAAAGCTCGAAACTCGATTTAAGTCTCCACTAATGACCGTTAAGATTTCCTTAATAATTTTTACACTATTGAATCTAAACTATAATGGTGTGATGTGTGCATAAAAGTGTTAAGTTTGAAAATTCATGGTGCAATTATGTCATAAGAGTTATTACTTAAGATTATGAAATTAATGTATGACTTCATATTTGAAAAAATCTATTCCTAGACTTCTAAAAGAAATGGATGATGGATAAATCACATAAAAAATGAGATGCGAACTGCATAAAAAGGTTTACAAGGCTTGTTTCTAACAAAATTTTCCAAAAGAGGTACGATTTTGATAAAATCCCACTCCAAATAAAAGAGAACATTGTTCTCGATGTTTAAAATTGTATTTAAAATTTTCAAGGTGCAAGGTGGGAAATAGATTGCCATAGTCAATGTTAATGAAAAGTGTATCGTAATACATACCTAAGGGAAAACCTGAATAGGTTCTACGAGACAAAATTTACAAGTATATAAAGTATATATAGGCATATGAGGAGAATAAAACACCACCTATAAATAGGTTAAGACTCATACTTAGAAATAACATTCAACGGGCTGCCTCCCGGTAGCGCTAAGTTTAACGTCTTCATCTAGAATAAGTAACTCCCCCTAAAGATATGAACTATGATAGAATGGGTTAGATAAGAAGGGAGGGTGATGATAATCATCCTCAAACAAGACTAAAAAGTCAGTCTTGCTAGATCGGGTCAATATGGTTAATGCACTTGTATGGAACAGTGCTTAACACGATGCAAAACACCGATTAACCAAATGAGGGAGACAGAGAGGCCATATGGTGGGTGAGAAAGGGTAATAGGGTATAGGTTCTTCTCATGGGACTTATTGAGCGTAAAGGTGAGGGGTACAAGGGTAAGCATGGTGCTCAAGTTGGATGTAAAGGCATAATGGTTTGGCAATGGTGATGTGGTAGGCATCATAGAAAATGCAAGACCTTTCTATAAATGAACAATGATAATGATCGTGTGGTGATACATCAATGAGATAATAATAAGAAAAATCACTATGAAAGGCGAGTGTTGTGCGTGAAGGAATAAGATTTGTGTCATGTTAATATTGAGTGACACCAAAAACACTCTCATGGATTGTAGGGTGGAGGAAAAACTCACGAGAGGGATAGTGGAGCTCAAGAGTGGAGGGTTGGTCTATCTAAGGACCTAAATAGATAGTTGACAATGTTAGAGGTAAAGTAATAAGGTTCAAACATGGTGGGGTTGAGTGGGATAATGGGTGGGACAATGGGCAGGGGATATTAATTTAGCTCAAAAGTAGGGGGGACACACTCATTAAGAGGATTAGAATATCTAGGTCCCAAAATTATAACTTTCAACAAAAACTTTTACTTGAGAGGAATTAATTTAAGAATGAATGCAAACCAACTTTCTCTTTTTGAAAAACTCTTTTTCAATTTTATCAAACCAAGTTGTGACATAAATTAACTTAACCATATTTTATCTTGTTTAACCCTAAGCATGCAACTAGTGATTAAAGCAAGTAAAATAAAGTAAAGCAATACTCACAACGTCGATGTACAAGGAAAAAACTAAAACGGAAAAAAAACCTCAGACGACCCAGGCCAGACAATCACTATGACAATGGTTGTTGATGTAAAAAACTAGATTTGATCTAATTATTTTAATCAAAGATAAAAATAAATAAAGAAATATGAGACAGTTGACTTTTAAAGTGGTTTAACCTTATCGGAATGGCCTATGTCCACTATTTTTGTATTGCTGACTGTTTGCCTAGAATTCTCGATAACTGGTTTACCAAGAGATCCGGAGTCCCCTTCTAATGAGGAGGTAACAATGTATTTATAGCATTGAGGTTGTACATATGAAAGGATAATGCGCTGTTATCTAGTATACATATACATCTATACGATAATAATGAGCATTTAATGCCCCGTCATCTCTTTGATTATCCTGATTTGAGTGCTCTGTACGCTAAATAGCTCGGCACGCTTGAGCTGCTCGGACCGCCTTAGTAGCTCGGCACGCTTGAGTTTCTCGGGGCCCATGAGTTGCTCGGGGAACCTAAGTTGATCAATGCGCTTGAGCTGTTCGGAATGTATGAGATGCTCGTGGCGCTTGAGTAGCTCGGTGGCAGTAAGTTGATCCATAGAAGTATTTGTAATTACCACGTTAGTTGACACATGTCTTCAAATGATAGGTCCACGTCAGCAGATTAAATTTGGTATCAACAGAAGCCCCCAATGTTTTGTAGTTTGATGTTGAAGAAAAGTATGGAACATTTTTCTTGAAAACTGCATAGATTATTGGTTTGTAAGGTTTTTAGGAAAGCATTCGTTGTACATAACTCCTTTTTGAGTGCATCGTATCAAGCCTTATAAATATTTTGAATTTTCATGTCCGCTTCGATATTTGTACTATTTTTCTTCTTTTAGCCGCCGGATATGCAAACGTCCTCCTTTGTAATCATTGCTTTTCTCTATTCCCGAGGTAAAGTATTTAAGCGCGGAAGAAATCTTATCGTCTTTCACTTTTCAAATCTGTATCTTTGAACTCTTCATTTTCTCTATATCTTGTGCCTTCGTTTTTTTCGTCATTCATTATCACCTGATCTTTATTTCTCTGTAAGATTTTCTTCCCATTCTTTTATTTATTTTTTTCATCATGGTTTATATTGTTGAGTCATTGGACAAATTTCAGTATGAATTTTCAATCCCTTCGTGGGTTATTTTGGAAGAACTTTCTGAACCTTCTGATTATTTTTCTTTAGCTGAGGGGCATTGGTTCCCAAGTCTCTTTGTGGCCGAATGTGGCTTTTCTTTTCCTCCAAATCCCCTATGTTTGGAGTTCTGTCAATATTTTGACGTTGTACCTGCAAAAATAGCTCCAAATACCTAGAGGATAGTTAATGGTGTATATAGATTGAATCAACTTCATGGAACCCGTTTAGGGATTCCTGAGATTATGTATTGCTATAGATGGGTTATCAGTGATTCCACCTTCTATTTAAAAACTAGATTTTTAAATAGGGCTTTAGTTGTTAATCTTCCAGATGCCAATAGGGATTATTTTGAGCATGGTGTTGTTATGAAAAATTGGCAACACGCTCCATTAGATGGAGATGATGTATATCAAGGTCCCAGGTGTCCCCCTTATGGCAATGGAATAGGTTATTTTTTTATTTTTTGAAAACTTGTTTTATTTGTGTTTGATAAAATGTATCACTGACATTTGTTTTTGTTTGTTACAGTTGGCAGTAAAAGAAAACCTCCAAAAGAAGCTGACGTTAATTTAAAGCATTTGAAACTTATCTGGGATTTGCACCAACCTGTTGTCAGGGAATATATTAGATCTGCTTCCTACTTATTGCAATACAAAAGTTATACTTCCTCTTTCACTGCTCGTCCTCATCCAGTGGTGGTTAATTTTAACCAAGTACCAGCCTCTGAGGCTAGTGTGGAAGGTTCTTCCTCTGAGTGAAGTGTTCCCATCAGTAACTTAATGAAGAGAAGAAGAGCTCCTGCTTTCTTTGATAAATCTGCCTCTACTAATGTGGAGGTAAAGAAAAGCAAACAAGATGTCCCAAAAGAAGGGATGGGAATCACTGATGCACCTCCTCCTACTGCTGCCAAGAAAGCTGTTGAAAAGCCCCCAGTGGCCCCGAGCAAGATTATTATTGTTTCTCCTCCAAGTGAGGTTATTGTTATTTCACTAACAAAGACAACGTCTTTAGTTGAAAATGTTCCTGCTCCTTTGAGGAGGTTAAAGAAATATTCTTCTGAGAGACCTGCTGAACCTGTCTCTCGGCCTTCGAATGTTGAAGGTGTTATTCCATCTTTGTTGCTCCGAGCTCCGCTGTGAGTTTGGTGAGATCTTGGACTGTCCCAGAAGTCCAAGGTATTGAGGACTCCCTTTCTCGTGAGAGAATTACTACCCTTGCTACTCAACACATCACCTCAGTAAGTTTTGTTAGCTTGAGTCATTCACTTTCTAATATTATGTTCATATATTGACCTAATGTTATTTCTTTTTTCAGCTGGTGACGTGTTTCAACAGCATCTTGAAGAAAGATGAAGCTATCAAGCTCCTCGGGAGGTGTAGAGGAAGCTTTTGTTGGCCTGACTTAGTCTTTAAGAGACTCTCATCAAAAGTACGAGGAAAATAAAGTTGCTTGGGAGAAGCAACTCAAGTCCATCGAGCTAGAAATAAATCAAGTTGTGAATGCCTCCAAGGATTTGGAGAAGAAATTGACAGAGTTTGAGCAAAGCAACAAAGGCTTAGAGAAAAGAAATAAGGAGCTAGAAGTTAATATCAAGTCTGTTGAAGAGGAAGTTGTTAAACTTCATGATGTTGAGCGACCAAAATTGGAGGTGGAGGATAAGTTGAAGGTTAACGAGGAGCTCCTTAGGGAAAGGATCGCCTCGGAAAAGGTAAAAAGGAAGAAGGCAATTAAAAAATCTTTCAGCGCTGGTTGGGATAAGGACTGGAACAAGGGCCTAGCTGCCATGTCCTCTCAAATGGAGTATGCAGGTGTCAAATTCCTTAGGGATTGATGGGTGGCTGCATTGAAAGAGATGAAAGTTGCTGAGAACTCTGAATTGTTCCAGCAACACACTCATAGCCCTCCTCCCTCTCCTGGAGAAGAAGAAGAGGATGAAGCTGCCTCAGACGAATCTTCAATGATGACTGGAGATCAGCTCCTTGTTGTTCCTGTTGTTCATCTTTTCGAGAAACCCCAACCAGCCAGTTCTTCTGCCGAGAAACTAATTTTTCCCTCCGAGCAACTAGCCTCTTCCTCAAAACCTTCCGAGGAAGTCATAGGAAATAAAGAGAAGGTGTAGAGTTTCTCGGGTGTTTATTTTATTATTCTATTGAATGTAACCTCAGATTTTGTATTTTCCCTTTATGATGAAATAAAAATTTGAACTTTGGTTATTTGTCTTGACCTCTTCTTTGACTTACTCTGTCTGCATCCTTATTGATTCTTTGTATTTCTTCTCTTTGTTAGTTTATGGCCAGGATGGAACTCTTATCAGCTCATGACACAGAATTAATGAAGAAATGCAACGACTATTTTAAAGTTGTCATGCTGATCTAAATGAGGCCCAGATACTTGACATCCTTGGTTCAGATGCTTCAGCACGAGCAGTAGAATCCTACCAATACCTGAAGTGTTTGCTTGATCGCGCAGTTTCCAATAATGTGGCTTACTATGAGATGATTGAAGATCTCCAAGGAATGACCGAGGAACTTCAGCAGCAATATAAAGAATCTTCTACCCTTTTGCACCAAGGATACGAGAAAGAATATCAACAACTGAGTGCCAACAAAGGGTATGATAAATTTATCTTTGCTTATGAGAAGAAAAAAATGTTTTGAAGCTTGAAGTTGAAGAACACAGACAATTGCCAAGTTGTTGGAGCAGGAGAACATTGCTTTGCAAGAGGAGATAAAACAACTGAAATCTGCTGCATCCTCCTTGGGAGCCTTGGTCCTGTTGATGATGAAGGTTTTTCTTTCTTGGAGGTAGAAAATGCCAACTTACGAGATGAGTTGGAAATTTTGAAAAAAGCTGGACCCTCCACCTCTACTCGTGGACGAGCAAGATCTTCTTCTCGGAGACGAGCAAGTGCTGGTCGGGTTTCTATTGAAGAAGTAAGAACTCAAGCAGCCTTGGAGAATCAGGTCTTTCAGTTGGTGGCAAGAACCAAGCTTTGATAGAGATGTTCAAGAAAATTCTGAACCTCAGCGAACAATTCTCTGCCTAGAGTTCTGCCTTGGAAAATAAATAACTTTTGGTGAAGAATCTCCACGAGCAACTGGAGAGGTTAACTTGTCAATTTTATAAACAACCTAGAGAGTTTTGGATGGCTCGATACAACGAAGCCCTTTATTATCTTAATGCTCGGATCCATCAATCAAACAACGAAGGGTACAAGCAGGGATGGTTGAATTCCATGTGTGTGCATCAATTGGAGCAGGGTCATTACTTATGGGATTATTACGAGCCTGGAGTGCTCGATTTGCCCGTGCCTCCTTTTAAGCTCAATTTTAGTTGGATTCCTGCTCGTGTAATTCCTTAATGCTTGATCTCCAAGTATCTTGGCGACTACAGTCTTCACGCCAATTTTGAGATATCTCGCCCAGAACATTTACATGATCAGCCATCTGTAATCAATGTTAGGATACTAAGAGATGTTAATTTCATAAATTCTCCTTATGCCTTAGATGATCCTCCTGCTGGAGTAGAACCTGTTTCAAAGGCAGAAGGGAAAAAAACAATAGAATAGGATTTTCATGTAATGAAGTGTATTTTTCACAGCATATGCAATTCTTCTTGAAGAAATTTTTAGTCTTTGCCATTTTACTTTCTTCTACGTAATTTACAGAATGTTTTTGTTTATGAATATATGCATATCTTGATGTGTACATTTTGTTTTGTTTTTGGATAATAGAATTTGTCCCATTTGTTGTTTGATTATAATGACTTGTCATTCTTTGAGCCTAAGCAATGAAATGATTTTCATCCCATGTTCCTGCTTAGTTTAACCAATTGGAGTTGATTGTATTTGACTTATCGACCAACCAGAGTTGGCGTTAATTGATTTACCGACCAACCGGAGTTGGTGGTGATTTGTTCCCGACCAACCGGAGTTGGAGGAAATTGGTTCCCGACCAACCTGAGTTGGGGGAAATTGATTTGATGACCAATCGGAGATGGTGGTAATTTATTCCCGACCAACCGAAGTTGGGGAAAATTGATTTGCCGACCAACCGGAGTTGGTTGTAATTTGTTCCCGACCAACCGGAGTCGGGGGAAATTGGTTTCCGACCAACCGGAGTGGGACAAAATTGGTTCCCGACCAACCGGAGTTGGATGAAATTGGTTCCCGACCAACCAGAGTTGACGATGTTGATTCCCGACCAACCGAAGTTGGAGGAAATTGATTTGCCGACCAGCCGGAGTTGGTGGTAATTTGTTCCTGACCAACCTGAGTTGGACGAAATTGGTTCCTGACCAACCGGAGTTGGACAAAATTGGTTCCCGACCAACCGGAGTTGACGGTGTTGATTCCCGACCAACCGAAGTTGGTGGTAATTTGTTCACGACCAATCAGAGTTGGGGGAAATTGGTTGGCCGACCAACCGGAGTTGATGGTAATTTGTTCCCGACCAACCAGAGTTGGGGAAAATAAACAACTTAATGTGTAGTGTTAATATTTCCAAAAATTTTAACAAAAAAGAGAGAACCGGGTAACACATCCAACACTTTATTCATACTGAAGAAAACTGCATTACATAGGAAATTCAATTACTGATAATACTTGCGCAGATGCTCTGCATTCCATGCATTCTTGAATTCTTCTCCTTCCAATGTTTCAATCCTGTATGTCCCTGGACGAACAACTTCTGTTACTCTGTAGGGTCCATGCCAGTTGGCTTCCAATTTGTTATTCTTTTGTATTACTTTCTTCAGCACATAATCTCCTTCCTTCAAATCACACTTCTTCACTCTTTTGTTATAGAACAAAGCTATTCGTTGTTGATATGCGGCATTTCTGATCGCTGCGTCTTCCCTGAATTCTTCAAGCATATCCAAGTCTAATCTTCTCATCAAATCACTGACAGGAGAATTGAAATTAAGCACCCTATGTGTGGGTAGACCCAATTCAGCAGGTATGATAACTTCACTTCCAAATGCCAGCATGTATGGAGACTCTCCTATGCTGCTCGTGGTGTGGTACGATAAGCCCACAGCACAGAATGTAGCTCGTTAATCCAATTTCCTTTTGCATCATCTAGTCGTTTATTTAAGCCACTCAGCAGCGTTCTGTTTGTCACCTCAATTTGCCCATTGCTTTGGGGATGGCCTGGTGCCGAGTGAACATTCAATACATTGGATTGATGAAAATACGAAGCAAACTCCTCGTTATCAAACTGGGTTCCATGGTCAGTAATGAATGCACGTGGGAGACCATATCTGCATATAATATTCTTCCAAATAAATTGATAGACTTTGTCGTATGTCATATCAATGAGAGGCTCAGCCTCCACCCATTTGGTAAAGTAATCCATAGCAACCACAAGATATTTGAATCTTCCCCTGATCGTTGGAAGTGGACCGACCAAGTCTATTCCCCACATGGAAAATGGCCAAGGAGACGTGATGGGTGTTAACAATGCTTGGGGAGTTCTTTGGATAGAAGAGAAACATTGACATTTATCACACTTCTTGGCATAAGCTACACAATCAGCTCTTATCGTCGGCCAGTAATACCCCTGCGTTGTTATTCTTCGTAAAAGCGTCCGACCTGCCACATAGGCTCCATAAGACCCTCCATGAACCTCTTCGATCAAATATTTTACTTCGGAGGGGTGGACACATCTTTGTAGCCCTGCTATAATCCCTCTTCTATATAAGATGCCATTTGTAAATACATAACGAGCAACTTTAAACTTTAGTTTTTTGGCTGCAAGTTTATCAGTTGGCAAAGCCCCCTCTTCAATATAGGCCCTGATGGGGTCCATCCAAGATGGTCCCAAGTCGAGGGCAATAAAGTTCATCGTCAAATACTCGTCTATACTCCAGTCATCCAGGATTTCTATTGGGATTGTTATTTGTAGCTCGGTGCGTGTGGCTGATGCAAACCGAGCTAATGCATCCACTCTTGCATTCTCCAATCTTGGTATTCTGATCAACTGAACTGCAATAAAACTCGATACAACCTCCATTGCTTTGGCATGATACTTGATCATTAATTCTTCTTTTGCTGCATACACCCCTAAAACTTGATTTACGACCAACTGTGAATCACTGAATACAACGACCTGCTCTGCGCCCATGGTTTTGGCCAGACTTAGACCCACGATCATAGCTTTATATTCGACCTCATTATTATAAGACTTAAATTAAAAGCGCAGGGCATACTCCACATCAATCTCATTCAGACTGTTTAAAATAATCCCTGCTCCACTACCCGCAGTGCACGAAGAGCCATAAACATACAAACTCCATATAGGTACTTCATCATAAAATTTTTTATCAGGCAGAGTTCCTCGGTGGAATATTTGGTGCTTCCTCTTGTCCTCCAAAGGCACTTCCCGCTGCTCGTTGATCATCTTCTCTTGATCCTCCAGGGTGGGAAGTTGGTCGGGGTTTAAATTTGATGATCTTGTAACATCTACAGGTTGGTCTGTATTTAACCTTTACTCATCGGAGGCATCCTCCTTTGTAAACTCTGCAATAAAATCAGCTACTGCCTGTGTTTTGAGCGACGATCTAGGCTCATAAATTATATCATATTCACCAAGTTCTACTGCCCAGTACTTCAATCTTCCTAATTTCTCTAGTTTATGCAGAGCTTTCCTTAATGTCATATCTGTATACACCACTATTGTATGGACTTGGAAGTATGGCCTCATCCCTCTGCTCGCTTCGATTAGTGCCAGTGCCAATTTCTCCAACCTTGGATATCTTATCTCTGCTCCTCAAAAGGCCTTGCTAGTGTAATAGATTAGTTTTTGTACTCCATCTTCCAATCTTATCAATGCCGAGCTGACTGCATTCTCCGAAACTTCCAGATACAAGTATAATCTTTCTCCCGTCACTGGTCTGGACAACAATAGAGGTGTCCTCAGATATTTTTTCAGTTCTTAAAAGGCCTCCTCGCATTCTTCATTCCATTCAAAAGTTTTTCAGAGTGTTTTGAAGAATGGTAGGCATCTATCAGTTGCTTGTGACACAAACCAATTAAGCGCCGCAACTCGCCCCGTGAGACTTTGCACTTCATTCTTCGTCGTTAGAGATCGTAGCTCCAATAAAGCCTTGATCTTTTAAGGGTTTGACTCAATCCCTCGTTGATTAACGATATATTCGAGAAACATGCCTTCTCGTACTCGAAATATGCATTTGGTGGGATTTAGCTTCATTTGATATTTCTCACCTAAGTCAACTAGATGATCAGCAGCTTTCTTACTCTTCGTCAGCATATCATCAACATAAACCTCCATGTTATGACTGATCTGCTCTGTAAACACCTTATTCATCAGCCGTTGATATATTGCACCTGTATTTTTTAATCTAAAAGGCATAACATTATAGCAATAAGTTCCCCTAGGGGTGATAGAAGAAGTACTCTCCCTATCCTCAGGCTTCATTTTAATCTGGTTGTACCCAAAATAAGCATCCATGAAACTCAACAATTCATATCTTGAGGTAGCATCCACCAGCTGATCGATGCGAGGCAAAGGAAAATGATCCTTTGGGGAGGCTTTATTAAGATCAGTGAAGTCCACACACATCCTCCACTTGTTATTTTTCTTCTTTACCATTACTACATTTGCTAGCCAATCAGGATATTTAACATCTTCAATAAAAGAGGCTTTTTGTAGTTTCTCTACTTCTTCCTGTATGACTTGATTCTTTTCAGGACTGAACACTCTTCTTCGTTGCTTCACTGACTTGATTTTCTTGTTCGCATTGAGCTCGTGACACAGGAAACTCGGGTCTATCCCTGGCATATCTTCACGACTCCATGCAAAAGCCTGCCTTCTGCGTCTTAGAAATGCTATCAATTCCTATTTTATTGATACATCCAGTGATGCACCATTCTGAGTTGTTCATTCTGGATGCTCGTCGTCCAAAATGATATTTTCGGTAGCCTCCATGACTCTTCCCTTCACTAGCTGAGATTCGTCTCTAGGGTCCAACGTTTCAATCTCCGCTTCTTCTATTTCATCCACTTGATAAGTAGTAGTCTTCTTTCTAGATTCTTCGCATTCCTCTTCCTCGATAGATGAATAGTAGCATTCCCATAGCTACTTTTTGGTCGCCTTTCACCACTCCTACTCCAAAGTTGGTTGGGAATTTTAAACATTGTTGTATAGTAGATGGTATTGCTTTGAACTTCTTCAAACCTACCCTTCCCATGATGATATTGTAAGCCGATTGGACATTTTTATCCATTACAAAAAAGCGTACTCTTTCTGTTCGGCAAGCAGGCCATGTACCGATAAGGATATCCAACTTGATCGTCCCAAGAAAAAAAACCTTTTCACCAGTAAAACTGAGGAGAGGTCTATGATAGGTCTCCAATTGGGCTAACTTCAAATTCAAACTATCAAGACATCGGTAGAACATGATGTCTGTCGAGCTACCATTATCCACCAGTACCCGTGAAATCACCACTTCCTTCATCCTCATCTTGATCACCAATGGGTCATCATGAGGATATAATACACCTGCTAGGTCGTTCTTGGAGAAACCAATGACCAGATTGTCTTTATTCACCTTCCTCAGGCAATCATCTTCAGCCATATTTATTTGTTGAATGTATGAGCAAGCTTGAGCCTCATTGAGGTAAGCTTTCCTCTCTGCAGTCATATCCCCACCTCTTGCATCTCCACCTACAATTACATTACATTCAAATGATCCAAAATGGATTGAAAATACCTCACGTTCTGGCTTCTTTGGTCTTTTGGGGAGATCGGGATCATCTTGGTCATCTTATGGGTCCTCTTCATGACTTCTCTTCTTGTCTTCTGTTGCTCGATGAGGAGATCTAGACCTCTGCCTTGCTCGGTCGTTAACCTTCCCACCATTTCGATGATCAACATACTTGGTCAATTTTTCTCGCCTAATGAGCGCCTCAATTTCATTCTGTAGAGCTATGCAATTTTTGGTCTTATGACCATGGTCTTTATGGAACTCGCAATATTTGGATTTTTTCCTCTTGTCAGGATTTGCCTTCATTTTTCTGGCCAGTTTAGCTCCTCGTTGTTCTTGATCTCTTCCAGAATGTGGTTTATATCTACTTTCAAAGGGGTATAATTTCCAAATTTCTTCAACTGTTCCAGTGCTTGCTTTGCTTTCGACTGCCTGTTACCATCATTATTCTTCTGATCCTTATTTTCAGTCTTACCATCTTCAACCTTGACCTCCTTATTGTCTGCATTCTTCTTCGCAGACATAGCTTCCTCGGCATTCATGATTTTGGCTGCTTTTGCCATCAGTTCTGCCATGGTTCTGGGTGGATCTTTGGCTAAAGTGTAGTACAATTTATTTGGCAATAGTCCACTCATCAGAGCAGTAATTGGTGTCTTCTCCTCATAATCAATTACCTCGAGCTTTTCATTATTGAAATGAGTAATATAATCCCTGGTTCTTTCACCTGTCTTCTGTCTAACACTCAGCAAGTGCACTACTCGTTTGACTGGTTTTGCTCCAAAATAGAAGTTCCCTATAAATAGCTCTGCCAGTTGAAGGAAAGTTGCAATCTTCCCCAAGGAAGGTTGTTGTACCATATCTGAGCTGATCCGGTAAGAGTTCCTAAGAATTCCCTGCATCTCATCTCGTCTGGAACTGCATAAATGTCAGCCGTAGCCTGGTATTGTTCTATATAAAGGACATGATCAGTTTTTCCATCATACTTAGGCGTTACCACAAGAGCTTTGAATTTTGATGGTGTGGGAAAATCCATAATTTCCTGTACAAATGGTGTCCCTTGGATAAAAGTTCTTTATAGAGGATTCTTGGCCTTAGCCATTTCCCCTAGTCTGTCTTCCAACCTCTGAATAGAGCCTTTCCATACATCATTTCCCTCCTCGAGCCTATTTGTTCGAGCGACTGATCGCATTGAATTAGCCTCTTGGGATCTTTCATTACGAGCAGTTGGTCGTGATTGGGCAGAGTCTTCCCTTAGATCGGATGGTCATTGAGAGTTCCTCAACACAATCCTAGGGGGAATTTTATTCCTCCTAGGGCCCAAACGATCAAAAGGAGAGACTCTACTCAACCTTTCAAGAGCACTGGTCCTTTCTGGAGATAAAGTGACATTTTGTTGAGTATCTGTAGCTCGTACCGAGGAAGTCCGACCGGGCTGATAAGAAGGATCATTAGATCTCTCAGTTCGATATGAATTGGTGCGTCTGGATCGAGATTCCTCAGGGAATAATGTTCTCCTAGTTCGCGAAGAGGGTAAACGAGTATTTCTCTGAACACTTCATTGCCCTGATTAAGCCGGCGCTCTGCCTTGAACAGTTTGTATAAGTTATCGCATGGTTTCTTGCATGGCCGTTTGTCGTTAGTCTAAACTAGACATTATGCCAGCCAGATCTGACACATTTGGGGGAATGGATGAATTTGGAGGGATCCTAGCGTTTCGATTACTGGATTCCGGATTATCATCCATTGATGATGAATTACTTTGGTGAAAAATGATAAGTACAGTCGTTTCCCACAGGCGACGCCAATTTGTTGATGTAAAAACTAGATTTGATCTAATTATTTTAATCACAGATAAAAATAAATAAAGAAATATGAGACAGTTGATTTTTAAAGTGGTTCAGCCTTATCAGAATGGCCTACGTCCACTATTTTTGTATTGCTGACTGTTTGCCTGGAATTCTCGATAACTGGTTTACCAAGAGATCCAGAGTCCCCTTCTAATGAGGAGGTTACAATGTATTTATAGCATTGAGGCTGTACATATGAAAGGACAATGCGTTGTTATCTAGTAGACATATACGTCTGTACGATAATAATGAGCATTTAATGGGCCGTCGTCCCTTTGATTATCCTGATTTGAGTGCTCTATACGCTAAATAGCTCGACACGCTTGAGCTGCTCGGACCGCCTTAGTAGCTCGGCACGCTTGAGTTGCTCGGGGAACCTAAGTTGATCGATACGCTTGAGCTGTTCGGAATGTATGAGCTGCTCGTGGCACTTGAGTAGCTCGGTGGCAGTAAGTTGATCGGTAGAATTATTTGTAATTACCACGTTAGTTGACACATGTCGTCAAATGATGGGTCCACGTCAGCAGATTAAATTTGGTATCAACAATGGTTTTATAAAGTCATACGGTAGTCTTCTACAACGACTCGATCCCCATGAGACTTGACACTCCTCTGATCTTCTACCAATCTTCATAGTGACCACGCAGAAAGTAACCTTCTTCTATGATGCTCTTCCACAGGAGTCGCCTCCACGAATGCCTCGGTATCCACCGATACGGCCTTGTGTCGTCTACGTTGTTGAACACGATATCCGTCGCTTTTCCACCACAAAACTAGCACTCACAAGTTGTTCAAAGATGGTTGAACAAGTTCCACTTGATGCAAACACACGATCTCTATCGCATATGAATATGAAAAATCGGATCTTTAAATACAAAGGATGATTTTACTATAAAAATCTTTGTAAACTGATGTGCAGAAAATGTAACAGTATTCTGGAAATATTTGGCTGTGCACCCCTTGAGAAAAGGACTGGAACCTGACTTAAATACATTTTTTAAGTCGGTTCAAACTCGTTCGAGCGAGATGACACGTCGTTCGAATGAAAGTGCATCTCGTTCGAACGACATCCTTATCGTTTGAACGAAAGACTGATTAGAGTTCCAAACTGATCCAACTTTAATAAAAGAGTTTTAATTCAAACCAACTCTAATCCAACACTGATCCGTCCTTTATCTAATGTGTAAACAAATAAAATAATTTTTAAACATTAAAAATATTTCCTTTAAAAATTCATCCTTAAATAATTTTCGATTTCCATAATCATTTAGCATTCATACCTTTGAGAAATTCAAAATGCATTATTTAACTTGATTGAAGACTTCAAACTTGCGTCAATTAAACATTGTCATGATTAATTCTTTGTAGCTTTGCCGCAACGTCTTCAATTAATCTTTGACAAGAAATAGTCTCGTAGTGATCGGACAATAAAAATCTACCTATAACTCAAACATGTTTTGTTTCGAGAATAAGTCAAAACTACATTAAGACACAATTGAAAATTTGATCCTTACAAATATCCCCCTTTGACTATTTCGAGAAAATACCAGCAGTGAAATGCCTAAGTCGGGCCATCAGGCCATATGACGCCTAAATCCCATCCCATAAAACCTAAAATAAAAAATACATCATCAGTACAGGATAAGATTCTTCAACAATGTACCAGCAAACATGAAACTGTCTTTGAATGTTTGAATGTGATGTAGACTTGAAATATCTAATCTCTTTAAGCATACCTACACACATGAAACATACAAATACCAAGTGAAGTATAGAGGAACAAATGATATAAATCAATACGAAATATCAAATCCGAATCATTTGATATGAGAGTAAACATGATACCAATTTATGTAGACATAAAAACATGATACCAATGTGTGTAAACAAAAACACCGACTCTCACAAAACTCCCCCTACATCACAGACATCTCTCCCCTTTTCTATCTCGAATAGAAAAGCGGGTGAAAAGATAAACAAATCTAGCATGATATATACCAATATGATTAAATCAATATAACGAATAGCTAGATAAACATGAAACAACCAGCTAATTATGATAAATCAGTGTCAAATCTGTAGCTAACAATTAACGAATCACACAAAAATATATACCAATCTAAGCAGGTGTGATAATCGAACTTAATTCAGCAAAATATATCATCGAATAAATTAAACTACATAAACAGAAACCCAGTACCAAAATATGAATCAATATGCAGTAAGGTACTGAAACAGAAAGTTGACCAGAAAAGTCAAACTGGTCAAACAGGTATCGTTCGAACGAGCCAGGGATGTCGTTTGAACGAGAAGCGACATCGCTCGAACGAAACTATATGTCATTAGAATGACATTGACAAATTTCCACAGTCTCCCCAGAAAATTAAACTGTGTTGCCTAGTGAAAAATTATGTGGAGATTCTAACTGAAAGGGCTCAAAATAGCGAAACAGGAGAAAAACTAAGAAAATTAAAAAACAAACAAATATGAGTAACATGCTAACATAGTATCGATGTGGCTAAACATGAACATGGAATGTATGGGCGTGAGCTATAAAAAAATGAATCACAATTTCAACACATCGAAATGATCAAGAAGCTCTAATCAATAGCAATTTATCATCAAACTTTATCATATCCATATATGACATTTAAAGTATGAGCTTAATGAACTAAACAAACATCATGCACATGAATCCGGAATTTTGACGATTCTACAAACAATAGTGTCATCATACAAATTTTCAACTTTTAGGATTCTTTGTGAAAACTCGTTTAAATTTTTAATCCATCCGAACTCCCTCAAATATATAATATTTTCTTTTGCATGAACTAAACTAAATTGTCCCATTTTTGGCATATGATTCTTTTTTTACCTTTTTAATTTTTTGGGCTCTTTTAAACAGTGGCTTTCATGAAGAGTCAATTTTACACTCTCGTAATCCTTTCCCGTGAAGACTCATCATTTTTTCAATATAATCCTCACGGTAAATGGTTATTATATGCACACCTCCTAATTGTGTCTACTTACGCATAGATGACAAAATTGAGATAAGAACGTCTCACCAAACTCAAATATGCAAGAGTAGTAAAACATCCATATAAACCTATGCATGTGTGCAAAGATGGCATATACACAAAGTCGAATCAAAAGTATATCAACTTCAAAACAACCCCATAATACAATGGTTAAGATCATTCTAAGCATCAATAATAATGACCAAATGTCCTAGCCACTTGGATAATGGAAGGAAGGGGGTCCAAGTACACCAATATGCCACATCAGACATGTTAACTCACGACACAAAAAAAAAAACTGAAAATCTTTTTGGCCTTTTCAAATATTTTGACTCAAATAGAACAAAATCTTTTTGTGTCTTTCTCAATATTTTATAAAATCAAAAATCATTTTGTATTTTTCAAATAGGATGCAATAAATGAAAAATATAATAGAAATAGATAAACATGGTAATACACTCAACCTTTAGATTTAGCATGGAAAGAATCAAGTACAACCGAATGAGAACCATGAAGTTTTATTCCTAAATCCACCAAATCCAACTTCCTAACCCAAGTAGGTGTGTAACGATGCATGGGGGTGGGGGAATCGGGGCAATTTTATTCCTAAACTTCCTAAACTTTCAAGGAGAATTCCTAAGGTTATAGCAGAATTTTCTAAGGTGACCTTTCCTACCCCAAAACGTGTAAGTGTAGCGATGGTATGGAAAGTGACCTACATGTGGACCTTTTGTAACGTTCCTATATGGCTCTCTCACACGTGTGGGGGGAATGGTAACAACACGATCATCAAAGCCAATACCACCCATATCTCCCTTAATTTGGACGATGCCTAGCATCCTATCCAACTTATCACTTCTAGCCTCCAAGTCAAACTTAAATCTAGAAGAGTCTCTCAAACACTCCTCTAACTCCTTAATCCTAGACTCGAGTAGACGCCTAGACTCCTCAAACTTTAGCACCTCCTTTTTTAAAGCCTCCATCAAACCTCTAAGGGCGTCTCTATCTTTCTCAAAGTACTATAGTTTCTCCCTAAGCTTCTTCTCCCGTGACTTAAGATCTTCAATTAACACATCATTATTTTCTACGGCACTCTCTTTTAGCTTAGCTTGTAATTTTGAGTTAGCCTTTTTCACCTTCATTGTCTCCTCAAACAACTCTCGAAATTTAACTTGTAACTCTCCTACATAGATCTCCTCATCCTCGCTCTCATCACCCTCACCTTCTCGGGAACCACTCCCAACAGCCTCGAAAGTGTCATGTACATGAGTATCTTCAGGGGAAGATATATCATTATCGCTCACATGACATGACATAAATGCTAAATAATTGCGCTCAATGGGGGAATCCTCTCCATCTTTCGGGACATTATCACTTAAAGTGGTGTTGTATGCTATCGATTTCTTGCCCTATTTATTAAGTCTAATGGGACACTCCTTAACTTTGTGACCATAACCCTCACACCCAAAACACCTATCAGAATCATCTCTCTTAGGTTTCTCACTTTTATCCCCAGAGGTGGAATCTCCCTTGTTCTTGAATTTCTCAAACTTTTTGGCATCTTTCGATTGCTTATGAATTTGAAGAAACTTCTTAAAATTTCTTACCACTAAGACGACATCCTCAAAGTCGGAATTAGAATCGTCATTCTAAACTTTAGTTTCCTCCTTCAGGGATTTCAAGACAATGCTCTTTTCTTTATTTGGCACTTTCTTGGAGGTAAACAAAACGAGTTCATAGGTTTGCAGATCACCTACAATCTCTTCCAGTTTTCACGAGTTAAGCATACTAAGGGAATTCATAACTCTCACTTACGCATCAAACCTACTCGGCAACGATCTCAAAATTTTCTTTATCACTCGGTTATCAAGAATCTTCTCACCTAGGTTAAATGTCGTATTAACATTAGTGGACAACCTACTTTAAAACTCATCAAATGTCTCACTCTCTAACATCTTAATCGTCTCAAACTGTGTAGTGATATTTTACAATTTAGACGTTATAACTGTGCTCGTGCCCTCGTGAGTGAGTTCCAGTGTATCCCAAGCTTCTTTCAAAGTTTCACAAGTCATGATATTATACTCTTCAGGAGTGAAATGTGAGGAAATAACATGCAGACCTTTAGAGTTATACTGTGCAAGCCTATGTTCAATCTCAGTCCATGACTCAACAGGTTTCAAACTAGTGACCTCACCCTCTCGTGTGACAGGTGGTGTCCAATGTTTTTCAACAGCTAACCAGACATGGTCATCAATGGATTTTAAAGAATTTTTCATATGTAATTTCCAATAAGCATAATTAGTGCCATAAAAAACACGAGAGCGAAAACTATCATAATTTCCAAAATTCATCCTTACAAGCAACAAGGATCAACCACAATAAAAATGTATTTCTAGATCTGATACCAATTTGTAGGTCCCCAAATTATAATTTTCAACAAAAACTTTTGCTTGAGCGGAATTAGGTTAAGGATGAATACAAACCAACTTTCTCTTTTTGAAAAACTCTTTTTCAATTTTATTAAACCAAGTTGTGACACGAATTAACTTAACCAGATTTTATCTTGTTTAACCCTAAGCATGCAACTAGTGATTAAAGCAAGTAAAATAAAGTAAAGCAATACTCATAACGCCGATGTACGAGGAAAAACCAAAATGGGAAAAAACCTCGGACGGCCCCGGCCAAACAATCACTATGACAATGGTTTTACAAAGTCAGACGGTAGTCTTATACAACGACTCGAACCCCATGAGACTTAACGCTCCTATGATCTTCTACCAATCTTCACAGTGCTCACGTAGAAAGTAACCTTCTTCTACGATGCTTGTCTACAACAGTCACCTCCACGAATGCCTCGGTATCCACCGATACGGACTTGTGTCGTCTACGATGTTGAACACGATATCAGCCGGTTCTCCACCGCAAAGCCAACAATCACAAGTTGTTCAAAGATGGTTAAACAAGTTCCACTTGAAGCAAATACACGATCTATATCGCATATGAATATGAAAAATCGGATCTTTAAACACAAAGGATGATTTTACTATGAAAACCTTTGTAAACTGTTGTGCAGAAAATGTAACAGTATTCTGGAAATAATTGGCTCTGCACCCCTCAAGAAAAGGACCAGGACCTGACTTAAATACATTTTTTAAGTCGGTTCAATCTCTTTCGAGGAGATGACACATCGTTCGAATGATAGTGAATCTCGTTCGAACGACATCGTTTGTCGTTTGAACGACAGGCTGATTAGAGTTCCAAACTGATCCTACTTTAGTAAAAGAGTTTTAATTCAAACCAACTCTAATATAACACCGATCTATCCTTTATCTGATGTGTAAACAAATAAAAAAAAATTTAAACATTAAAAAATATTTCCTTTAAAATTCATCCTTAAAAAAATTTCGGATTTCCATAATCATTTAGCATTCATACCTTTGAGGAATCCGGAATGCATTATTCAACTTGATTGAAGACTTCAAACTTGCATCAATTAAACATCGTCATGATTAATTCTTTGTAGCTTTGTCGTAACATCTTCAATTAATCTTTGACAAGTCATAGTCTTGTAGTGGTCGAACAATAAAAATCTACCTTTGACTCAAATGTGTTTTGTTTCGAGAATAAGTTGAAACTACATTAAGACACAATTGGAAATTTGATCCTTACAGAATAATCCTCAAGGACACCCGCAAAAGGGAGTGCGGTATCAACGTATTGAAAGATCAACTTAGCTACCCATAGGTCACCTTCATGGTGGTGAAAGCATGTAGTGAGGCATTAAGATTCGAGACAGATGAATCGACAATAATATTTGACTCAAAATGAGACAAACATTTTAAGAGAGGTTCCATATAAAGAGAGTTTGGAATCATATTTGAATTAGTCTCTATAATTGCATGGCACTCGTAGTCAAAGCTAACATATAAAGAAGATGTCCTTCAGGGACACACTTAGTGATCTCAATAGGTGTAAAATCAGTAATATCTTTGGATATGATGGGTGCAAGAACCTCACAATATGTGTTCGTTTTTATTTTCTAGGTATGGATCAGTCTTACATTCTGTGGGAAACTCAAAACAATTGGTAACTTGGGTTCCAAACCATTGGGTGGTCTCAACTTCAGTATTCTCAGCGTAAGGGGGTTAGTCGCACACAAGACTAACTTCATTAGCCGACTCATTTTCGTTACCCATGGAGTAAGAAATAGGTTGACTCAGGGGTAAATCCTGCTCTCGCTTAGAATCAAATTCATTTAAGAAATTTTCAAGTTGTTGAAGGCTTGGTTTTGATATTGAGTGTCTTATCTTATTGAATAATGAATTTTTACAAGAAACTTTCAGAGAGGATGTGGATTGTGGAGGTGAAGAGGTATATAGCTGAGGTGGGACCAACTCACCGTTGACATTAGGAAGTGGGTAATACTCATATAAAGTAGGTGGTATGGAATCAAGTTGGTCATACATAAGAGGTGGGCCTCCATGAGAGACAAATGTTTGACTACTTTTGTGATTATAGGGGGAAAATTGATTAGGGAATAGTGCATAAGGTTTCCATGATGATTGTTGGAAATTGTTATGATCTTCAATATATGGTTGGGATTTGTAATGGGTGGGAAGTTAACCATGTCTCCATGAAAAGTTCGGTTACTCACACCACTCGACATTAATAATGTCATTAAAATGAGACGGAGTTGGGACCTAAATAGTGTCATGTGGATACACTTGCTCCATGGAGGGGTCATGTCAATAGTGAATAAATGGGCTTGTATGGGACAAGTGATTGACATGAAAGTAATTTATGCGTGAAGAATCATTAAACACATTCGTAGTCATTATTGAGTGCAATGAAATTTGAGATTGTGCATCGAATATGTAAAAGGGGACAAGAGCTACAACTACAGGATGAATACTGAGCGAGAGCCCTAAAGTTTCGTTGAAGTCGAAGACAAGAAACTTGAACGGGAAGGAAGTAGCTTAAATAATAGGATTTAGAACTGAAGTATTGGTACGACATGGATTGAGGATTCTACGCAATCAACAGTTTATGTGAGAGAGTCAAATGAACTAAGTATGGAGGTTATACTTGGGCTTAACTTCAAACACGCTTAGAGATGATGGGACATGACCAAAGTAGTCCTCTAAAGGACGTTCTTCGGACATGATGGGATGGATATTTTGAATTTTGAATTTTTTTGAAAAAAGAAAGAAAATATTTTTGGGATTTCGAATTTTGAAAATAAGGAAAATGTTTTTGGAATTTTTGATTATTTTAAAAAGAATGAAAATATTTTTGGGCTTTTTGAATATAAGAGAATAAAATGAAAAATATTTTTGTCTTTTTTAGAAGGGGTAAAAGTGGAATCTTTGAAACATGATAAGACGGAGTGTAACAACCTTTGACTTTGGAGACTGGGGAATTAAATTTTTGGGAAAATAAAATTTAATTAAATTGTAGAATTTTAAAATTTGGGAATTTAAGTTAAAAAATAGAGGACATTTCAAAGTATTCCGGATGATGATTTTGAGGGTACCATCGATCCCGGAAGTTTCAAGATAGTCAAAATGACTGTCATTGGGTTTTATTTCAGTTCCGAAATATTTTTAAGTCAGTTTGACTCGAATTGGAGTAAACGAGTCATTTAAAGTGTGTATTAACAATTAAAATTTGAACTTGTGCTTTAGGGATTTAAGAGGCTTACGGGACAAGCCTTCTCATTTAGATAAAGAGATAAAAAGCCCTAGAGGGAGAAAGAAGAAATAAAGGAAGAAGAAAGGAAGAGAGAGAGGAAGAAAACTTGGAGATTTTCGGCCCAACCGCGACATCGAGGACGATCCAACCTCTACAAATCTGTGGCAAGTGTTTAATCTTGCTAAATAAGTGATTTGTGTATTTGATTTCATAATTTGTGGGTTAAAGAAATGGTTTTTGGGTATAAATATCAAAACATAGATTTTTGGGTTTAATCTTGAAATCAATGTTTAAACATGGGTTTAAGGGGTATAAATTGATGGGAGGAAATTATGGGATGTCTTTTGATGTTGGAAACATGATTGGGTTAAAATTTATACTTAGAAATTGTTGATTTGGAATATTTGGGAAATTAGGTTTTTATTGAAAAATTGCCATTTCGTAGCCTGCCGAATAGGACGAATCCATTCGGCCTCCTTCCGAATCGATTCGGAATGTTACAAAGTCCCAGGTCTGTGTGACCGAATCGATTCGGACCCAAGCCGAATCGATTCGGCCTGAGACAGAAGCCCAGATCTTTGGACCCGAATCGATTCGCCTTGGAGGCCGAATCGATTCGCTGGGCCGAATCGATTCGGATTAGGGAGATTCAATTCGAAAACAGGGCATTTTGAGGAATTTTCTCTCTGGTGATTTCAAACCATTTTTGGTTGGGTTTATTGATTTGGGGCCTTCTCTTATGCTGTAAGAGATATGTTTTGGAGACACACAAGGGGTTTCTCACACGTTATGATTAGGGGGACTTCTTGGGACAATTTGGGAAAAGTATATCCATCTGTGCATTTGGAGTCGTGTATAGAGATTGTGGGGAAACCTCATTGGGATTGAGTGTCCTAATTATAAATCGAAGGTAAGTATAGATATTATGGGAGGTTAAGAACTCTTAGAGAGAGTTGCGAGGGTACGTTGGGAATTTCTAGGCCAATAATCATGTTGAATCCTTATAGCGATAGGATTCTATTAAGTTACAATTGGGGACTAATGAGAGAGAGGGGTCAAGTATCCTTAGAAATGTTTGAATTAAGGAACGATTGGTAAACCTAGTAGGAGTAAGGGTTCAAAATATCAATTGAACCATAGGTTAAATTGGGAACGATTTGGATCGTACTATCAACTAGAATAGGCGGTAGTATAATTCTAGTCAGGATAGTATACACATAATTGTGTGGAAATAATCATTGGAATTCCAACACTTGAAATGTAGTTGGGATAAGTTTAGGTTTGTAGACTTTTGGTTAGGTGTATACCTTTAGTCAAAATTTTTATTGGAAACATTGATATGCTTTCGAGTTTAGAAGAGAGGTGTAGCGATGGTTTCCTACACTAAACTTTGGGAGATAACCCTAATGTTGGATATATATATCCGTATGTTGTTTGGGAGACTATTCATCATAGGAAAATGGATGAATATGCTTCAAGTGAGGGACTGTATTCACATATCGAGGTAAATTAAATGAATTTGTGGTGACGGCTTGTATATTGAGGATTATCTATACTTATAGCCGAGTTTAGATATCTTATACGTATGAACGAGAATTAGTTTGTATATATATAAATTTTAAGATATGTGAATATATGTATATATATCTATATAGATATGAAAATATGGATATATTTATCTTGTGGATATACATGGTATGAATATTTAAACCGTATATGATGGTTTAATGTTTGATCATATGATGGGATCATATGGATGTATATATAGTGTGCATGTGAATGATATATATACTTATGTGGTTAAGCATACCTCGCTCATGTTATCATTGGGAAGTTTTCTCGCAGAGGGTGAGCATCCTGGATCAAGGAGAAGGGTGTGGATAGTCCCCAGGTCATAGTCGTCCAGTGTGTTATTATGTGATTTATATTTTCGGGGTGAGACGTGGTGGATATGTCTCGTCTCATTGACCGGTCAGGAGCTATGGACGCTTCCCGGGACGTCGTGTGTGTGTGTGTATGGCTCCGATGTAGGTGATATTGAGACCAACCGGGGTCCCCAGGATTGTATGTGAGTAATGCCCTGGAAGATAATAGCATGATGCAGTTTTATCGTTGATATCTATAGCCGAGTATATTATGTGTATGGCCATTGTATATCATATGTGGTATGTACACTTGGCTATGGGAGTGGATGATTGTATATATATATGGTTAGAATAAATGCCTATATATATATATATATATATATCCTATAGATGAAAGGATATAGAATCTTTGTGGAGTACATCTTGGATGATTATGGTGTACTAGATTGATGGGGGTTGATGTATCGCATTTAAGGAATATTTCGGTTACATCATCCCAAGGATATTATTGGAGATTTTAAGTTGTTTTTATATTGTAATCTAAATTTAGTAGTAGTAGTAGTAGTAGTAGTAGTAGTAGTAGTAGTAGTAGTAGTAGTAGTAGTAGTATAATGTTGTATGTATGGCATAATGGATCTCTAGGATCGACATTGTTAAGGAGTAGTGTAACGAGGTGGTTCCTTGTTTGGATTTTGCTTTGCGAGACACCCCACGTACGAAGCGTAGTGCACTGTTGAGATTGGAGAGAAGTTTTGTCAATAATAATTCGTATGCATGTTATTTAGAAATTAAATTATATAATTAAACCCCAAATTTATATGGGTAACGTATTAAGAATTATAATTAATTAAATTTTAAACCGGAATCCATTAAGCCTAGTATGGCATACATGTTTGTAAAATAATTAAGTGTGTTTAGAAAGAGTGGATTATTGGGTTAAGATAGGAAGGTAAATCTCGTGGGTATAGGCTGGGCCTATGTTAAGTTAGGTTTCCCTTAAAATTGGGGTAATTTAACTAAAACTTCAGGACGCGAATAGTGGCGCGCCGTTAGATGATAGGTGAGTTGGGGTTTCACGAGAGTGCGATTCCACTTTAATTATGAAATAAGTGCACCGATATTTATTATGCACGGTTAAGACACTTGCTAAATATTTTTCACAACTCGGGCTCTAACTCGTTTACTTTTCTCTCCTGTCTGTATCTATATCTATATCTATATCTATATCTATATCTATATATATATATTACTACAAGCGTCCTACCGCATAGATGCCGGATGACCTCCTATTAAGAGTCTTGGGAGCCATGATAGATGCAGACTGTTGCGGGACTTAGCTTGTAGTCGCTTCCTACTTCTTTAAAAATCTAGGTAGGATTCATGTTGTACATCGGGTTTATACCCAAGGGATATTTATAGATGTGTATATTTATTTCATTTAAGTTATTGTATTGGCTGTGACCCGACAGCTTTTCGGGTCTACCGCTTTGTGGTATATTCGGTTGTAGTTACTCATTTCTTTTTATTCTAGCATTTTATTTATCTTAGTTCTTATATGCATTTTTCTTTCCATTATTAGTAGTTTTATAGTGTTGGTTTGTTGTCTGTTGCATATTTTATTTAATTTTAACATCTCGCTTATATGATATCGGGTAGTTAGTCTATATTATATTTGTATCGATAGTTGGTGTTGAGATTGAGCCATCTGAAACTCCTGATTTAATGTAGTATAGGGCTGGTCACCCATTATTATTTTAAGCGAGGTGTTACAGATTGTATCAGAGCATCAGGTTCTAGAGTCTTTAGGATCTGTGCGGGTTTTCTGCGTTCTTCTGTTAACGTTCTTGATATAAATCCCTACTATTAGGACTATTGTATTCACTGCGATATTTTCTTCTGTGAAGTGTATTCACTTGATTGACGTTCTGATAACAGTTTCTCTCATTTCAGACGTCACTTAGATTATGTCATCTAGGAAAGGACAAGATTAGATAGACAATACCCATAACGTATTTTGGGTACACTTCGATTGGGGGTATTTATTTTCCTCCATTCAGGTGGGAATAAGAAAGAGAATCTATTTAAGTAGGCATTGCCACCCCTCTAGTAACAGTGGGATTCGGTATGGCCGTTGGCGGTGTAATAAAGGGATTCGTTCCCATTGGAGCCCCCAACATTGCTTAGGCTGTCGGAGTTTTGATGAACTTTATGAATAAACCCATCAACCCCTGCATTTACACCTGACCTATTCCTCCTTATGGGCCCACCGGTATTGTTTACTTCTTCTTCGTGCTGTATGGCGTTGAAGTCAATGACTCTAATTGTTTTATCCTCTGGCATATTTTTAAAAGAGAATACCTCCCCAGCAGAGTCGCCAAATGTAAGATGTTGCTTCTTCAAATATGGTTAGTATTAATTAAGGTGTAACCCCTTATCAAGATCAGGATTAACATTATTAGACACACAATATAGACAGTAGCCATAGGTAAATCAGAGACAAAGAGATTCAATATTAAGCTTGCATCAAAGAGCATATTAACACAGTAGACATATGACAAGCATAATAAAGGAATAGTACTAACAGGTGGCGTGGTCGGAGGGAGAAAGAACAAGCACTCCAGGCATAGTAAAGGTAAGGCAGGAACTTCAAGCTCAGTTAAAGCCCAATGATGGGTGTATTAAATGTGAATGGGAGTTAATGCTCTCGCAGGGGTTCTCCGCTATATGGATATTTGGGCAAAAATTATGGGATCAGGATGCTCTCTCTCTGATTTGTTCATCTTATCTATTTATATGAGGGCTAGGCTGCTCGAGTTAACCTGCCTTCGATCCATCTGATAGCGTGCATTAAATGCACGAGATATTGTATTCAATGCATGGGATCCCATAGTTTTGGTGGGAAACCATCCTATTGGCTAGAAGTATTGTGGGTATTAATGGGGAATATGACCCATCAGCTTGAGGCTTACTCTAAGATGGCTAAATGGTCAGGTTTGGAGAACTAGACCTGCCATTCCTAAGGATAAAGCCACTTAAGTGCAACATTCTTGAGTCCCTAAATGTCAAACGTTATGGCGTCAGAAAGTGGTTCAAATAGTGACCATTATTAGGTATCTGGCCACATCAGTTAGGCGGGAAGGCACCCAAGTTACCTCGAGGAGGCAAGTATTGAGGGAGATCAGGTACCCCGAGGAGGTTCACTCGAATAGGTAAGTAATGAGTAGGCTCGACTGACATTTGTCCTGGATGAAGTCTTGCCCAAGCGTGCCAAGAGGTTTGGTAATAATTCCCAACGCTGCCTTGTTCTTAATCCTCCAAACTATGTCCATGCGAAGTTCCCAAGAGGAGGTTGCTTGATAGATCATGAAAGCTCTCCCATGCCCTGCCAGGCATGGTCCCACGTCGGTACCAAATAGCCTCATTCGACATGTATATTCATAAGATAAAATACATAATACAACATTCTATTTATTATTAGAAATTATTATCTCCAGGTGACTTTGTTCTACGAAATGGGTTCTTCGAGCCGCTTGTTGTGAATAATCTTCGAAGTGGGTGCTTCGATCCACTTACCATGAAGAATCTTCAAGGTGAGTTTGTGGGATATATTTCCTTATCCTTCTTTGTGAACAACCGATCTGCTTAACCAAGTTAACCACTCATTTGGGGTGACACCCCCTATATTTTCCCCTTCGTAGAGATATTTATTTATTGAATGAAGAAATATTTATACGAAACCTTTTTATACATCTTCGATCTTTTCTCTTGGGGAAAATGAAGAGATTTATTCAAATTACCCCCAAAGCTCTTCATTTCCCAAGGCAGACAAGACTCCAAGCATGTCGCATTAAATCTGACTATCGTTTTCACTTTTATACACCACACGTGGCAGTGCCAGGGGGCACGAGTGTAAACAACACAGCTAATCGTCGCGTCATCCCTCGAAGCGTCATCATTACGACCCATGGTTTTCTACGGCCATGCGCGCTTGACAGTCACGCCAGCCAAACTTTTCCAGAGATTCATCATTATGCTTTTCCAAAGTGTCAGTTTTTGTCGTCTTTTGGGGTTCATGTGCCCTTATAAAATGGGGTGTAACTTCAATTCAAACTTCATCATTGGGTTTTTATTTTCTGAGTTTGAGATTTTGTGAGAATGAGAGTAAAAACCCTTGCCTTCTTCAAACCTTCTATTCTTTTCCTGTTACCCTCAGTTCTTCTTTCCTTAAGCTTCCATGGAACCTGTGAAAAGAACTATATCTGTTAGGGGTGCTTCCCTTGTGACTTAAGCGCGCCAAGCTCAATGGGCAAGTTATCATTGTGCGCCTTACTTTGGTGACAACGACCACTTCTGGGTAATGGCGAAGTGATTCCCCGGCGCTCTGGTACTAACTAAAAACCATAACCTGTTAATGGAGGAAGGTGAGGATGCTAAAGACTTTGATTATATCCCCACTGCCACTGTTACCCATTTTCGGATTGAGCGTGGTGATTTTTCTTACTCAAAGGTAGAGTTTGAACTTCTTCTGGTGCCATCGAGGGATTGGTCCCTTAGATTGGGTACATCCATTCAAAGTATTCCGTTCAGTTAGCCCATGTAGGCCTATCCTGATCCCTTTGGCTGGGTGACCTTACTCTCGCCAAGAATAATACTTCTCTGCAACTGTTAGTTTTCCAGTGGAGCCATAGGTCACCTACCTTTTTGGCCGCTTGGGTTGAGTTCACCGTTACCTTAGAGGATGTGTGTAGGCTTTTGGGATTGGAGGCAGCCGGGTTTGATACCTTCTTCGAGGAGACTGTCTCTAGTGAAGAAAAAGCCTTAAGAGAGGAACTGGAGGTGGTGGTGAAGGACTGTATGGTCACTTATAACAAGTGCACCTATTCTGAAGTAATTCGTTACTTTTATTTCATTGAGGAGAAATTCGTTATTAGGGCCTGTGAGGCAGCCAGGGAGAACCCCCGAAGGAAAGAGGTATTTGAATAGCCCATGGAAGGGAAAGGCTATGGTATCAAGATTGAGCTAGCGGGTTACATTTGGGTGATCCTTTAGAAGGTCTATCTTCCGGGTAAGCCTCAAGACTGCTCTCGGAAGGACCTGATCAACATGGTCATTCTAATGGCCAATGGTGTGAAAATCCCTCTTGCTGCCATTATCCTCGGCTCCTTGTATACTTGGCTTGACCGTGTATAGGCGAACTCTTCTCGAAGCATTGGCAGGTTAAATATTTCTAATTACTCCAATAATGTTCTTTTGACAGCTTTTCTTTATTCCCACTTTCCTGATTACGCCCTTCCTGGCAATTACCCTGGTTCATAACCCCTGAAGGTCCCCAGAATTTTGTTTTTGGAAAATTAAGAGTGTCAAGAATCCTTTGATTGCCCTGATTGATCGATCCAAAAGGTTCATACCTTGCCCTTATGTTGGGGTGAGTCAGTTTTTTACCAATGATTTCTTTACTGAGGAGGAGCGTCCCATTGCTCCGATTGATGAAGCCCTTGCCAGGAATTTTCCTGAGAACAATGTCCCCCTTTTATTAATCCCCTCATATCTGCCCTCTTATATTTAGTGGTTATCTTTTTATTCTGTGTACAACCTATACCATGCATCCTCGCAGTTTGGTTATGACCAAGGAGCCCCTCTGTTAAGTCATTTCACTCGAGAAAAGCCCACTAAGTTTTCTTTTGCTTGTGCCAATTATCTGACTTCCACTATTATTAGTCTATGTTCCATTACCCAGCCAATCTCGTGGTTCCGAGAAAAGGGGATCCAGGGGTAAGGTCAGCTCCGTACATGAATTTATTATGGAAGAATCACATTAGTTCATTTTCAAACCAACCTCTTGAAGGAACCCCGATATCCTGAAGTTAAGAGATTCCCACCCATGGAGTTGGTTTTAAGAAATTGAACCACCTCATACTGCTATGACTAGTGTTTCCTTCGAACTTCCCCCATTAGTGCCCGTGGACTAGGCAGTTATGAAAAAGAAGAAAGTCTCCCTCCCAGTCGAGGTTTTCGCCATTTCCCCTGGTCCCTCGAGGACAGTTAAAAAAGCTCAATACCCGCACGGTGCTTCGTCCGGGAAGAAGTTGGGGCCACTCAAAAGGTTCCCCTGAAGAAACTCAAACCTATCCCCCAGCCTTCAACTGAGCATACCCCCGATCCCAAAGTCGCCCAGGAGGTGAGCTCAATGTTTGATTAGCTTCTCCAAACCTGGGATAATTTTAGTGAAGAAGATAGGGCATTTATGTCGGCCTAGATGGATTCTTGGGGTTTCTCGCATGCTTTTCACACTGCTATTAATAGTAAGAAATGAAAGGAGATCAGTCCTCTTAAGCTCGTGATGGAGGAGTCATAAGATTCCGGCGAGGAGGAACTGCTCGAGGAACATGCTGCTATAGGTGCTGGTGGTGATAATGATGAAGATGAGGAGGATGAGGAGAGAGGGAGGGTAGTGGAAGAAGAAGAAGAAGAAGAACAAGAATAAGAACAAGAATAAAAAAAAGTGGAAGTGGAATCTACAATGGTTCGGAGGCGGCGGTTAAGGAGGATGACTTCTCCTTCAAAACCTACCTTGCCTCCCCGAGATTATGAGGTCCTGAAAGATGTGTCGGAGGAAAAAGTAATCCCCCCAATCCCTCTTTCTCTGAATGTCTTCTTATTCTTTTCTTTTCGTGCTAATAATACCATGCTGCTCTAACATACCTGTCTCTTTTTCAGGTTGATGCGCGAGGTGATGTGCACGATGGCGTCAGAGAGGATCGTCCCTTCAAGAGAGTTTCCCATACTACTTTGCAGCTATTCTCCCATTTCCCCATAGGGGCAGTTATATCTGATTCTTCGTCTGATTCTAGTAGAGGCTACTCCATTGATCCCTCTTTTTTGCGCGAGCAGGCTGGCCTTGAGAGGGATGTCCGTGAGGTGAGAGCTACTGAGGATATACCCAAGTCCCCTGTGCCTGTTTCTTCGTTGCCTGTGGTGAGTTTATTTTTCTTACTTGTTTAAGTTGTTGTTTCTCTTTAAACTTATTATTCTAACTTTTAACTTCTATGTTGCAGGCTCCCCTACTTTTTCAGATCGAATGACCAAATGCTTGTATATGGGTTCGGACCTTCCATCCTGACTAAGGAAGGCTCCGATCTTGCTGGGGTGGGTCAAGGGGAGGTTGGACAAGAACAAGTTACTGAAGTCGGGGGGATAATAGGCAAGAACAAGTTACTGCAGTAGGAGGGGATGATTTTCCCCCAAAGTCAACACCCTTTAGTAGTTCTGGGTCCCATTGAAGAGGAAGATGTAGTACAAATGGCCACTCGTGAATTCACTAATGATAATCTTCCTGAGGTACCTTTATTCTTTCATCTATCTCCCATAACCTGTTAATTTTGCCAAGTAATGTTGGGTTTTAAGATTCAAAATCTCCCATAACCGAGGGTCAGGCGGGCCTAGTAATATAGGACATTAAAATCAAAATATCCCATAACCCTCAGGCGAGCCTAGTAATGTAGGACTTTAAAATCAAAATCTCCCATAACCGAGGGTCAGGCGGGCCTAGTAATGTAGGACTTTAAAATCAAAATCTCCTTCAATCGAGGGTCAGGCGGGCCTAGTCTTATCGGCATAATCTCCAATAATCGAGGGTCAGGCGGGCCTAGTAATGTAGGACTTTAAAATCAAAATCTCCCATAATCGACGGTCAGGCAGGCCTAGTCTTATAGGCATAATCTCCCATAATCAAGGGTCAGACGGGCCTAGTAATGTAGGACTTTAAAATTAAAATCTTCCATAATCAAGGGTCAGGCAGGCCTAGTCTTATAGGCATAATCTCCCATAACCGAGGGTCGAGCGGGCCTATTAATGTAGGACTTTAAAATCAAAATATACCATAACCGAGGGTCAGGTGGGCCTAGTCTTATAGGCATAATCTCCCATAATCGAGGGTCATGCGGGCCTAGTCTTATAGGCATTATCTCCATGTTAGTAAGATATTTTATAAATGCTTTCCTCATTTTTGTTTCTTACATAAGTTATTTATTGCATTTCAGGTGAAGGTCGGTCAACGCAGTCTCTAGGCCTGAAGCTGAACCTATTGCTCGAGAATCGATTCAAACGAGGACCTTAGCTAGAGTTTCTTCTTTGGGAGAGGCCCCTAGGATTGGTGATGCCGCTACATTGATTGCTCCTCAGATTCAAGCGAGTGATAGCGCCTCACATACCCAGCGTCCCTCTGCTAGTGATAGTATTTTTAGCATGTATCCCCCTTAGGCATCCCACGAAGTAATTATGAGGCAGACATTGTCCCATTTCCCTACTGTGTTAACTGAGGGTCCTCGCCTATTAATCGAGCAATTACTGGTTCATTTTCCTTAGACCTTTACCGCCCGCTGCCTTCAGTCGATTCTTGGAATGATGGCGTGTCATTTGCTTGGGATCGCGATGGTATTGTAGGAAATCCTCAGCAGTCCTCTTTTGTCCTTTAGCCCTGATACGATCAAGACCTTAGTGGGAAGGGTTAATGTGCTCACTAATGGTGGATTTTCTATGACCTGGCTGGTAGAGTTGCTACGTAATTTTAAGAAGGTTGATCTTCGTGCTCTCCATCATCGCCTCCAAATTTCACATAGTTTGCAAGTGGCAATCTCAAAAGAGCTTAAAAGTATGGAGTCCAGATTGGTGGTATCTGAGCAAGGAGTATAGGAGGCCCGTGAGGAGGTCGCTCGTGCAAAGGACGAGCTGTTTGAGAGGGAGCGAGAGGTGGAGTCCATCTAGCAGGCCATGGAGCTTCGTCAAAAGGATTTAGCTTACCCTATTCAGACCAAAGCAACCTTGAACAGGTTCGATAATACGCAAATATTGCGTATTTTATCCGTCAAACCTACGCATTCTAGCCTCCTCGGGTGCCTTAATCACTATATTTAAGCCCGTTAACCAGATAACCTCAGTTTATATTGTTAACATGATATATGAGGTATAATTGGGCTTTTGTAGGTATTTAGGTACCAAGTATGGGATTCAGACGCATTATGCGTAATTTTTGTACGCAACCGCACGTTCAAGGACATTTTAGTCGTTTTACAGATTGGGCACCTGGCCCAACATCTTCATGAAAGTTGTATCCCTCCTCGCAAGCTTCGCGTGGCCGTGAACGGTGTGTGATTCTGAGTCCGTATGACGAAGTTACGGCGAATTGAGCGGAGATGGAAAGCATGCCAAAACAGGGGAAACTGCAGGCTGCCCTGTTTGATCGATCGATCGAGCCTTCATTTTCTGGCCATGATTTTAATAGTCGATCGATCGACCACAGGGGTCAATCGATCGATCCCCTGTTTTTCCCTGCAGATATTTTCTTTACTTTTCTTTCTTCTTTTCTTTTATTCCAACTTACTATATAAGAAAATTTTGGTTGTAATAGAAGGAAGATACACACTCATAATCTGATATAGATAGTTGTAGTTAGGGTTTGGTTTGGAGAGTTCATTTTCTCTTCTTCTTGGATTGACAACCCATGTGGTTTTGTAAGATTGAACTATTCACTTCCATTTCCATTAATATAGTTTGTTCTTCATCTTTCCTTGCTTTGTAATTTAGCTTCCATGCTTTCTAACTAGTTTACATGCTTTATTCACATGCATTGATTTACTTGCTTTTTAGTATAGTTTTATCGCGTTTATTCCCGTTTTCCATTTACCGCATTTTTAACATGCTTTCTAGGTAATTTAAATTAGGTTGTACTTGAATTAAACTCACTCGAGTTGACGCGTTGCTTTGCTTTGGTGATGGTGTTTACGGGTCTATTTCGGGTGCGTTGACCTAGTTATTATGCCTAGGGGATTTGACGGGGCATATCATGTATGTCCCGTGCTTACGACCATTCGCACGTAATTTTCGGGATATTTGTTGAATCCAAAATCTTATTAGGCTTTTATGATGATTTAGGGCGTAACAACCCTTGATTTAATTAACTGTCAAAACGAGACGCACGTGTAATAACTCATCAACCCATGTAACCATTTTATACTAATTAACTCGGGTGAGGGATATTCGACTCAACCTATAGTTCTACTCGCTTTCTTAATATAGTTTCAATACCATTTCCTAGATTAACATTTCCCTTTATGCATATTTTTCCTTTTAGTTTGTAACCATCTTTTACACTTTTATTTCGGAGTATTAAATCACTTAAATACTAGAAACTTGTCCCTGTGGATTCTCGATACCCGACTTACCGCTGTACTCACCAGTTGAGTATAGTCGTAGTTTAGGTTTTTGTATAATTCGGTGAGCCGAACATTAAACGACCGGCGCGTAGGTGACTCTCGCGCAGCGGCGAAACCCTGCTAATCAAATGGCACTATTTTCGGGGACTAGTTTGTGTTAGATTTGATTTGATTTAGTATTTCATATTATTTCTTTCTATTTGTATTATTTGCTAACCTTTTTACAGGAATTCTACATTTGAGCGCCTAGGAACGCTTGAATTATCCCGCCGCACATCATCTTTGTGGAAGTCGCCTTCTCGAGCTTTCGTTGGGGTAAGCATGTCTTATTCTAACTTTTCTGGTAATCCTAATGATAATGCTCAAAATTCCGTTAAACCTATGACTTTTGGTCAATACTTGTAATCCCAAAAAGTTACAACATCTAAAATGACATTGGGTGAGTATTACGAAAGTCAAAGTTTGGATTACAACAATTTTGTGCGCGATCATTCTGATTTTGGGTCGCATGATCCTTATGATAAGAATTTTGAAACAAATTTTAATCATTTTCAAAATTCCTATGTTAATGATTTTAAGTGTAGTCCCGCGAACAATTTCCAAACCTCCCATTTCCAAGCATCCGCTCCTTGCCCTATGACTTTCGGTGAAGGATTGCGTATGCTTGAAAATGAGAGGATTGAAGAACGTTATCGGGAAGAAAATCATTGTTGGGAACACGAGTTGGATTTACTATTTGAATTCGACGACGACTTTTCTTCGGAGACTGTCGAAGTCGGGGACTGTTTTGAACCAAATGAGGACTTCGTTCCTACTTTGGAACAAATCATCCTTGACTTGACCCACGGTATAGTAGAGAATAAAAATGAGGATGAAAAAGGCATAGTATCTATTTGCAATGAATTTGTTTCTTCGTTGATTTTCAAAGAAGAAAGTTTCATTGTAAATGATCCTATTTCTCCCGAAATTCAATTCTCAAGCGATGATCATTCATCGCATGAGATTGAATTTCTTTCATCCCCGTCTTCATTATATACTGTCGTACCAATTCGAGTACCCGATGAATCGGTTCAAAACTTTTTAGTTCCAAACCTTTTCACCGACGAGGAGTACTCGCTCGAGCCGCTTTCGATAACGGCATCTTTGCCTTCTTGTGTGCCGCCTCCCGTTCAAACTTTAAAATACTCGGGAGTTGATTCATGTTTTCTCGGCCCGCATTTGTATTTGTTGCCCGTCCTATCCAAATCCCCCATCCTCCTTCCCAAAGTTTCAATTGGGGATGGTTCACTTTTACCGCCTTACACATGCCTTCCGTCGTTCAAACGGAATTTCTATTTTCCGGGAGGCATGCATGTTCGGGAGGGTCCACCGTTGATCCGCCAAATTCAAATTTCGTTTTGGATGGACCCTCAAAAGTTTCAACTTTTAGTATATAGTTAATTACACATCCTAAATGTAGGTTGTATATACTAACTTCTTCATTTTTGTTTTTCTTAATATTAGCCTAGTGTAATTAGTTAATCTCTTTTTATTTCTTTTTGTATGCTTGGTTCTAACCCTTTTGTAGGTTCAACGGACTTGAGTTTGCGGAGATATGTGCCCCGGCACACATTTCTTAAGAAAATAATAAAAAAAGTCACAAAAACATTTTTCCTTTGTTTTTCACACACGCATCCTCACGCATTTCCATTTGTTTTTCTTTTTTCTTTTTATTTTATTAGCATAGGCCTTTTTGTGTGTATATTTTAGCCTATGTATATATAATTTTATTTTTATATTTTTATTTCATATTTTTATATATATATATATACTTATATATACTATATAAATATATATTTTATATTTAAACCCCCCTTATTTCCCTGAATTGCAATTTCCCCCCACTTTTTAAAAGGAAAGTAGTGTGCCTGGACCTGCTTGGTCGATCGATCGAAGGCCCAGGCTCGATCGATCGATCGAGCAGTTAAAGGCCGAATCTGCCTACTTTTTTCCCCACTTTTCCTTATTGTCTCTTCTCCTCTCTCAAATTGTTTCGTGCCCTAACTTCTCCAACACCACATTTCCTTTTTCAACCCTTTTTCTACATATTCAAGGTATAATTCTTCCTACTTTGGCTTGTTTTTGTAGATTGTTTTTTATTTTTGTCATGTATTCCATGTTTTACCCCAATTTTCACATATTTTGTGTGTGTGGCTCTTACCACTGATTTTGTGTTGTTCCAACCCTTATTTCTTGTGATTACTGATAAATATCCACTCATGAACACATGGTTATTGCTGCATTGTTGTTTTGTTCATGAGTGGGGCTTGTTGGTTGGTTCAAACGGTATATTTCAACCTTGACGCACATTGCGCACGCCAAGTGTTCGTCAAAATGCCTAAAACAGTTTTCAACCCCATTTTGGCGCACACTTGGGTGATTTTCATTCCTTGTCGCATTCCGACATTTTTTATCTCACTGTTTCAATTTTTCACCTCGGATTTGCGCACTTGCACCTCCATTTCAACTTGTACACTAACTAACAATTAATTGTGCTTATAATTTTTTTTGTATTGCCTAATTCTGGTTTTGTAGGTTGAAATGGCATCGAAGAAATATAGCTTTACTAGGTGTATGCCTGCCGGGGGCGTTGAGGGGTTCCGCTGTGATCAGGAGCGGGATTGGTTCCGCACCCATTTTCACACATCCGAGCGTCCGCTTGGATATCATTTTGCGTGGGCCATTGAGGATATACCGAGGGAGGCGCGTGTTCTTTTGCGCCGTCAGGGGTGAGAGCCCTTTCTACCTACTAACGGGCGCATCAATGAAGAGCTAGTCTGGATTTTTTATGCGACGTTAGTTGAGGTAAAAGGCAGTGGGCCGACTACATACGAGGCGATGGTCCGTGGGGTGAGAATACCCTTCAGCATTTCAGATTTGGTAGATTATATGGGTGTTCCACACCCCGCGGACGCGATCAGTTTCATGGATGGGACCATCTTCGGCCGGGAGACATTGATAGAGGCTCTTGCACCGGGTGAGGCATGGAAAAAGGTTTCTTTTCGCTCGGCTGAAATGGAGGACTTACCGAGGTTATTGAACTACATTAATGTCCACTCTTTCATGGTGACGAACAACCGGTCAGAGGTTCGTCACAAGCATGCCGCATTGATCTACACGATGATTAATTGTTTGGGCAATATCAGCTTGCCCAGTATCTTTCTAGACATGATGTGCGCGACGGCTAAAGAGATCGCCTGGAGATTTTCCCTTCCCTTTCCTGCCCTCATTACGAGGATATGTGTATCGTACGGTTGCCCTGAGTTGGACGCTGACCGTAAGCACGACCCAATAGGGCTTATCTCCAAGGATAATATTTCAAAAATGCTAAAGCACGAGTGGGGGAAATTGGGAGGTAAGAGACAGAGGGTGGAGGTGGCTGATGAGCAGGACGATAAGGAGGACGAGATACGGGAGATGGTGACTGGTGAGGGTTCTCATGCGCCGCACACAGATAACGATGCCCTCTTTGTGGCATTCCAGGCCGTGCAGGACCAGCGCTGGGAGGAGACCCAGCTCAGGTGGGCTACTTGGGAGTCCCGCCAGGACTAGTTGCAGGCCGAGCAGCGGCAGCAGTGGGCACAACAGCAGGCTCAGCAGGAGAAGTTTCACGCCGAGCAGCGGCAGGAGTGGGCCATGTAGAGGTAGGCGAGGGCACAGCACAGACAGGACTATCATATGATGCAGCGGATGATGAGAGATCTTTATCTGCAGCGCAGTGATTCCGACACACCGCTGCCTCCTCACTTTCAGGACCCCTCTGATCCTAGTGGTTGCGGCCACTAGGCTGCTGCTGTACTGGGTTATTTTTGTATTCTGGGATCGGATATTATATTGTACTTTTTATTTTTATTTTTATTTTTTTTTTATTTGTATTTCTTTCATTTCACTAGTTGTAATGTATTAAGTGTTTTTGTATTGAACTTATGAAATGAGAAATGAAAATGTAGTTTGTGGTTGTTTATTGGATTTTGATGTTTGTGACCTTCCATTTTATAAAATCAAAAAGTTCACCATCAATTTATCTAGTATTTGCACTTCAGTCCCTCTATATTATTGTGACTTGTGACATAGATTCTCTTAACTTAATACATCGGTGCATATTCTTCATATGCTTTGTACTAACTTGTTTTGCAACTTCATTTGGACTTGTACTTATGGAGATCGCTCCAAATTTGGGTAATATCATTCTTTTCCTATCTTTGTGTTGTGTTCTTTAATGGACGCATTGGGGACAATGCAACATTTAAGTTAGGAGGTGTAGGATATTCTATCCAATTTGCTGATTAGTCCTTGAATTTGATTACAATTTAGTTACAAAGCATGTTTTTGTTAAAAAAATTGTAAATTTTCAAAAATATTTTCTTTCTTTTTTCTCCTTTATTGGGCATTTTGCCCTTGTTTCCGATGATAAATTTTAATAATTGTCTGATCAAATAGACAATTCAACGATGCATGTTCTCGATTTTAGAAGTTATTAGATTTTAGTCCCTAAATCATTGATATTATGAATAACTTCATGAATTAAACTTTAATCCGTGAGCACATGCACCATTCTTGTTATATTGATGTGGTTTAAGATTTTATAACTCGGTGTGCTTTTGTTGCATTGTATATACTTACACCGAGTGAGATTAGAGACTTATCTTCATTTGTGAGTTTATACACCTTTCTTTCCTCTTTGAAAACGTTACAGTAATTGGTAATCTCTTTATTCTTTCATTGACCGTTCATTAATTGAGTTCATACTTGAAATGTGTTACTTGAGCATGATTTTCATATGTTGTTTGACTCGAGAATTGTGTTAACTTTTTGAAATGATCATAGGTCATCTTTGTATATCACCCATATGACCTTGACCTCACCCTTTATATGTTAACTAGTCAACCTACTTGAGTCTAAATACTAGCCCTTCTTTTCATTACCCAAAATCCCATAACCAACTCCAAATTGGAGTTTTATACCATACATATTACCTTACATACCCTTGTTTGGATTGGTACTTGGGATTGGATGATATTATTGTATTGTGGTTGCAATTTGAGCATGAAAAGAGTAAGAAGTGAAAAGAAAAAGAGTGAAAAAGAGAAAGTTGAAAACAAAAGAAAACAAAAGAGAAAAAGTGAGAAAAAGGAAGAAAAGAAAAAGAAAGAGAAAATTGTTTATACTGTTTGTATTGTTTCAATAATCCTTGTTACTCTCTCGATTGTTATATCTAATGCTTATTTGGACATCATTTGTCCACTTTTGATATTGCCCACTTTTTCCCATTATTCCGAGTTTCATCACCAAACACTTTGAATCCGTACATACATATCCTTCGTTCCGTACCATAGCCTAGCCTACATTACAACCCTATTAAAGTCCTATGTGATCTTATGTTGATGTAATTTAAAAGTTTAAATAGTTTTGATAATCTGTGAAAATGCATTTCGCCTCCTTTAATGTGCGGTATCTTTCATTGAGATTACAATTTTTCATCTTATATATAGCGTTCTTCAATTGTGACATGTGCGCGGCCTAGTTTCCCTTTACATTTACTCCTTATGCCCGCATGTCCCGTGTGTTACCTCCCTATTTCAAGTGATTTCATTTGATGAGTGTAATGCCTGTGAGGATTGACTTTTAGGCATGCTTTGATATTTAGTATCCGAGTTATTTAAGTTTTTCGCCAAATCATACTTTGCATATGCACACTCCCCTCCCACATGTTAGAGTTTCAATTCATTGAGGTGCTTTCGATAATGTTAATAAGTACGGACTTCTCACGCGAACTCATTTGCTATGCTAATAACATGTTGTAATCTTGTTCGCATTGATGAATTTGTCGTAATTGATTGGGCATATTTTGAGGAAACTTTATGATGTTTGTGGGTACCATCACTGAAAACCCTCACGAGATGACGCTCGTCCACTAGGGTAACCTAGGGGTTTAAGGGCTTATTGCATACGCTAAATGCAATCGAATCTCCCACGAAAGTGGCCTTATCTTTTTATTGCTTTTATACCATATTTTTGCACTTCTCTTGTTTTGGTTTACTTCTTCTCCTTGTTGCATCCTATTCCATTGCTAGGGACTAGCAATGTCTAAGTTAGGGGGTAATACGCAAATATTACGTATTTCATCCGTCGAACCTACGCATTCTAGCCTCCTCGGGTGCCTTAATCACTATATTTAAGCCTGTTAACCAGACAACCTCGGTTTATATTGTTAACATGCTATATGAGGTATAATTGGTCTTTTGTAGGTATTTAGGTACCGAGTAAGGGATTCGAACGCATTTCGCGCAATTTCCGTACCCAACTGCACGTTCAAGGGCATTTTAGTCATTTTACAGATTGGGAACGTGGCCCAACATCTTCATGAAAGTTGTAGCCCTCCTCGCAAGCTTTGCGTGGCCATGAACGGTACATGATTTCGAGTCCGTATGACGAAGTTACGATGAATTGAGCGGAGATGGAAAGCATGCCAAAACAGGGGAAACTGCAGGCTGCCCTGCTTGATCGATAGATCGATCCTGAGGGTTGATCGATCGAGCCTTCATTTTCTGGCCATGATTTTAATAGTCGATCGATCGACCACAGGGGTCGATCGATCGATCACCTGTTTTTCCCTGCAGATATTTTCTTTACGTTTCTTTCTTCTTTTCTTTTATTCCAACTTACTATATAAACAAATTTTGGTTGTAATCGAAGGAAGATACACACTCATAAACTGATATAGATAGTTCTAGTTAGGGTTTGGTTTGGAGAGTTCATTTTCTCTTCTTCTTGGATTGACAACCCATGTGGTTTTGTAAGATTGAACTATTCACTTCTGTTTCCATTAATATAGTTTGTTCTTCATCTTTCCTTGCTTTGTAATTTAGCTTCCATGCTTTCTAACTAGTTTACATGATTTATTCACATGCTTTGATTTACTTGCTTTGTAGTATAGTTTTATCGCGTTTATTCCCGTTTTCCATTTACCGCCTTTTTAACATGCTTTCTAGGTAATTTAAATTAGGTTGTACTTGAATTAAACTCACTCGAGTTGACCCGTTGCTTTGCTTTGGTGAAGGTGTTTACGGGTCTATTTCGGGTGCGTTGAACTAGTTATTACGCCTAGGGGATTTGACGGGGCATATCATGTATGTCCCGTTCTTACGACCTTTCGCGCGTAATTTCCGGGATATTTGTTGACGCCAAAATCGTAATAGGCTTTTATGATGATTTAGGGCGTAACAACCCTTGATTTAATTAACTGTCGAAACGAGACGCACGTGTAATAACTCGTCGACCCATGTAACCATTTTATACTAATTAACTCGGGTGAGGGATATTCGACTCAACCTATAGTTCTACTCGCTTTCTTAATGTAGTTTCAAAACCATTGTCTAGATTAACATTTCCCTTTATGCATATTTTTCCTTTTAGTTTGTAACCATCTTTTACACTTTTATTTTGGAGTATTAAATCACTTAAAGACTAGCAACTTGTCCCTGTGGATTCTCGATACCCGACTTACTGCTGTACTCACCAGTTGAGTATAGTCGTAGTTTAGGTTTTTGTATAGTTCAGGTGAGCCGAACATAAAACGACCGGCGCGTAAGTGACTCTCGCGCCGCGATGAAACCTTGCTAATCAAGGTTCTTCCCCAATATCATCACAAGCTTCTTGGATCGACAGACCTTCCTTTTATTATGGGCGACCCCTAGCTCCTTTATTCGATGTTGCTATCATTTTCTATTTTTGCTTTTTTGGATTTTGGATTTTTCTTGCTTATAACCACAATTATTTCTTTTTTATAAAATAAAGCAACATTGGTGACTTTTGTTGTCTTCTTTCCTTTCTGTTGTTTCGATTGAATATTGACTAAACTTACTACGTCAGTGGTAATTACGTTATGAATGATGATGGAAACAAACAGTTAACTTGTAAAATTAAAGTATTTATCTATCATATGCCACATGAACATTGCTTCCAACTATACTAAACAGGCAATCCCAATTTCTTTAAAACATACATCCACCTTTTCTAGAAAATAAAAATACAATGTAATGAACACGAGTATTGGTAAAACGTAAATTCAAATGTAGTAAATCTTCAGCCATTTATTGTTCAATCTGAAGTCATATTATCTTCCAGCTTAGATATCTCGCAGTAACCCGAATCGTCAGCTACTCGAACAATGTAGGGACCTTTCAAGTTTGCTTAGAACTTAGGTAATGACAAACCTTTGACGTGCCTCGTGCATGCTTTTAGAAACAAGTCCCCCTCTTTAAACTTCCTTGGCCTCACCAATTGGTCGTAAGATCTGGACAACTACTTCCTGTATATCTCTAAGTGCCTTTTGAAATTATCCATGTGCTCTTCTAAGGCTTCGAGTTGTACATAGCGGCTATGGGGGAGCATAGCACTCCGTAGGGTGTAGCAAGAAGAAGGTACCTCAAGTTCGACCGGTAACACAGCTTCTGCCCCAAATACTAAGGAGAACGGTGTATATCCTGTTAATTTTTGTTTCGTCATTCGATAGGCCTATAGAACCTTGGGGATCTTATCATCCCATGTACCTGGAAAATCTTTTAACTTTTTTGCAAAAATTTTCACTAAAGTTTTGTTGGTGGCCTCTACCTATCCATTGCACTTCGGGTATGCTACTATTGATTTGTGATGGATGATGGAGTACTTTTCTGTGAGCAGGCACACTTCACTGTTTACAAAGGGGGTACCATTATCCGATAAAAATACCTTCAGGATGCCAAAGCGACAGATAATGTATTCTTTCATAAATTGAGCTACTACCCCCGCAGTGGCTTTCTAGAGCGGTATAGCCTCTACCCACTTCATGAAACATTATTTGGCTACTAAGATCCATATATTTACTCATGACGAAGGGTTGATGTCTCCTATCAGGTCAAAGTCCCAAGTATGGAATGGAAAAGGTGTCAATAGAGAGTGCAGGTCCACTGAAGGAGCGTGAATCATATTCCAAGGTAGATGATAAGATTTGCACTTTTGGACAAAATCAGTTGAGTCTTTATCCATCGAAGGCCAATAATAACCCAAAGTTATTAGCTGTTCGTAAAGCTTGGCTCCTCCGATGTGCCCTTGTTCTTGGGCTTGCCTTAACACATCTTCTTTTCTTATGCATGTTAGAGGCCTGTCTTGATAGCCTCGTTGGTACAACTGTCCATCTTATATGAATTACATCGATGATCGCCTTTTTATATTTGTAGCATCCTCATTATCTGTAGGCATCACTCCATCTATCAAGAAATCCATGTAGGGTTGTCTCCAATCTTGCGGTCGGTCAATAAAGTTGCATTATGTTGCCCAGTAGAAAAGACAACACTTCAAACACTCTCTTTGCAATGCAACAGCTTCCTGTCTCATCGAAGGCTAGTAGTACCCTGCCCGTTATATCCTTCTATACAAATGGATCTCGGTGGTCTCGCAGTTATCTTCGTGCACTTCAATTAGCCTTCTTTTAGCTTCTTCGGGGTCCGCACACCTGGACAACCAACCTCTTTTATTCTTATAGTATAAGTTACCCTCGGTAATAAAGTACCGTGCTAAATCGTCCAGGTTAAGTGGACCTTCTCCTCTCTCCAACATCTTTCTAATTTCACCCCTCCAATCATCTTTTTCCTCTGAGGGCAGTATCTCAAACACCGTCGAGGGGGTCGTTCTCTTTGTGATTCGAACTACAGTTGACTCTCCGTCAAAGGTAATATTTTTGTGTGATGGTGGAATAGGCATCCCCATGTCAGTTCATCGTTCAAGGGTTCCTCTTTATATTTATCACCTTGAATTGTCCAAGAAGTCACTGGATGATCATGAGGTAAGGTGCCAGACTCATGTGCTTTAGAGCAAATTCCCTTGTCACCTGTTTCACCTCCAAGTTAGAATCCCGTTTAATTATCAGGACTTGGATTCCCCTTCTCACTGCTTAGAGTAACCCTAGGACCAGTGACTCGTATTCACCTTCATTATTTGAGCATTCGAACTCCAATTTGAAAGATATGCAGTTTTCTCTCAGAATTTCAAAAATGTGCAGAACCAAAATAAAATTTAGAACAATTTTATTTTTCTGCATAAGTTTTTTAAGGGAAACCATCCTTGGTGTTTGAAAGATATGATATTTCATATACAAGATGTTTGTTAATCACTTTGATAGTTTGTTTCGTCCGAGTTTTACAGTGAAGAAACGGTGAAGGTCGTGTTTCGAATTGTAGACGGTTGCCAAGATGCATCGGTGGACACCGAGGCACTCATGAACGTGTGTACTGGGACGAGTTTAGTAGAAGGAGTTCTTTATGGGCACAATGGAGGAACAATTAAAAAGAAGAAGAGCATCAAGGCTTCTGGGTATTCAGTCGTTGTGTATGTATATATGTCTTCCTTTGAAAAGCCGTATTATAGTGATTGTCTGGCATGGGAAGTCCGAGGTTTTTTCCCTTAGTGGTTTCCTCATACATCCAATATTGTGAACTTTACTTTATTTTACTTGCTTTAATCACCTAGACGCATGTTTAGGATTAAACAATATAAAATTGGACTTGATTGAAATTGGTTCACAAACTTGGTGTGTATTAAAGTTGGATAAAGGTTTTTGAAAGAAATATTATTTTGTCATCCTTAGAGCACACTTTGAAAAATGGGCCTATAGGAGCAAAAGTGTCAGTGTGGGTATCAAGTACCTTAGGGTTTGTGTCAGTGGTTACCGACCTCGTGAGTTGTCTCCATGCTAGAACCACCATCACCACCCACCCCACCTCATAGGGAATATAAATAGTTACAGTATGGGTGTGTGTGTATCACGTCTTGCCTAGGGAAATACTATCACATGTACAGGCAGTAGAGGGTATATTTCCTATCTTTGGGCATATAAGATGTATATTATTTAATACGGGTGAATCACTTTAGTTTGTTAGTATTAGATTTGCTCGGTCTCGTGGATGTAGACTTAGTTTCAGATATAGTACTTTAAAAAGCTCGTCCGTGGGTAGAGGGGCACCCATACGTTTCTTGTGTAGAAGTATAGGGATAATTGGGAGACAGAATTTCGCAATCAACCTACTTGCTTTAGACATTTCAGGGTATGATGTTATCATGGTAATGGATTGGTTATCCACTTATAGAGCCTGTAAGGATTATTTTGGGAGACCATTGTCCTTTCCATTTCGAGGCAAGAGATGTACTTGGTTGCCATGCCACGTCCGGAAGGAAGGTTGAACATGCTTTTTACGTATAGATGAAGGTGGCTTAGGTTTTAGACTAATGGTTGATGTGTGCAAGTCAGGTAATATAAAGCTTAATTGTAACATTAAGACTATTCCTAGTCTTTGTTATGATTTTTACTGTATCATATACAAGGGTGGATCTTCTCCTATTGGTTCAAGTTCTCATAGAAGAATTAAAGCTTTGATAGCACCTCTGAGAAATTCTCCACTATCATCAGAGGTACAAGGTATTGGACTCCCACTCAAGATGGAAAATTCACACTTAATTCTTCTTAGAATTTAATCAGGTCTGCTAAAACTAGCTCTTTCTTATTCAAATCAATTCAGAATTCAGCTATTCCTAAAAAAATTCTCTGTTCATACGGAAATGTCTGCGTAAAATTATTCTTATTGATGAAGTTATTCAAGGTATGGGCATCAGACTTGGTTCTAGATGCCACTGTTGCTTTAATGATATTAAATATCTGCAGAATTTATTCTTAAATAGCCCCATTGTTGAATCTGTCTGAAAGCATTTTACTCAGTTACTTGGTGTCCAGGTCTCCTTATCCTCAGTCAATATGGCTCTAATGTCTTAGTGGTTGAGAAAACCAAAACAAGACTTCCGCAAATTTATTTGTATAATTTTACAAGTTGTTATCATTTGGGAAGTGTGGAAAAGCATAAAAAACTATGCTTTTCAACGTATTAAGATGGATGAAAAGAATATCATTTATCATATTTTAGTCCTGATCCAAGCTAGTGCATATCAGAAATCTTTCAAGTCACCTCCAAGGGACTTTGAATTCATTATCCAAGTTTTCAAGCTTAATATTGATATTTTTATCTCTAGATCTATTCTTTTGCTTCATTGGATCAATCCAACTATAGGGATTGCTAAACTTAATTGTGATGGGGCCTCTAACGGTAATCCAGGTCCTCCTAGTTCAAGATGTATTATCAAAAATTATAGGAGGCATTTGATTGAAGCTTCTCATCATTTGAAGGTATAACTACCAATAACGGAGTTGAATGTTTGGCCATTCTTAGACGTCTAAATCTTTGCGTTTCTTTAAATATGCATAAAGTAATTGTAGAATTTGACTCTACAATGATTATAGACATGCCTAATGATGTTCTTAAGTCAATTCCTTGGTCTACTGTTTATGTTTTGTTTGATATAAATATTCTTAAAGATAAGAGTCAAGTCGCTTGTTAGTATACTTGGAGTGAGAATAATTAGGTTGCAGATAGTCTGGCAAATCATGGAGTGGCTTCTCAGTGTTATTCTCCATTCAACCAAGCCATTGATCTCCCAATCTCAGTTGAAGGCCATTATACAATGGATCTTCAAGGATTTAAATCTATCAAAATTTCCAAATAGTCTTTTCATTTATTTTCCCTTTGTGTGTCTTCAAGTTATCTTTATCTTGTATAAGCCACCTTAGTATGGCTCTTCTACCAATTTTAATAAATATGGGGTATCCTCACCTCTTCTTAAAAAAATATTTGACAGACACAGTAAACTTACAAACTACTTAGCTCACTAAGTATGATGCATAATTTTTCAAATCTTCTATAGCAATGGCACAGTCCAGCACTGCCAACAGAAAGAAGTCTGCCCTCTATATCCACCGATCAACCTTCTTCTTAAGCAGTAAAACCTCTCGCTCCTAAAATTAACAATAGAGATGAACTCTACAAGGTCTTTGAATAATGAAAGTGTTCCTCTTGATTTTCTAAAGTGGTCTCTAAATTTCCAAGGGGTTTCAATTTTTTTCGTAAGAGTTAAATCACAAATGAAACTATAAAAGGATGAGGAAAAGCTTGCAAAATAGTGCTTAAAGACTCTAATCCCGCATAAGTTATAAACAGATCAACATAAGAGATTTGGATCATATTAAAATAAATTAAAAAACAAAATCTCGCACACTCGTTTGAACGACTAGGTACCTTGTTCGAACAATGTACCTATTTTCTTTTGAACAGGCTTCCAACGACCTATCGAATGACATTCCAGTGAACGATGAAAAAGCAACTCATTCGATCATTGGAACCTCATTCTAAGGAGCTACCCAGTCTCATTGGAACAAATTCTAGCAAGGTTTCAAATGAGATTCCAGAGATGACTAATAGGCATTAATCCAGATTTTGTTTGAACCAAAGAGAACTCGTTCTAACGACCTAGGATATCTCATTTGAATGACACGCCATTCTTTTTATATCGAGTTAGCGAGATTTTCAAAAAAACATTTTGAAATGCAAACTCTTAAAATTATAAAAAAAAACTGGAAAATAAATTATTTACCAAACCAATCATAACTCTTTTGAATGTTGTTGAGACGAACGATTCTTAAATCTTTCAAAAGTCTTTAATTTTGTCTTCGCGTACGTAGAAGTGGTCATGGAGGTGTAGTGTATGTGTAATGGGATAATCTAAACTAAAAAGTAAAATTGAGCAATTATAAAACTTTCTCTTAACCCTTTGTCTATTCCAGTACATAACATAAATCGATGCCAAATTAACCCCTAAAGATAAATACAATAAATACCCTCCCAAATCAAGAAACGAAAATGCATTATTGTATAAGTATTCAAGTAAATTTTCTTCATCTTATGTAGTCCATGAAATCATCATCAAGGTAGAATAGATCTACACATATGAGACAAAAGAAATACCGTAATGCATACGAGTTTTAAAAGATAAATAAAACTCCCCTTTTATTTTTTTCTCCCCCTTTTTGTTCATAATAGAAAAAGAAGTAGAATATAAACATGAATAAGTAAGCATCATATGAAGAAGGAAGATATCATCACAAATATAATCAATAAGCAAAAGTAATAATAACCCAAAAGGCATGATGTGTTCTCTCCCTATCAAACAACTATTTTTGAAATTTTCAATTTTTTTCAAGTATAAGGTATACAAAGTACATATAGGTACAAAAACACATAGTCACCATGGAATAACACTAAAATATCCGAATCATGAAAACGGAATGACATTGTGTGAACATTCTCCATAGGAAAATCAATATAACCGTTCATAACATAGGTGCACGAAGTCACGAGAAACTTCTAATGAAAGAACAAAACGTCTACCCTAGGGGTAAAAAGTTGAACTCAAATGAAATTTTACTTGACTTAATCAATAGTCCATGAATTTAAATGATTCTCACACCAATAACGCCAAACTATTTAATATTTTTTAAGAAAGTCCGTTATGCAAACCCATTGATCTTCTAGTTTATAACTTCCTCAAAACCTCACATATATAAGAATTCACTCTCATATATTTTGAAGAAATCATAATGCTCATATGTAACGAATAAATTTAAACTAAATATCTTTCTCACTTCTATTTTTGTGTGTCGTAAATCTTTTTAGGCTCTTTTATTCAAATTGTGGCTTTTAACACACTGAATATTTTGATCTTTCGTAGGCCCTTTCCATTGCTTTACATATAATAATATTTTCTGGGAAAATAAATTCGGTCAATGTTTCTTACATGCACAACTTATTTCTTTTTATATTTGTTTCGTTATTAAGAAAAATTGAGATGAAAACATTATAATCAACACATAATAAGCAATTACAATGTTCAAAAAGTCCGTGCACGTAGGCAATAAAGGTAAAAAAGAGTCTAACATATCGAAAATAATCATCAATGATCAACGTAATGAATATCCACATATTATTAAGCACACTAACAAAACAAAGCCATGTCTCAAAACACTATGAAAAAATCACATGAATGGATGGAAATATTCATCCATGTACAGTGGAAACGAAAATACAAAAATCTTTTTATCTTTTTCAAAAAAATTATCAAAATAAATTCTTTTGGTATTTTTCAAACTTTTTTGTTAAAAACCAAACATCTTTTTGTGATTTTTTCAAACTTTTTCCAAAAAAATCTCTTTTTGTAATTTTTTAAAATATCACACAAGGAAAAACATATGAATACAATGATAATAAAATTTAGCAATAGGAATATAATATATGATCATGATAATCACCATATTCTAGAAATAAGTCTCAACCTCAATCTTTAGCCCTGGAGGAGTTCTCAAAAGCAGAAGGCATCCCTGTGAAATTCCTCCATTAAACACTATGAAATCTTGACTAAAAACACTACTTACTCTCAAAAACTCTCAAAATACGTATGGTGATGTGTAGGAGCATACAGAGTAACATGTATGGGAGTGTATGCAGGAACATGTGTATGAACTCGAGTGCGCCCCTATGAGAAACTCTCCCTAACTTAAAACAAAATTGTCTAAGGTAAACGCTTTTTTTGCAATGGGAATAAAAATAAACAGGCTTAGGTTCAACTTGATCAAAATTTTAGGTAGATCTCTCCTTGGTAGGTTTGGTCTCCTAGGTGGGTTAGGATGAGGTCCATAAGGATACATAAAAATCACAGGAACTGGTTCAGCTCCGATATGGGAAGTCGATGCACCACTATAACCTACTCCTTGCCTCTCAACATTACCTAATGTGGGATGAAGGAGCACGTTTCCAACCTTCTTAGATGTGTCCTTTAAAGTGATCTTGACCTCCCGAGAACGTTCGAGATCACTCTCGAGTTGGAATAAATGGGCTTCAAGTTTCTCATGAGTCTCCAATGAAGATTGAAGATCTCTCGTAAGACTAGCCATGATGTTGGTCAAATCAGTATTCTCCATACCAGTAACAATTAACTACTCACACAAAGAAATTTTCACCTTCTCGATTTGGTTCACTGATATCTTACACTCTCTTAAAACTTTCACCTCCTTCTCAAAATCTAACACCCTAAGAGAAAAATCCTTATTAAGCATTTTCATTTTTAAAGGCTCGGTGTAAAACTCACAAAAATCTTTTTGGAGTCCACCTTCTCCATCACTCAAATTCTCTTCCTTACTCTCACTTTGTCTAGAATGATTCAAAACATTATCGAGGCACTCATGTTCAGAATTGTCCTCATCGGCGTGGGACAAACTAGAAGTACTCGCTTGACTTGCCATGAACGCAGTGAAGTTAGGTTTATGTGGTGATTCATCCCTGGTATCCAATAACTCGACGTCACTATCGCTTAGAGTGGCTTTATGTGCAACTTTCTTGCCTTGTCTCTTTAGCCTAGTGTCACACTCATGGGCCTTATATCCCTTACCCTCGTACTCATAGCACCTCACTTCATCCTTCTTACAAACATTCTTGCTCTCATTCCCATTTTTATTTTTCTCAAAAATCTTTTCTTTGAAAGAATTTTCTTTGTTAAATTTGAGAAATTTTTCGTAAAAAGGCTAAATCTTCCATCCCAAATCAAATTCAGACTCAGAACCACAAACTCTCTCTCTCTTCTTTTTGGCTTGAGTTTTCAAAGAAATCCATATTTCCTTTTTCTTAACTGTTCTGGGAAACATTTCAATTTCATAAGTTTGAAGGACTCCTATAGTTATTCTAACCTAAGAGTATCTAATATTCCCAACGAATCCGGGGCAGTGACTTTAGGGTAAAATGGGCTATCAAGGATCTCAAAATCTTTTTCACAACTCTCGTCTTAGGAATTTTCTCACCCAAATTAATACTAGAATTAACTGTGTCTAGCAAACGCGCATAAAACTCATAAAAATTGTCAGACTCATTTATGGTGATAGTCTCAAACTGGGTGGTGATATTTTGAAGCTTAGAAGCTTTCACAGCATTGAACCCTCATGAGTGAATTGGAGAATATCCTAAGCTTCTTTAGATGGGGTATGTCATGATGCGATGGAACTCATTCGGGGTGACAACTCCTGATTTAGCACTTAAGCCGAGAGAGTTTTAAGTACTCCATTTAAATTCATCCTCAGTCCAAGAATTGAACGACATTATCATTGGTCACAGTGGCTACTGTCTACCCTTTTTCATACACAATCCAGACACGCCCGTCCGTCTCTTTCAAAGCCGACCTCATTCGAGCTTTCCTATATTCATAATTAGACCCATCAAATATCGGTAGCCCATTATACAAATTATCCATAAAACCCCCCAAAAAATAAAGATCACACCAATTTAAAAAAATTGATATTCAAAAGAAATTTGGTAGAAAGCATCACATAATGTTTCAGTAGAACCGACTCTGATACCAATTTGAAAAAATGGGGATTCTATAGAATGATTTGTATTTCAGGACAATGACATACAAATTCAATTTTAGAACATTTTATCTTTGAATTACATTAGTGTGCATGAAAAGATGTTGTCTAAATTAACTATAGCAAGCCACACAGATAAAAATCTAAAGAAGGACAAACTACTTACCTCGGTATTCATCACTATACAAGATTTGACAGAAACTGTAGACCTACAAACTACTTAGATTACTAAGTATGATGTGCAGTTCTTTAAATCTTCTATAGCAACAGCACAGTCCAACACCGCTCATAAAAAGCAGGTTTACCTTGGTATCCACCGATCAGCCTTCTTCTTTAGCTGTATAACCTCTCGCTCCACAAATCAGTAGTACAGATGAACTCTACAAGGTCTTTGAATAATAAAAGTGTTCTTATTGATTTGATAAAGTGATATTAAAATTTTCAAGGGGTTTGGATGGTTTTTGGAAGAGTTTGATCGCAAATGGAACTATAAAAAGGTGTGGAAAATCTTGTAAAATGGGTCTTAAAGACTCTAATCCGCATCTCCTTTTATAAGGAAGTTTGATATAAAGTGATAAACATAAAAGATTTGGATTCAATTAAATTAAAAAAATAAAATCTCGCGCACTTGTTAGAATGACCAGGTACCTCGATCAAACGATATACCTATTTTCGTTCGAACAAGATTCTAACAACCTATCGAACGAAATTATAGGGAAGGATAAAAAACCAAACTCGTTCTCTCGTTGGAACCTCTTTCTAATGAGCTACCTAATCGCATTGGAATGACTTCTAACGAGGTTTTAAATGATATTCCAGAGCTAACCAATAGGCGTCGATCCAGATTTCATTTGAAATAAAGAGAAATCATTCTAATGACCTAGCATATCTCGATCGAATGACAAGCCATTCTCGTTCTAACCAGTTAGCAAGATTTTCCAAAAAAAATCTAAAAAACCATTTTGAAAGGGAAAATCTTAAAATTATAAAAATCCCCTAAAAAATAAAGGCTTTACCAAATCAATCATAACTCTTATGAATATTGTTGAGACGAACGATTATTCAATAATTCAATCTTTCAAAAGTCTTCAAGTTTGTCTTCGAGTACGTTGAAGAAGTCATGAAGGTGAAGTGTATGTGTAACGGGATAAACAAAACTAAAAAGTAAACTTGAGTAATTATAAAAATTGCTCTTATAATAATGCATGTACAGATGATTTATTTTTATTTTATATTATGATTCCGAGAATGATATATATTGTTAGATAAGATGCATCTTTGTCGTATTAGTCTGGCCAACTATTACGTGTAAAATGGGGGTTGTCACACTTTTTCGCACATTTCGATGAATAATTATCCTTATTGGTAAGAGTTATATCATGGAAATCATGCCAAAGGGTAAAAGCTTTCCATTAACTTCCCACTGCATCTACCTCCTATATGCGTCTGCCTTAGGATACTCATACCTAGTTAGGTACTTTTAATGTGAAACTCTATCGAAATTTTGTGTCCTCTTTCCACCCTAATTTTGTGCTATTTTTCCTATTTTTAAAATAGGACCCTATCCGTAAGTCTGGAAACAAGTCAAACCATTTCTTGCATCACGTACCCTATATATTTCCAGACACGGATCTTATCTGGCATTTCATTTGCATTCTAGGTGGAACATAGCATAACTGAAACCCAATAATAACAACTACACAAGGGCTTTTCTCTTTCTCTCATTAACAATAAAAATACAAAAAATATTTTATCCCTTTTTTTCCAAAAAAAATGGCAATAATACCTTTCGTTAGCAATAAAATTCTTCCCCTCTCAGATACGAACTCATGCCCTAGTTTTAGCCTAGTTCAAATCTGCTATCAAGCCACCTCGGAGCTCTACTACCTCCTCTGCTACCTACATGAAAGTTGAACAGTCCCTTCGAACATTCTTCATGCATAACTTTTATTAGAATGCCAATGTTTAGTCAGACCTAGTGGCAGTTCTCGCTCAACTTAGCGCCAAGAATGATAATCTCTAGGAAGATATCCAAGAAATACAGTGAAACATGGTCCAGGAACCCAAGGCTGTCGATCCTGATATTGCTTTCCCTCATATCGTGGGTCCACAAGCAACAGAATAGATATGGGTTCTAAATGAGTATAAAAAAGTCCTTCATGTCCCATGTGTCCCACCTGCTAATGGTCCACCTCCAGCTCAGTTGTCAATGCCAAACATCGCCTAACTAGGGGCTAAAGTGCCAATGCTTATTCCAAGCAGCAATGCACACAGAACGTTCCACAAGAAAAGGAGATTTAATATCCCGCCCGAGTAAATTAATTAAATTATATATTAATTATAATTAGGGAGGAATTATGGGTGAAAAGTTGGGGAAAAATAAAGAGAAAAATAAATACGGTCGTTCAAATGACATAAGACTGTCTTTCGAATGATAATACACAGGTCGCGAGATGTCTAACGACGTGCTACTGGACTACAATAGTAGATCGCACGAAGGGTCGCAAGAAGCTGGGAAGGAACGTCATAGCTTCAGTTGTTCGAACGACATAGGGACGTCGTTTGAATGATGTTGGTCATGTTTTTAAATCCGATTCCCCTTATGCACTGTCACAATTTTGAGCATTGATTTTATGTGTTGTCGAGCCCAAATCAGTTCAGCAAGGGTAAAATGGAATTTGTAGGCTTAAGGAGTGTTTTATTAAGGGTTGTTTGGATTATTTGGGGTTATTGTGTTAAGAGAAGATGGGAAAAGGAGAGAGAGAGAGAGAGAGAGAGGGAAAGAGGTGGGTGGTCTTCCATCACCACCCACCACCATAGCCCACCCATAAACCACCATTTTTATGATGTGTTTCCCCACATTTGAACCAATAATACCAATTTCCACCATATACAAAGAAGACCTACGAATTTTGGAGAAGTACTTGGGGAATTTTGGAGAAGAATAAAGTGGGTTTTAATTGGAGTTTAAAGGAGTTATTAGCTTGGAGCATTGAAGAATGCATTGGTAACCCCTTGAGGGAACACCTTTTAAGGTGGGGGTTCCTCCTCCTACACCAACACTACCATTCAAGACATAAAAGGTTGTTAAACCTTACTATTAGTGTAGAATATTATTTTTGCATTTATAGTCTTGTAGCTGGACTATTTGAGTAGGTTGTATTTAGTTAAATAATTATTTAGTTGGTAAATATCTGGTGAAAAATATCTTTAAACATTGTAGTAGGCTTTTGGGGTTTAAAATCCATCTTCTAATGTATATAAACTTGTAGTATTTGACATGTAATGTATAAATAAGTTTAAAGAAGATTTTGTTGGGTTTAAACATGAAATAATAAAAATTTAGGACTTTAGTCATCAAAGTGTGTGAAATTGGGACTAAAAGATATGGTGTGTATGAGGTTAAAAAACTACAAGTTAAATTAAAAGAAATGGCAATTTTCTTATCTAAGTAGAAAGAAATGTGTGCTTGGTAAATATTGATAAAAAGTATTCATTAAGTGTTAAGGGGTAAACTTGAAATGGTTAGTGAGTGTAACTTACTAATGTCGTGAAATATTAAGACTTGTGGAATTAAATAAGGATTAAAGGTGTAAAAGTGTTTCCAATAAAGTAAAAGATTAATCCAAGTCTAAAGGTGTTAAAGGGTTAAAAACACTTAAGAAGTTAGTGTGAATGACTAAATTGTGTTTTGGGGAAATTAACAGTTGTAAAAATGGAGTAAAAGGTGATTTTGGAAACAAATGGTAAAATGGTAATTTTGCATAAAATGGAATATTTTTATGAAATAAAAATGTTGGAAAGGGTGTTACACAAAGCGGTCCTAGAGGAATATGATTTTTGGAATAAAAATCAAAGTTAAGATATAAAGGATATGAAATGGTAAATTTTCAAAGTGTAACACAAGTTAGGGCGATAAAGTCCCGAGTTTTATCTTCGGCCGAGTAAAAAGAAAAGTGGAATAATGAGGAAATTTGTAAAATGTTTAAATACATAAAAGGAACTCAAATGACACCAGAATAAAGCAAGAAGGGTTTGGAGCCCTTGGGTGAAAAGCCCTAAATCACTCGCCAGAGCATATGTGGTAAAATTTATGCGGTGTAGGAAGATCTCGAGAAAAGATTAAGGAAATTTGGAACATGTAAAGAAATGAGTTGTGTGGTAAAATGTATTAACACAACCTAACTTGAATTACTATAATAAATGTTCCAGTAAAGGTTAAATGGAGAAGTAAATGAGTAAATTTATTAATGTCTATAAAGGAATGAAAAAGGGTTAAAGAAAGTGGATAAATGGGTGGTTAAGAAACCTAAATGGTTAAATCCATATTTAACACAAGAATGTTTTGTAAAGTTTTTTTAAGGATTAAATAAATATATATTGAAAAGGTTTTCGAATGACAAGTAAGTATTTTCTAACACGGTGAGTGCGTGTGTTGAAATGGTGATTTTCAATGAAAATACTAAAGTGTATGGAAATTAATAAAAGGGTTAAATTTTGGTAAAGGAATGCGTTTTAATAAAATAAACGTAATGGTTCCAAATGTCGAACCAAGTGTGTTAAGTAAAAAGATAAGGCTAAATATGAATAAAGAAAGCCTTTAATAAAATTCGGGTAAATTAATCTAGGCAAGTAAGGTTTTCGGAAGTAAAAAGGGAAATATATTGGAATATGTATTTTTTTAAGGTAAACATACGTAGATATATATATATTTTACATGCATGTGATTGTAGCGTGTGAGTATTGCTTTCGGTCGTTCGTTTCTATACTTCTTGTATAAATCCCACTAAGCATAGATTCACGCCCTTGCTTTGTTACGACAGGTTGGGAGCAGTTTCATATTTTGGGGACATTATACAGGTAAGTATATTTTATTTATATTTACGTTAGTAGCTCTACTTACTTGGACTTTGGGGTGTTCCCCATGGGTCCCTCACGTAGTTTATCTTGAAATTGGAATCGCATGCTACAAGTGAAATGTTAGCTAAAATAAAACTGGATTAGAAACATTATATAGGTTGTTCCATTGCACTTCACACCTAACTCTTGGGTCGGACCGAATTGAACCACGGGTAACCCATAAATCTGGGTCGGGGTGTTACAAATGGTATCAGAGCACTAGGTTCAAGATTCCTTACGGGTGTGACGTGGTGAGGTTAGTATTGGATCTTTCAAAATCGTTGTGATTTGGGTCGGTCATGCTAGTTTGATGACAGTTTAGCTCGTGTCCTCGATGGTAAATTCTAAGAGGTTAGCACGACAAGTTAGACTAGCGCCAAGTGGCACATGATTAGATTGATGGTTATTAATCACTTTCGCGTTCCTGATTAGAATTTTAGTAATTTACGGGTGTCCATGCAATCCTATAGTGGTGACCCCATGGTATTTATTGTGAGGTGATTATGTTAAAATTTGGTGACATAGAATCAATTGAGGTGTCGATAGAATGGAAAGATGAGCAAGTGGCATGAGTTGCATAAAGTCAACAGTAGATTTTGATGGCTAGGGTGTCTCGATTGGGTACTAATAATTTGTGATTAAACGGGGAATGTATAAACCTTAAGTGTGGCGCTTATGGTTATTTAACGCCGGTGATGTAATTTGGCAAGTTCGGTCCTTGGGGTGATACCGCAATTCATGGCATCACGTTGAAAACATGAAGTTGTGTAGGTTAATAGTGGCAACACCATAATCTTTTCTGTGAGGGGTGTCATGAGATAACTTTGGTGGTGAGATTAGCCTTATAGTGGCCACAATGACTAGTCTTTGCTACGACCTAGTGGCAAAGGTTGTGTATCTCATGTATGAAGACTAGATCGTTGAATAGCATTCACAAGTATTGATTTTATGGTGAAAACTTATTAGCCCTTTGGTTGAGGACTTAGGTTGGGTGTACCTTGGTTATGATATGATATTGAGGAATAGGATCTCATGCGGCATCCATGTTGAGGGACTTGGTGTTTTTCGGTAATACCCGACGCCCATATCCTACCAAGATCAACATATTTGTATTAGCTCGTGGATTGACACATGATGTGATATTCACATAGCAAGGCAATTTAGTTTCCATGGTTGAACATTCATTTAAGGAATGGGTCAGGCAAACCTAGAGGGTTATTAGCTGCAGGCGACATCCTGTGTCCTACCATAACCCGTGGTAGCATTAATTATAGCTTGTACGTGACTTATAGTCAAAGCCGTTTGGAAGAAAGGTGAGATTAGTATCTAAGTGTTGGGACTCGTTTTGGTTGTCGAGGTAATGGTTAGGTGCAAGAATATCTCAATGTGTGAGTAGTTCATAGGCACGTCGAGGTGCCCATATGAAAATTTTGTGTGTGGCATCATTGAGGATCAATATCGAATTTTTTGATGTCTTGAGGTGTTTAAGGATTAAGGTGCACTATGGCTAGAAGCTCGTGGACTAGTGTCTTTATGAGAACTAAGTGATATAGACGTGGGTACTGAAAGGTTTGTGGAGTACACCTATGACGATAGAAGTATAGACGACAAGAACTTGTTGAGTTTTGGAACTTTTGCATGAAACGTGTTTGGTGTTCTTAGGAGACCAATTAACTCTGGTAAAAGAGGCAGTAACATTATAGTAATGAGTGAGTTGAGGGTCGGATGATGATCCCAGATTGTTGGTTGTGTAGAATGCGTGCCGAGTATAACTCCCAATCGGCACAGATCGATTGTGATCTCAGGTTGTCAGTCATATAGTATACATGTCGGGTATGGCTTTCTAGTCGACACAAATGGGTGGTGTAATCCCTAAGTTGGAGAGGTAGTTGTTTCCTTATAAGGGTGATGCTCGAATGTTATGGAATGACTAGTATGGGTATGGTGATACTCAGTTTTGGAATATTCTAGGAAATATGAACGAGGGTAGAGCGAACATGATACGTTGAAATTTGAAAATGGCAGTTTAGGTGGGGTAGCATCGAGACGTGATTATTATGTCGAGGTGTCGACAATGTATGCTAGAGTATCCTTACCAATGCAATGATTAATTATTGGCACGTCTTGTTAAGCTGGTACGGGTTAGAAGATAGCCCAATATGATATTAATTGCTCTTAGGGTACTAATGATGGTGGTTTGGTCGTCACGAAATCTCGTGTGGATAGAAGGGATAAGGTGAATTGGTGGAAACCTTATGGTCAAAGAGGACATGGTTAGGTGAGTGAATTACTTGACAAAGTAATGAATATAGGAGTTTAGGATCTCGATCATGATATGTAAAGCAAGCAATAACCTAGGTGTAATAGGTTGGTAACGTCGTCACGAGTATTGGATAAGGTTGGTATAGATAAGGCATGAGGTATCCGCTAATCAAAATCATTTATTCACGCTAAGGATGTGAAAGGTAGAACCTTGCTCCCAAGGAGGGAAGTCGGGCATTGACTTCCTAAAGCACTTTCAATTCGTAAATTGCGCTCGTATTATGAGGATAAATGATTTAAATTCAATTTGTCATGGATAGTGACTCGGGCTAAGATATATGGCCAGAAGTAGTACTTGGTGATAGTTTTGTGAATGAGTGGCATGACTTCGAATACACGGTGTAGAATTGCTTCCATAAGTTAGAATCAGTTGCCTATGGGTGAAATCCCTCAGGACGGTTGCATGTCCCTCTGACTCAAGTGTAATCCTTTCGATTTTGATAATTAGAAATCAGTATTCTCACCTGTGTGGTGACTCATTCGGTGCCATGTTATGGTAAGATGCGGTTGGACCTAGGAGAGCGCGATGGATCGGGTTTGGTCAATACAGCTCGCTAACTGGGTGCACTCATTTGAGGTATTCTTGTTGTTGCATAAAATTTTACGTGCGAATGGCTACGCTTTCAGCCACTCAATTTGTTTGTAGTATCAATCTCCCTTATATTAGTGGACTCTCAACTGGATGGCTCGGCAATCAGTGGCTTAGGTTGTGATGAGTGGGATAATGTCTTGAGGATACAGTATAGTGTTGGAAATCGAGGAAAACTGGGCATACGATATTTCTTTTTCACGGTGAGTTGATTGAAGTCAGACACTAGTGAGTACTCAAGGATGATATGCCAAAGGTAGCACTAGGTTCATCAGTGCGACACAGCTGAAGGTGTAAACTAAGCATGCGGTAATGATTTGATGGTATTATTCCTCCATGAAGTGAGAGACTAGCATAGTATGGTTCTCAGCAAGTTCATGTGAGTTATATAGTTAGGATAACCTGGGAATTTGTGGAACACAAATGTACGGTCCTAGACGAGAGATCAAATTTTTGTGATATATACGATGGTTGATCGTATCATGAGTTGCTTTGGGAGAGTGTTGGTTGCTAGAAAATGGTTCTCCCATAAAGGCACAATTACGCCATAGATACTAGCATAGGTAGTGCTAGGAATGGTTTGGACTTGATCATTAGGAGAGTGGAGACTCGGAGTAAAATACGTAGTGACATGGTTGACGAAATAGTGAGCACTAAATCTTGTTGCGTGTTAAATATTTGGCGACTTTAACACTAAGGACTTTGATGAATTATCTTATAGAGGATTAATGGAACGAGAATTTCAGGGACAAAATTCCCCAAGGAGGGAAGTTTGTAATATCTCGCCTCGGTAAATTAATTAAATTATATATTAATGATAATTAGGGAGGAATTATGGGTGAAAAGTTGGGGAAAATAGAAAAATAAATAGGTCATTCAAACGACATAGGATTGTCATTCGAACGACAGTACACAGGTCACGAGATAGGTAGTTAGAAGCAGGGCTTATAACGACATGCTATTGAATTACAATAGCAGGCCGTGCGAAGGGTCGCGTGAAGTTGGGAAGGAATGACATAACGTAAGTCGTTCAAACGACATAGGGAAGTCTTTCGAATGACGTTCATCGAGTTTTTAGATCTGATTTCCCTTGTGCGTTGTAACAATTTGGAGCATTGATTTGTGTGTTGTTGAGCCCATATCAGTTCAACAAGGGTAAAACGGGATTTTTTGGCTTAAGGGGTGTTTTATTAAGGGTTGTTTGGATTATTTGGGGTTTATTGTGTTAGGAGAAGATGGAATAAGGAGAGAGAGAGTGAGAGAGAAAGGAAGAGGTGGGTGGTCTTCCACCACCAAGCTACCACTCCTTCACCATAGCCCACCCATAAACCACCATTTTTATGATGTGTTTCCCCACATTTGAACCAAAAACACCCATTTTCACCATGGACAAAGAAGACCTACGAATTTTAGAGAAGTATTTGGGGAATTTTGGAGAAGAATAAGGTGGGTTTTAATGGAGTTGAATGGATTTCTTAGCTTTGAGCTTTGGAGGATGCATTGGTAACCCCCCGAGGCCACCTTTTAAGGCGGGGGTTGATCCTCCTACACCAACAACAGCATTGAAGCCATAGGAGGTGGGTAAACCTTACTCTTAGTGTAGAATGTTTTTTCTTCATTTATAGTCTTGTAGTTAGACTATTTGAGTAGGGTGTGTTTAGTTAAATAATGATTTACTTGGTAAATATTTGGTGAAAAATATGTTTAAACCATGTAGTAGGGTTTTTGGGATTAAAATCCATCTTCTAATGCATATAACCTTGTAGTATTTGACATGGAATGTATGAACAAGTTTAAAGAAGATTTTGTTGGGGTTAAAAATGAAATAATAAAAAGTTTGGACTTTAGTCTTCAAAGTGTGTGAAATTGGGACTAAAGACAGATTTGTATGAGGTTAAAAGACTACAAGTTATATTAAAAGAAATGGCAATTTTCTTATAAAAGTAGTCTTAAGTATGAATGTATTTCTTGAATGAAGAAGTAAATAAATGTTTGCTCGGAAAATGTTCATAAAAAGTATTCATTAAGTGTTAATGGGTAAACATGAAATGGTTAGTGAGTGTAACTTACTAATGTTGTGAAATATTAAGACTTATGGAATTAAAAAGGGATTAAAGGTGTAAAAGTGTTTCTAATCAAGTAAAAGATTACTCCAAGTGTAAAAAGGTGTTAAAGGGTTAAAAACACTTAAGAAGTTAGTGTGAATGACTAAATTGTGTTTTGGGGTAATTAACACTTGTGAAAATGGACTAAAAGGTGATTTTGGAAACAAATGGGTAAAATGGTAATTTTACCTCAAATGGAACATTTTTATGAAATAAACATATTGAAAAGGGTGTTACACAAAGAGGTCCTAAATGAATATGATTTTTGGAATAAAAATCAAGGTTAAGGTATAACGGACATGAAATCGTAAATTTTCAAAGTGTAGCACAATTTGGGGCGGTAAGGTCCCAAGTTTTGACTTCGACCGGGTAAAAATAAAAGTGGAATAATGCGGACATTTGTAAAATGTTTAAACACATAAAAGGAAATCGAATGACACCGGCATAAATCAAGAAGTATCCGGAGCCCATGGGTGAAAAGCTCTAAATCACTGGCTACAACATATGGTACGCATAGCCGGCGATGTGGAGCTCGTGGAAGTATGCGATATTGGAAGATTTCGAGAAAAGATAAAGGACATTTGGAACATGTCAAGAAACGGATTGTGTGGTAAAATGTATTAATACAACCTAACTTGAATGAATATAATAAATGTTCCGGTAAAGGTGTAATGGACAAGTAAATGCGTAAATCTATTAATGTCCATAAAAGAATGGAAAAGGGGTTAAATGAAGTGGATAAATGGGTGGTTAAGCAAACCTAAATGGTTAAATCCATATTTAACACAAGAATGTGTTGTAATGGATTTAAGGAATAAATAAGTATATATTGAAAAGGTTTTTGAATGACAATTAAGTATTTTCTAACACGGTGAGTGCGTGTGTTGAAATGGTGATTTTCAATGAAAACAAGTGCATGGAAATGAATAAAATGGTTAAATTTTGGTAAAAGAATGCGTTTGGATAAAATAAACGTAATGGTTACAAATGTCGAACCGGGTGTGTTAAATAAAGAGATAAGGATAAGTCTGAATAAAGAAAGCCTTTAATAAAATTAAGATAAATTTATTTGGGCAACTAAGTTTTTCGGAAGTAAAACGGTAAATATATTTGATTATGTATTTTTTAAAGGTATACATATGTATATATATACATATTTTCACATGCATGTGGCTGTAGTATGTGAGTATTCCCTTATTCCATTTGTTTCTATACTGCTTATATAAATCCCACTAGGCATAGGCTCACACCCTCTATTTGTTACGACAGGTTGGGAGCGATTTCGTATTTTGAGGGAGTTATACTGGTAAGTATATTTTATTTATGTTTACATTAGTAGTTATTTTTGCTTGGAATTTGGGGTGCTCTCCATGGGTCCCTCACAGATTTTATCTCGAAACTGGAATAGCATGCTAACAAGTGAAATGGTTACTAAAATAAAAAGTGGATTAGCCACATTATATAGGTTGTTTCATTGCACTTCACACCTAATGCTCAGGTCGGATCGGGTTGAACCACAAGTAACCCATAAATCCGAGTCGAGGTGTCACAGGAGCACTGGTATCACTAACCTGAAAACAAAGAAATAGGAAGGTATTTGATGATGCTGAAAATAACACCACCCTTCGAGGTGTTTGTAAGCTCAATTCAACGTTAATAATGGCAGTATAAGGGTATATAGTAGAAGGAGGTGAGGAGAAGAGGATAAACACCGGAATATAAGTGGTTCAGCCAATCAGGTCTACGCCCACTGTGCAAGTGTGTGATTAATATCACTGTATGAGGGATCTAATGGCCATAGATACAAACTCTCAAGCTTTCTCTCTCTACTGCATAATTAGACAGAGTTCCAGATAGGGTTGCCCCTTTTGGATCCTTTGCAAGGTAGAGGATGACCTCTATATATAGTGCCTAGGGAGTGTAATGTACCCCCCATGCATGTAATGTGCATACGTGTATGCTAACCTCACCAATATGGGAGAGCCACCTGTCACTGTCACATGTAGAGAATGATGATAAAATATTCCCCTCGTGTGGGGAATAATCTTGTTATAACTGATTTGAGTCCATGTGCCCTTATCCAAGTGTTAGCAGATGCTCGGCTATCGTCCTTGGTGCATGGCCTCGGCCTGGGAGAGGCCGAGGTTAGTAAGTCTAGGTAGTCGTTCAATTCGAGATGTGCCATAGGGGTCTCGGCTAGATATCAGCCGAGACAGTGGGTTGGAGTCAGCCTGATCCGAGGTTGAGCTGGTGTGCGCTTGGAGCATCGACTGATGTCCTGATGAGGTTATTGGTAGGGCTTCCTGCGAGCTCTAACTACATCTGGCCGAGGTTGCCTTTCCCAGATGTACGAGAGTGCTGCTGACCCTTATGATGCGTGAAATGTCCTTTAAAGAGCTGGTGGTAGTGTCGGCCTAGGCCGATATTACTATAGCCGAGGGCTGATATCGCGTGCCCAAGACTTGTCCAGTGTCGTCCATAATCACGGTCGAGGTTGATGTCTCTGAGCTGAGGTCACACTTGGGGTATATCAATCACCCCTTAGCCCTTAGTTACGTGTGAGAGCAGGTGACTGGGGGATTATCTCATCTCCGAGGCCTTTCTAATACGAGCGAATATTTGCTTGACACTTGTCTAATGTTGTAGTGTGGCTTACTTGGTAAGCGTCTGTTATCATCCGCCTTTGGGGCTCCCAAGGCAATGATGGGCCTTGGGAATCGCGCCTGAATATTTGAAGGTTTTAAACCTTTCCTTTTCCCTCCATCCTTAATTTCTCTCTCTTCTGCGCGATTGCACTCCAGCCATTATCTCTCTCTAAGAAGCGTTCTCTTCGCGATTCAGAGGTCTTTGGTGGTGCCTTCTCGAGTTTTCTTCGCCTTTTTCTACTACTTCTTCCTCAGGTATTCTCTGCCATCTTTTTCCCTTTGTTTTTCCCTATTTATCCTTATTTTTTGTGTTTTCTGGCGAGCTTCTGAGTTTTCCGGTGAGTCCACCATAGTTTCAGGTGAACTGCGTTTGCTTTGAATTTCTTGGTTTGATCTTTAGATTCCTTTATTTTATCAGTCAGACTTATTTGTTGTTTAGGAAGTTTCCCCAAGTGTAGTGTCTGCCTCTGATGCTCAGACCCATCTACCAACTTCTTGAGGAGTTCCCCTCCCTTAGAGAGAAGACTTTAGAAAAAATTAGACAAATAGAAAGAGCACAGGAGGAGGCTCGTAGGTCACAAGAGTTTCCCCTCAGACCCATTTTTCCTCCACCTATGAAGGTGATATATCCTGATCCCTCGGAGTCTTCTAATCAAGCATAGGTTCCTGTTAATCCAATTCTGATGTCTGAGTCTGAGTCTTCCACCTCAGACCCCATGTCCGTGGATTCCTTTCAGGAGGCCATAGACTTCATTCCTCGGGAAGATCAGGCCCCTGATCAGGTCGAGGTCTCTAGCCGAGCCTAATCCCAGAATAACTCAAGCACCTCAGCCTCTTCCTCAGAGGTTGAGATCGTTGAGCCAAGTGTGGCTATTCCACCCATACTTGACGCTATTCCTCTGTCAGCCGTCACCGGGGCAGAGTTCGCTCGGAGGTTCCAGAGTAATCCCTTAACATCTGCTTCGGCCAACGTCGAGTTAGATGATGATGAGGTTGAGAGTGATGTCGACGTCTCTGAGGCGGTCGAGTTCGAGAGTACTATTACTGAGGTAGACCTTCTCTACTTCAGATATCTGTATTCTATCAGTCCCTTAATAAAGCTTAGGAGACCTCTGAGGGAGGAGAGGGATTTTTATGGCCGAGATGACGAGATCTGTTTGTACGAGCAGATGTTCAAGTTGGGGTTTCGTCTACCCATTCACCCCATTATCAAATCTATCCTTTCCTATATCAATTTGGCCCCCTCTCAACTATCCCCTAATGCCTGGAGGGTCATAATTGGGGCCATAGTCTTATGGAAGGCTGTCCACCACTCTGAACTTCCAGTTCAGGTCTTTATAGGTTGTTATGTTCCCTCCTCTGCCAAAAATCATCCGAGCTACTATCATTTTGTAGCTCAGAAGCCTGAGAAGAAGATGCTTCAAATAACTCAGACTTCCAACCATAACTGGAAGCCCCGCTATTTCTTCACTTCTGGGCCATGGGAATTTGGCCCATGTGTTCCCTCGTCCATTCTAGAGCCGAGGATACCCCTGAGATGGGGTAAGGTCACCATGTCTGCCAGGGCTGACCCTGGTCTGAGCCCGTAAAACTTTCAGAAGGTGAAAGCCCTGCAAGATCAGGGGACACATGGTCTGCTTGTGAAGTTTGAACACTTGATGACCCCCCCCCCATTATCTCTCTAAGACGGGTCTAGGTGGGAGTCCCCTTGCTGAGCTGGATAAGAATTTTTATTCCAAGTTGAACCTCTGAGTTTATTCATTTCTGATTCTCTAACTCAGATCTATTAATTTTTGCAGAGCGACCATAGGATATCTCGGACGAACTCTGGGAAATGGCTGCACCCAGCTTGACGAGACTTGCCAAGAAAGCAAGCCTTAATTCTCCTCCCCCACCTCCCTCTGCCTCAAATCCCCAAGCCTCAAAGAAGAGGGCTCCAGCTGATCATGCCCCTGAGGATCAGAGGCCAAAGAAGAAGAATGCTGATACTGCCATCCCCATCTCTTCAGCAGACGCCCTGTCGGCTCGTCTAAATCAGTTGAAGATTACTGACAACATAGTCGGCCATAGTCTTGAGGCCCTAGATGACTTCGTCTCTATAATGACCGAGGCCGACAAGCGCTTCTTCAGGTCACTTGATACTCCTTTGCTGGTTGACTTCGGCATTCACAGATCTATTCAGGTATGACCTCATTTTTCTTTCCCATTCCTAAGTGTAACCTCTGATTGTTCTTCAGCTCATTCATGATCACAAAACATGCAGGGCCTGGTAGCTATGCACCACCTATCCAATTGGACTCTGAGGAAATTGCCCCTCATCCAAAAGGGTCAAGAGCCCGAGAAGGTCCAGAGCACTCTGAACGTAGAGATTGATCGCCTGAAATATGAGTTGCAAGATTATGAGAAGAAGGTGAAGGGGTTGGAGAAGGACATCTCTCAGCTTGGTAAGGATCACACTGCAGCTGTGAAGGCTAAGGATGATGCTTTGCAGCACAAGGTCAACTCAGCTGTTAGGGCAGCCCTCAATGATGCCTCTGAGAAGTTAATTTCTGACTACAAGACCTCCGATGAGTTCATGAGCTTCGGCTTTGAATACCTTGAAAGAGGTATCAAAGCCACTATCAAGTGGGCTGATGTCAAGGAGAGGGAGGCTGGCACTTTGAAAGCCTCAGATTTCGTAGGCCTCGGCTTTGCCGATCCTCAGTTCGCCCAGGCCGTTCAGGAGGTTGAGGAGGCTGTCGCGCCTACCGAGACTGCCACGTTGGACGGCACTGATGTTGGAGGGGCAGACCATCGTGATGACGTGACCGAGGTGACCAACGTTGTTCAGTCTAACCAAGCCGAAGATATCAGCATTCCCCCCTCAAACCCTTAGAGAATTTCTGAGCATTGTTTGTAACCCATAACATTATGAAGCTTGTCTTTAATCCTTGAACATCTATAATTTCTGAATGTATCAATTTCTGAGGAGGATCATCCTCACTTACTTTATTGAATATCATGTGATGTTTTCACTCTTGGTCTTGTTGCAATGGTGTCTGCTTAAAACAAATTAGTAATCTGAGCTCCAACCTCTGAGGTCATCTTACTATGGTTTCGGAGCTCAGACCTTGTCACCACTAAGTGATGTTATAAGGGTCTGAGGTCATCACCTAAGGTGTTATACTCATAATTAATCTCACCAAATAAATGATGTTAAGGGTCTGAGGTCATCTTACTATGGTGTCTGAGCTCAGACCTCGTCACCACTGAGTGATGTTATAAGGGTCTGAGGTCATCACCTAAGGTGTTATCCTCATAATTAATCTCACCAAATTAATGATGTTAAGGGTCTGAGGTCATCTTACTATGGTGTCTGAGCTCAGACCTCGTCACCACTGATTGATGTTATAAGGGTCCGAGGTCATCACCTAAGGTGTTATCCTCATAATTAATCTCACCAAATTAGTGATGTTAAGGGTCTGAGGTCATCCCATTATGGTGTCTGATCTCAGACCTCGTCACCACTGAGTGATGTTATAAGGGTCTGAGGTCATCACCTAAGGTTTTATCCTCATAATTAATCTCACCAAATTAATGATGTTAAGGGTCTGAGGTCATCTTACTATGGTGTTTGAGCTCAGACCTCGTCACCACTGAGTGATGTTATAAGGGTCTGAGGTCATCTTACCATGGTGTTTGAGCTCAGACCTCGTCACCACTGAGTGATGTTATAAGGGTCTGAGGTCATCACCTAAGGTGTTATCCTCATAATTAATCTCACCAGATTAATGATGTTAAGGGTCTGAGGTCATCTTACTATGGTGTCTGAGCTTAGACCTCGTCACCACTGAGTGATGTTATAACTAAGGTCATCACTTAAGGTGTTATCCTCATAATTAATCTCACCAAATTAATGATGTTAAGGGTCTGAGGTCATCTTACTATGGTGTCTGGGCTCAGACCTCGTCACCACTGAGTGATGTTATAAGGGTCTGAGGTCATCACCTAAGGTGTTATCCTCATAATTAATCTCACCAAATTAATGATGTTAAGGGTCTGAGGTCATCTTACTATGGTGTCTGAGCTCAGACCTCGTCACCACTGAGTGATGTTATAAGGGTCTGAGGTCATCACCTAAGGTGTTATCCTCATAATTAATCTCACCAAATTAGTGATGTTAAGGGTCTGAGGTCATCCCATTATGGTGTCTGATCTAAGACCTCGTCACCACTGAGTGATGTTATAAGGGTCTGAGGTCATCACCTAAGATGTTATCCTCAAAATTAATCTCACCAAATTAATGATGTTAAGGGTGTGAGGTCATCCTATTATGGTGTCTGAACTCAGACCTCGTCACCACTGAGTGATGTTATATGGGTCTGAGGTCATCACCTAGGATGTTATCATCATAATTTCTTATATAAGAATGAAGCAAGAACCGTCATGGGAACTGATCTTTTATTAATAACCTCTTCATAATAAGATGGTACATTTACATAAACTCTATGCAACATCATATGTAATATTTCTTTAGGTGATCAACATTCCATGGGTTAGCGAAAGGTTCTCCTTCTAGGTTTTCTAGCCTATAAGTGCCAGACACAACCTCTTCTGTCACTTTGTAGGGGCCATGCCAGTTTGGGTGAAGCTTATTTGCTTTTTGTAAGGTCTTTTTTAGCACTAGGTCTCCCACTGCAAGGGGTCTTGACTTAACTCTCTGGTTGTAGAATTTCGTTGCCATCTGTTGGTAGGCCGCTTATCTGATCTCAGCGTCTTCTCTTCTTTCTTCAATCAGATCAAGGTCTAGCCTCCTCTCGTCCCCATTTTTGTCAGGGTCATAAGTCTGAACCCTATGAGTTGGGAGTCCCACTTCTGTTGGTATGACAACTTCTGAGCCATGTGCTAGCATGAACGGGGTTTCTCTTGTAGGTGTCCTTACCGTGGTTCTGTAGGCCCATAACATAGCGTAGACCTCTTCAGTTCATTTTCCCTTCACATCCTCTAACCTCTTCTTGATTCCATTGAGAATTATTCTGTTCGTAACCTCGGTCTGACCGTTTGCCTGAGGTCGGCCAGGAGATGAGAAGAACTGCTTTATCCCAACTCTAAGACAGTACTTTTCTAAAGAGGAGTTCTTAAACTGGGTCCCATTATTCGAGATGAGAGTGTTTGGGAGGTCGTATCTGCATATGATGTTCCTCTATATAAATTGGAAGGTCTTCGGCTCTGCCTCCACCCACTTTGAGAAGTAGTCGATGGAAACTATCAAGAATCTATAATTGTTGGCAGCTCTTGGCAGGGGTCCTACTAAGTCAATCCCCCATACTACAAATGGCCATGGAGAGGTGATTGACGTTATAGACTGATGGGGTTAATGAGTAATAGTGGCGAATCTTTGACATTTATCAAACTTCTTCACGTAGGCTGCAGCGTCCTTGGACAAGGTTGGCCACCAGTACCCCTGTGTGATGATTCTCTTGGCCAAGGGTCTTCCCCCTATGTGGCTAGAGCAAGAACCCTCATGAACTTCCTGTAAGACCCTGGGGACTTCCGTGGGATGCACACATCTGAGGAGAGGTAATAGAAATCCCTTTTTGTACAAGACGTCTCCTATCATCGAGAACTTGGCAGCCCTATATCTCAATTTTCTCCCCTCTAGCTTGGACTCAGGTAGCTCTCCCCCTCTAATATATCTGACGAGGGGGTCAATCCATGAGTCTCCTAGGTTCAAATTGTGACAAGGGTTACATAACTCTTCTTCCTGGATGGTTGCCTTTCCCAAGACCTCGATCGGAATGGTCCTTCTAACACCTGTCTTCGTTGCCGAGGCCAGCCTTGCCAATGCATCTGCGTGACTGTTACTTTATCGAGGCACTCTCTTCAGTTTTGCCTCTTCAAAATATTCTAACATCGTTCTCACCCTCTTCAGGTACTTGGCCATCCTTTCATCTTTGGCCTCATAGACTCCCAGTACTTGATTAACAACTAACCTTGAGTCACTATGGAGTAGGAGTCGCTTTACGCGAAGAGTCTTTGACAATAAGAGACCTGCTATCATGGCCTCATACTCGGACTCGTTGTTTGAGGCTTGGAAGTTGAATCTCAAAGTGTATTCAATGTTGGCACCATCTGGAGCCGAGAGTATCAACCCCGCACCGCTTCCACTGTCGCAGGAAGAGACTTCAACGAAGAGGCTCCAAATGTCTGTATCCGATGAGAAGACCCCTTCTGTCATGACTCCTTGTTTGAAGAGGTACTGATCCTCCTCATTCTCTTCTACTCTGCCCCGAACCTTGTTAGAGGTGACCTCTTCCCGATCTCGAAAGATGTTTGGTGTCGTCTCTTTCGAATTTTGGAAGACACTATGGTTTGTATCTTCAGTACCCCCCAGGCCATTCTCTATCTCGGCCTCTTCCCATGTGAACTCAGCAGCAAAGTCTACGAGGGCCTGCCCTTTGATGGCTATCCTAGGTTGGTAGGTAAGATCATACTCCCCCAACTCGATGGCTCAGGTGATCAATCTCCCGGACTTCTCAGGTTTATATAGGACCTGTCTTAGTGGTGAGTCGGTGAGGACTACCATGGAGTGAGCTTGGAAGTAAGGATTCATTTTCCTTGAAGCATGTATCAGGGTATAGGCCAATTTTTCCATGCGAGGGTAATTTTGCTCAGCTCCTTGAAGGTCCTTACTGTTAAAATACACAGGCCTTTGGATCCCCGCGTCTTCTCGTATTATGGCTGCGCTGATGGCTGATTCAGAGACTGCCAGATACACATATAGTTTCTCCCCTGCTACAGGCCGAGATAACAATAATGGAGACCTCAAGTAGGACTTGAGCTGGTTGAAGGCTTTTTCGTACTTTTCGTCCCATTGGAAGGCCTTTCTTAGCACTTTAAAGAATGGAAGGCACTTGTATGTTGCCCTAGAAACAAACCTGTTAAGGGCAGCCACTCTCCCTGTGAGTCTTTGGACATTTTTAATACTCCTCGGTGTCTTCATGTCAAGCAAAGCCTTGATTTTTTCTGGGTTCGCTTCAATCCCTCTCTGGTTGATGATGAATCCTAGGAATTTCCCGACTCCTACTCCGAAGACACACTTTGTAGGGTTAAGTTTCATTCTGTATGAGTCCATAATATCGAAGGTCTTCTCGAGATCAGCTATATGAGTGCAAGCTTTCAAACTCTTTATTAGCATATCGTCTACATACACCCCCATAGTCTTACCTATTTGTTCTTAGAACATCTTATTGACAAGACGTTGGTATGTTGCCCCTGCATTTTTTAGACCGGAGGGCATCACTTTGTAGCAGTACGTCCCTTTATCGGTAATGAAGGTTGTCTTCTCTGAGTCTTCAGCATCCATGAAGATATCTATCCGAGGTAAGGGATAGCTGTCTTTTGGACAAGATCTGTTCAAGTCAGTGAAATTAACACACATTCTCCACTTTCCATTGGGCACGATGACTGCATTTGATAGCCACTCCGGATATGTGACTTCTCTTATAAACTCAGCCTCTTCTAACTTTTTGACCTCTTCTCGGATGACGTCGTATTTCTCCCTGGAGTAGACTCTTTGTCTATGTTTGATAGGCTTGGCATCTTTGGTCACGTTGAGCTTGTGACACATCACCTCAGGGCCGATGCCAGGCATGTCTGCGTGACTCCATGCGCAGACACCCTGCCTCCTTCTGAGGAAGTTTATCAGCTCTTCCTTGATTTCCAAATTAAGGGCTTTGCTGACCTGGATGGTTTTTTCCGGCTCGTCCTCATTGAGGACGATGGATTCTACCACTTTCGTGGCCTCTCCCTTTTTCAATTTTGTCTCATCTCTTGGATCAAGAGTATCAATGCTATAAGTGGTGGTTGCCCTCTTATGGGCCTCCCTCTCTTCGGACGAGTTGAAGTAACATTGCCGAGCTATGATCTAGTCACCTTGCACTTCCCCTACCCCATAGGGGGTCGGGAATTTTAGAATCTGATGGACCGTCGATGGTACAGCTTCAAACTCTTTTAGGGACACTCTTCCTATGATGAGGTTATAGGCCGAGAATACACTCTCGTCCATCACGAAAAAATTTATCTTCTTTGTTAGCCTCTTAGGCCACTCATCACCCATTCGTATGTCCATCTCATAAATGCCCAAGGGGTGGACCTTTTCGCTACTGAAGCCTATCAAAGGGTGATGATAGGGTACCAACCTTGCTCTACTAAGACCTAGGCTCTTGAAGCAAGGCCAAAGCATCACATCCGCCGAGCTCCCCCCGTCTACCAAGATCCTCTGCACCTCGCACCCATGCACCCTTGTCGTTATGACCAAAGAGTCATCCTGAGGGGCCAAGATACCTTTGAAGTCAAGTCTGGAGAACCCAACCACAAGGGTGTCCATATCCACTTTCTTCCTATTTTGTACTGTATCGGAAGACGTTAGGTTCACAACTTCAAGTTTGGGCATTGACTTGGCCTCTGCCACGTGAGCCTTCCTATTAGCTACTTCAGAGCCACCACCTGCAAACCCTCCGCATATTGTGTCAACACCGAATGAGATCATACCAACCCTCTTCATCGGGGTATTGTCATCTTTCGGTGGAAGATCCGGATCGTCTTCATCATCACCTTCTGAATCATCGTCTCTTCGGGCTGGGACATTATCACCGCATCTGTTATTTCTTCTTTTCTTAGGGTCTTCTCTTCCGCCTTTAGGAGCCTTACCGTCCACATACTTCCTTAGCTTTCCAGATTTTAACATCTTTTCAATCTCATCTTTCAAGGCGAAGCATCTGTCCGTGATGTGGCCATGATCCTGGTGGAACTCTCACCATAGGTTTTTGTTCCTCTTGTGTGGTGGGGCTTTCAGCTTCTCTGGCCATCTCAGAGTCCTGTCATTCTTAATCTCGTTGAGGATGTGCTCACAGTCAGGGGAGTATAGTGGGCGAACTTGTCTTCACCCGACCTCTTCTTCCCATCTCTCTTATTTTGGGACTTTCCACTACTACTACCGCGGTTTTCATCCTCATACTTGGCGGCCATTGCCTCTTCCACATTCATTACTTTCCCTGCGATTGCCAAGAGCTCCGCCATAGATCTTGGGGGGTCTTTCGCAAGTTTCCACAACAGCTTCCCTTTCTGTAGACCCCCTATGAGGGCGGCCATGGCTATATTCTCTTCATAATCCTCGACCTCCAACTTTTCTTTGTTGAACCTGGCTATGTAGTCTCTTAGGCTCTCATCCTTGCCCTGCTTGACATACAGTAGGTGAGTGGTCTTCTATTGGGGTCTCACCCCAATGCAGAAGTTGTGGATGAATCGTTCAGCTAATCCTTTGAAGTTTTCAATTGAGTTCTTCTGAAGAGAGGTAAACCAACTATGTGCTGCCCCTGTTAAGGTCCCAGAGAAGGCCCTACACTTCATCTCATCGGGTATCGAGTAGATGTCTGCTGCCGATTGATACATCTCGATGTGGTGCACCGACTTGGTGCTGCCATCATACTTGGATGACACCACAGGAGGTTTGAACTTAGTCGGGGTTAGGAAGCTCACTATCCTAGCCAAAAACGGTGAGCCCTCTGAGTAACCCTTCTGTAATGGATCCCTACTTTTAATGAGGTCTCCTATCTTTTCCTCGAGGTGCTGGATAGAGTCATTCCATGGTCTTCTGCCCTCGACCTGGCCGAGGTTGTCCCCAGCCACCTCCATGGGATGGACCGAGGGTTCCCCTGCTGCAGCACGTCGGTTGTTGACCTCTTCCTATTCCCTGCCTCTTCTTTCATAGTGTCGGCCTTGGTCTGGACCACCCTGTCTGTTTCCTCTCTGAGAGCCTGCCGCACTCCTGGATCTTGACAATCTCTGTCTTAGGTCATTCATTGGACCCAACCTCTCAAAGGCCGACCCTCTGCTCAACCGATCAAAAGCTAACCCTCTCTTTTGAGCCTCTTCATCTCTTCGGCCGCCATATCCTTGACTTTGCCGAAGAGGTCGTACGGTATTATTTGACACCTCATACGGCTTCCGGGGCCTCTTTCGCCTCTAGATTGTCATACCTGTCCTCTGGGCAAGGGTTTCCTTGCCTCCCCAGGCGCAAGCGCCTAGGGTCAGCAACATCCCTTCTCAGCTGGGGTGCATGCTAGTCCTTCATTGGTGCCTGGGGTGGTCCCCTGGTGTTTGGATGAGGCTGAACAACCGCCGAAGTGATCATATCCGGTGAGACTCCAGGTGGCCTCATCATAGTTTGGCTGAGCTGTTCGAATTTCTCCTTCATTTTTTGTTGCGTTGCAGCCAAAGATTTTAAGGCTGCGGCCACCTCCGCCATTTCGGACTGGGAAGATGACTGGCTGGAACTAGGCCTGCCTCCACCAGGTGGCGGAAGAGGCCGTGGTAACTCTGGTGCCATGTGCTAAAAATAAAGAGCTTGAGTAGCAAGTGAGCTTAATACCTTAAAGGACCTCTTTCAATGGTGAAACAGCTCCACGTAAGGGGTGGAGCCTAGTTCATCACCAGAGTCTCCGGTGAGGTTAAGCTGAAGATGAGGAAGAGATAGCTTCTAGTTACCACAGACGGCGCCAAAATGATGATGCTGAAAATAACACCACCCTTCGAGGTGTTTGTAAGCTCAATTCAACGTTAACAATGGCAGTATAAGGGTATATAGTAGAAGGAGGTGAGGAGAAGAGGATAAACACTGGAATATAAGTGGTTCATCCAATCAGGCATACGTCCACTGTGCAAGTGTGTGATTAATATCACTGTATGAGGGCTCTAATGGCCATAGATACAAACTCTCAAGCTTTCTCTCTCTGTTGTATATTTAGACAAAGTTTCAGCTAGGGTTGCCCCTTTTGGATCCTTTGCAAGGTAGAGGATGACCTCTATATATAGTGCCTAGGGAGTGCAATGTACCCCCCATGCATGTAATGTGCATACGTGTGTGCTAGCCTCACCAATATGGGAGAGCCACCTGTCACTGTCACATGTAGAGAATGATGATGAAATATTCCCCTCGTGTGGGGAATAATCTTGTAATAACGGATTTGAGTCCACGTGCCCTTATCTAAGTGTCAGCAGATGCTCGGCTATCATCCTTGGTGCATGGACTCGGCCTGGGAGAGGTCGAGGTTGGTAAGTTTAGGTAGTCGTTCAATTCGAGATGTGACATAGGGGTCTCGGCTTGATATCAGCCGAGACAGTGGGTTGGAGTCGGCCTGAGCCGAGGTTGAGCTGGTGTGCGCTTGGAGCATCGACTGATGTCCTGGTGAGGTTATTGGTAGGTCTTCTTCTGAGCTCGGCCTACATCTGGCCGAGGTTGCCTTTCCCAGATGTACGAGAGTGCTGCTGACCCTTATGATGCATGCAATGTCCTTTGGAGAGTTGGTGGTAGTGTCGGCCTGGGCCGACATTACTATGGCCGAGGGCTGATATCGCGTGCCCAAGACTTGTCCACTGTCGGCCATAATCTCAGCCGAGGTTGGTGTCTCTGAGCCAAGGTCACACTTGGAGTATATCAGTATTACCAAAACTCTTGCACAGTAAAAAGAAATAGGAAGGTATGGCAGTATAATACCTGAGGAGTGATCGCAAGAGCACTCACAAAATATCCCATAAATAGAGGAGCGCTCACGATGCTAGCTTGAAAATAAATAAACAAAAAGTGTTAGTTCAGTGCTTGCACAGTTAGAGCAAGTTAAAAAATATGTTAGGTATGACAGAATAATACCTGAGGAGCATAGGCCTCTATGCTCACAGAACTTTTCACGGCTAAAGGAATGCTCGTAACACCAACTTGAAGACAAGGAAACATGAAAGTGTTATTTGAGAAGTTGCACAAAAAGATCAAGTTCTAAAAAAACTAAAGTACAAAAGAATAATACCAGAGAAGTGCTCGCAGTCGTGCTAGTAGGAGGTTCCATGATTAGAGAAACCGTGGAAGTGATAATCTAAAATAAATGAGAGATAATAGAAATGATTTATATGAACAACCCACACGAAGAAGTCCCAACTATGTCTAGGTTAATACTTAGGGAGTCAAGGGTGAGGACACACTCGAGACTACACTCATTCAAGGCTCTACATTGGCAGGAGCACTCGTGACACTATCCTAAAAAAGAAAAAAAGACCTCATTCGAGTATCCAATCGAAAAGTAGTACAAATAAAAGGAGACATTTTGTGATCAACCAAGTATGAAATCAACAGATGTCAAGACTAATGCCTGAGGTGGTGAAAATGATGAATCAATCATAGCAACGATGGCTAGAGAGGAAGCAAGCGAGGGATTTCTAATAGCGCTCGCCTAAATATAAAAAAAAAGATAGAGTGAATAAAAACATAAAAAACAAAAATGTATAAGTCATGAAAATGAGTGTAAAAATGCACCAACTCAAGTACCTGAACCTCATAATAAGGAGAAACGCTTAAATATCCCATGGGAAGTGGGGAGATACTCGCACTGAACTATCAATGAAGAATTTATCAATAAAAAGTTTATCAAAAATGGATAAACCCGTATAATTGAGTACCTGTGCTGAACTAGCAACATGAACAATAGTCCCACTCGAATCCACACTGAAGATGGGCTGAGTGGGAGGATTCTATACGTGGGGCCTATTTTCAAAAGGAAGACAGACCTTAGGGATAGGTATCCTCCCAGAAGGAGATAATCCAAGGATGACTACCCCTGTGGGCAAAAGTACACCCCCAGTGGTAAGGGGGTTACTTGAGAGGGAGCCGTGCAATAATTTAGTTAACAAAAAAGTACTTAAAATTTGATTCATAGCACAAGTATTTAAGAACAAGAAAAGGAAACACTCGAGGGGGACCTCTCCAGAAGTAGCCACAGTGTGGGTTGCGGGATAATCCAAAGAATTACTCACTATAGGGAGAGTAAGTGGCCAATAAATTGGAGTAAGAAAGGCCACAAACACCTATAAAAATGAATATACAAGTTCGTAACGAATACAAATAGTGACTTGATAAAATTCCTTTGTAATTTACCAAATACTTTTACAGAGTGAGCAGTCACTGAAGAACACCTTATGGTGATAGGTAAAATGGTGGGAAGTTGGTAGAAAAGAAATCTATGAGTATAGAAGGTCAAAATTAAAAAGAGCAAAGAAAAGGATCAAATGCACTTAATAATTTCATATGAAGCCTCTCGGGTGAAGCTCAAAGAAGACACCGGCATGGAATTACTCTCACGCTAAAAATGAGTTAAAAAATAATGAGGAAAATGAAAGAAGGAACCACTCTTGCTTGGACAGAGCCACTCACCCCGACAGAAGAAATCTGCTCAGTAAATGAGACAAGTTAGTGATACTATGAAATATAACACAGATGTATGATAAAGAGAGAAATTATAATGAATTAGACACTTACAAGGTCATTACGGTGAGCTTGCCCATAAGGCAAGGGCCTAGTAGTAGGTATGGTGTAAGAATATAAGTCAATTATGGTGTCATTATGATAATTGATTGAGGACTTTAAGTCCATAGCTAATCCCTTCGTGGCTAATAAAAAATGAGAAGCGTTAGGTGAGTGATCTTTGTTGAGACCAAGTAAGTCAACATCATTTGAAGAAGAACTATAGTAATCATAAGAAGGGGTGCTTCCATAATCAACAAGTTACTCTTTAGATGCAAAAGATGAGGAACAAGTTCTCATAATTCCATTACTTATATCTTTACTAAGTAAAAAGGAATGACTAGAGTACCTTTAACGGGAGGAGTAGATAGTAGAGTAGAGGATTGTGAAATAATGACTTTGAGGGGGTCGTAGCCTTGCTCACGAACAGTATGAAAGGTTTATTCAATCCACAAAGTGTTAGTATATGAACTTCGATCTGCTATAGCCGAGGGGCCAGTGGTTTTAGATGCCTTCTTCTTCTGCCTCTCTTCTCGAGTTCTAATAGGTAAGGGATGGAAAATAGTTCTCCTAACTTGCGCAAGAACAATATTGTAAACAATGGCATTGGGGTGCTTCCTCTTTGAGGGGACTTTGGAGTTGGCTTTGCCCTTGCCTTTACCCTTTGACTGCTTAGGCTTGGCCTCATGGTGTTTCAAATATATACTTTAAATATGGAAAGGATTTATAAGGATATAAACCACCTTCTTGAGGGGAGCCCATTCCACTTGACTTCGGTACCAACTTACTTTCTGAGTGTGTTTCACTAAGTATTTCTCATTGGGGGACGCCCTCCATCAAAGAATCATGAAGGACATCCTGAATGAACTTCTTTATTAAGAATATCTGACACTACCACAAGACAAACCATAAGCGGCTAAAAAAGGAAGGTAATTACAAGTGGGTATTGTAATACCCCGTATTTTTATGCTATATTAATTTGGGGATTTATAAAAATTAATGTGAGTGATTTATTTAATAAAAATCCAGAAATTAATTATGTTATAATTATTAACGTGACGAGAGTTAGTAATTATGGGAAACTTGTTTAATATTACTAATGAGCAAAGTAATATGTTATATTGGTTATATTGAATGTCATGAGTGAGTTAAATGACAATTTCGTAAATTTAAGTCGGAATGTGCTCGTGTCGCGTCGGGACTAAATTTTGATAAATAAAAAGTGATTACTTTATAAGTTACCCGTATAGTCATTTTGAGTGCGCCAACGCGTCCGAAAGGGTCGAGATAGTCAGAAAAGTGTACCCGGGGGTTTAGTTTGGGTTTCGGGGCGTTTTTAGGCCTAATTGGTACCCCGGGAGGGCAATTTAGTCATTTCACCATTTTGGGTAATTAAACCCACGAAATTCAGCAACCTATATCAGCCATTTAGGTTAGTCAGCTAGGGTTAGAAAACAAAAACACAAGTGACGGCCATAGGAGAGGGAAGGAGAAAGCTGCAAGGCAATCCAAGGCCCCAAAAGTCATCCGTTTGCACCACAACCACCACCACCGCGTAGATCGCGCAACGGGCTACGCAACCACACCAAAATCATCTGCGAATCAGAACGTCAAAAATCCCAGGCAAGTATTTATCTTGCGTATTTTCGTTAGTGCAATCTTCATATTAGTTTAGGAATGATTAGAGATGAAAAGTATGGAAGAAAACCCAATTTGTGTTAGGAAAATGCATGTAGTATTGAGTTATATGAAAATTCTGGAATCCTTGCCATGTAGAGGAATATAACCCACGAAATTTTGATGATATATTAGAAGGAAATTCTGGTAAAAACAGATTAGAACCATGATTAAGAAAAACTCTAGGGTTCTTGATGATTAGATGAGATTTTGGGTTAATTATCCATGTTTAATGTTAGATATACACATGCTTTACGTTGAAAACATCTGGTATATTGATATAATGTTAGTAGTAGGATTTTTGGGACGTTTAGAATGGAAAAACATGGTTTTGGATGAAGAATATTGGTAGAACCCGTAACTGCAATTCTGCAGGAATCGAAATACCTGCTTGATCGATCGATCGAGCCTAGAGCTTCGATCGATCGAAGGTTCGATCGATCGAGCCCCAGACCTCGATCGATCGACCCCTCCTGGCAGACTCCTATTTCCCTTGTTTAATTAGTTAAATTAAATTTATCGTGAAATAATTCTTGGGTGTTCTTCCTAAAATGTTTTGGGAGATAGGAAAGACCAGTAGGACACATGAATAAGTGTTGGGAACTTTATTATGAGACGAGAATTTTTCTTTTGGGATAATTATATAATAAACGATGAAACTACGTATTCCAAGTGAGAGATTTCAGCGAATAGTTAAGATAGTGAATAGAGGTATACCTACTGAATTTTCTACTCAGAAGAATAGAGTCCACGAGTGTCACGAAATAAGTGAGAAAACCCTTCGAGTTAAGGTTAGAGATGAAACCTTATACGCAATACTAATAATGTGAAATTAAGGATAAATGGTATAATTATGGGTGACGAGAAGAACCTATATAAATATGATAACTGTGGTATATTTATATGATTGTGTGTACATATATTATATACATGTGAAAAACATACCGCGCTACTTGCTATCCTTGAGGTTACCGCGCTGGGACAGTCTTATCTCGATGGGACCTTTATGGGGGATATTGACTTGTACCCTAGAAGATAGATATCCTTGGTATAGGCTATCGAATTGATAGTTCAGACGGTCCTAAGAGACGCGAGTATGTGCCATCCTCTTAGAGATTTGGAATCTATGCTTCGCCTCGATATTGATTGTGTATGTGTTAATACAGTTCGAGAGTGATTCCGAACTTGTATTCCCCTTGATATGAGTGGTATGGGGTTTGGATAGTAGAAGTATGCACGCACCATAGTTTGATTTGGGGTGCGGTTATTTTATATATATTATTCGAGTAGTTAATATATATATGAAATTTGGAAATTTGAAACTGCCTACTGTGATTTGATAAGTAGGACACGGTTGATGACACATATAGTAAATACTTGTTTTGTGAAAGTATAATATGACACTGGGAAACCTTTATAGATTAATAAAAGCTACAACGAGAGTTGTGCTGCTAATTGGAAGTATTCTTTTTAAACAATAATATTGTTCGGTTTTGAAATCTTATGAGTAAGTTAAGGTAAGACAAATTATTGGGAAGGTTAGTATGATAAAATGGTAAGATAAACCGTGGGGAAGGTTAGTGCGATAGGCGTGCACATTAGAAGAGAGGTGAGAATTTCTCAAGAGAGTGTCGCTCTAATATGTTGTTGCATTGGCCTGTATCAATTTAAATACTTGTTAAACGTATTTTAAATCAAACACACTTTCGGGCTTTGACCCGTTTCTTTTTCTCTCTCTCTCTCTCTTGTATATATATATATGTATATATTTCAGGTGCCCAGCCACAGGGGCGTCTTGCTTAGTATCCCTTGAGAGGAACGTGCTGCAGCTTAGGTGGGAGTTGCAGGTCACTTGCGTAGACGGCTTCCTTTATTGACTCCACTTCTAGCATTCTCATTTATTGGACATGTGTCGCCCTTTCCATCATTTCATTGTTATTGGGACATTTGTACTTCAGTTATTTCTAGTATTGTTACTATGGGGCTTATTCAATTTGTATTGTGTTACTTTATATTTCGCATGTTGACATTCGATTTACGAATGTTTTAAATTAATTGGTTTGTGTTCCAGGTTTATTGTGGTGTGATTCTTAATTGTAGAAATGTTTTTTTTAAATAAATAAATCTTTTTCTTTAAATAAAATTTGGAAAGTTATGTATGAAATTTTTTTTGACACTTAGCTTAATTATTTAAGGTGTTAAATTGGAAAATTTATTTTTATCGACAGTGATGCTGAGAATGAACCAACTGTTTACCTTGATTTAATTTAATAAAGGAGTGATCGCCCGGTATTTAATTAGGCGGGGTGTCACAGGTGGTATCAGAGCATCAGGTTCTAGTGTCCATAGGATCTGTACGGCTTATTTCGCTTTCAGCTTAACATTATTGCTATAGAGCCCTATTTTTAGGATTGTTGTATTCTTGCTTTTACGTTTAAGTCTTCCGCTATTTGTGATTTGATAATAACTGTAGACTAATAAACTTGTTCACGTTTTAGATGCCTCTGAGACGTGCTCCGAAAGATAGACGTGCCCAGGCCGAGCATCCAGCAGCTCCAGCACCAGGCACAATGAATGCAAATGAAGTAGCCGCCATTGTTGCTCAGGCGGTGAATGCCGCACTAGAGGTGGTTCAGCAGGATCCACCCCAGGTTCAGGCAGTGGCGCCAGTACTAGCACATCTTCCATCTGCATGGGAGAGGGTTCGGGATGCTTTTCAGAAAGCGCATCCCCCTGAGTTCTCTGGTAGCTCCGATATTGTCACAATTAGCCAATGAAAGAAAGACATCCATCGGCATCTCCGTATGTATGAGTGCACTGACGTTCAAAAGAAGTTATTGTCTTCCTTTAAGCTGGTGGGAGCCACATTGCAGTGGTGGGAGTCCACTACCACTTTTGAGAAGAAGGACACGATCCCTATTCAGTTGTTCTGGGAGCGATTTGACCGCAAGTATTTTCCACCCGCCGTGCAGACTGAGATGAGGCAGAAATTACTGAATTTAAAGCAGGAGAGTCTTACCGTAGCAGAGTATGAGGAGGAGTTCACGAGACTTCTCACCATTGTGCCAGATGAGGCACCTACTAAGAGCAAGAATATTGTGCTGTTTGTCGACGGGTTAGCTTGGAGGATCCGTCAGCATCTTATTGGGAATTTATCCCTAAGTACTTTCACCGATGTACTCAATGCCGCAATTCTACATCGCCAGGATCACCGCTTCCATCTGCAGGGATGGAAGAGAGCAAGAGAGTCCAGCCAGCAGGGCAGGACCGGGGGTAATAGTGCCAGTGGGACACCAGCTCATGGACAAACTCGTCAGCACGAGAAGAGTTCCCATCAGGGGGACCCTGATAAACGATTTTGTTCAGGTGATTCTAGGCAAGGATTCGGGGGTTTTAAGCAGGGCCATTAGGGCCAGCCTAATCAGCAGGGCCAACACCAACAGCAGGGACAGCAGGGCCAGCAGCGTGCTAATCAGGGCCAACAGGGCCAGTGGCATAGAGGTAACGGCCAACAGGGCCGTGGACAGCAGGGTCAGAGGGGAGGTAACTTCAAAGGCCGATGTTTTGGGTGAGGTAAACATGGCCATAGGCGTCAGGATTGCCCAGAGGGCGATAGGGCCCCACAGCAGCAGGGAGCCCGTAATGAGCCACAGAGACCACTTTTTCCACCTTCCCTCCCAGCTCTAGCCCAGGTGCCAGCCCTACCAGCCATTCCAGCAGCTCCAGTGCAGCAGGGGCAATTACAGTGTGGACATGTCTATAACGTCCACCAGGCAGCAGCTCCACAGGCACCACCCGCGATTGAGGGTATGTTTTCTATCCATGGTACTATGGGTCGGGTTTTGTTTGATACGGGGTCAATGCATTGTTTTATAGCTACGCATTTTGCGAAGGCCTTAGGGTTATTAGTTACAGCAGAGAGCACAGTGACGTGTGTAGACTCACCACTGGGGAGTGGGTCCCTTATTTTCTTTATATGCCGGGGAGTGGGGGTAGAGATTGGTAGCTTGGTATTACCTGCAGACATGTTAGTCTTAGACATGCACGAGCATGATGTGATTATTGGTATGGATTGGCTCGCAGCTTATAGATCCATGATTGATTGCTTCGGTGGGAGCATTATTTTTGCCATTCCGGGGCAAGAGATGTTTGTAGTGGCAATGCCTCGACCAGAGGGAGGTTCGACCGCTCATTTGTATTATATAGAGGAGGATACCTCTAAGGAGGTTGTGATTCCCTTAGTTTTGATCCCAGTTGTCAGGGAGTATTCCGATGTGTTTCAGGAGATACCAGGCCTACCCCCCAGTCATGAGATAGAGTTTGTTATAGATTTACTGCCAGATACGAGACCTATAGCACACGCATCGTACCGTATGGCTCCGGTAGAGATGCGAGAGCTACGAGATCAGATAGAGCAGCTGTTAGGTTAGGGCTTCATTCGTAGGAGTACCTCACCTTGGGGCGCTCCAGTCTTGTTTGTGAAGAAGAGAGATGGTTCACTGAGATTGTGTGTGGACTATCGGGAGTTGAACATGGTCACGATATGGAATAAGTACCCGTTGCCTCGAATCGATGATCTGTTCGACCAGTTGAGGGGAGCAACTTTCTTTTTGAAGATAGATCTGAGGTCGGGGTACCATCAGCTACGTATTAGAGAGAAGGATGTTTCAAAGACTGCCTTCTTGACGAGATATGGGTCCTATGAGTTTAGGGTGATGCCGTTCGGACTCACAAATGCTCCAGCCATTTCCATGGACTTGATGAACCGAGTATTCAGAGAGTTCTTGGATCAGTTTGTCATCGTTTTCATAGATGACATTTTGATATATTCACACTCCGAGGAGGAGCATACCGAGCACTTGAGGCAGGTTCTTCAGACTCTACGAGAGCATCAGTTGTATGCCAAGTACGAGAAGTGCGGATTCTGGTTGCGAGAGGTACAGTTCTTGGGGCATGTTGTTTCTGAGCAGGGGATAGCAGTTGACCCGAGTAAAGTATCAGCGGTGAGGGAGTGGGGACAACCCATAACACCGACGAAAGTGCGTAGTTTCTTGGTGTTAGCTGGTTACTATAGGAGATTCATTCGGGGATTCTCCAAAATAGCGGTTCCATTGACGAATCTGACTCGCAAGGGAGTACCATATGTTTGGGATGACGCTTGTCAGTTGGCTTTCGATGAGCTGAAAGACAAGCATACTTCGGCGCTAGTCCTTGCGTTACCGAAGCCGGGTATGGAGTACCTGGTTTACACCGATGCGTCCTTACGGGGACTTGGGGGAGTACTTCAGCAGGAAGAGAAGGCTATAGCTTTTGCCTCCCTCAAGCTTAAGCCTCATGAGAAGAATTACCCCACCCACGACCTGGAGTTAGCAGCGGTCGTCTTTGCATTGAGGATATGGAGGCACTATTTGTTGGGAGAGAAATTCCGTTTGTTCAGAGACCATAAGTCATTGCAATACCTATTCACTCAACGAGAGCTGAATATGCGTCAGCGCAGATGGATAGAGTTTGTGAAGGACTACCAGTTCGATATACAGTATCATCCGGGGAAGGCCAACGTAGTTGCTGATGCGTTGAGTCGTAGACCGGTAGACGAAGTAGCAGACGTCTGGAAAGCAAAGTGGAAGGAGTTGGGTCACCAGGACGCAGTGGCACGTTCTTTCATATCATTGATGTTAGTTACACCCGAGATTGTTACAAGGGTGATACAGGCACAGACCACAGACCCGTTTTGCCAGGAGCAGATTGTGCGACTTCTAGCCGAGGGTGCTGAGTCCTATTTTGTTAGTTCTGATGGAAGTTTGCGGTTTAATGGGAGATTGTTGGTTCCAGAAGGAGCCGAACTACGTCATGCAGTGATGAATCATTCTCATGGGTCCCGATTTGTAGTACATCCGGGAGGCGATAAGATGTACCAGGATATGAGGCGACAATACTGATGGAGTGGGATGAAGAAGGACATCGCCGAGTTCGTGTCCAAGTGTTCTACCTGCCAACTGGTAAAGGTGGACCACCAGAAACCATCACGATTGCTTCAGCCATTGGAAGTATCCGCGTGGAAGTGGGAGAGTATTTCCATGGATTTTATTACAGGGTTGCCTACATCACAGCGGGGCCACGATTCTATCTGGGTGATTGTAGACCGTTTGACCAAGGTGGCTCATTTTCTTCCAGTGCGGACAGATTATACCACGGGTCAGTATGCTCAGTTGTTCATCGCTGAGATTGTTAGATTACACGGGGTGCCCCTGAATATTTTTTCAGATAGGGACAAGATTTTCGTGTCACGTTTTTGGGAAAGTTTTCAGGAGGCTATGGGTACTGAGTTGAGGTTGAGTTCAGCTTACCACCCACAGACAGATGGACAGACAGAGCGTACTAATCAAATGTTAGAGGATATGCTACGCATGTGTGTTCTCGATTTTGGAGGAGGTTGGGAGCCACATCTTCCACTGGTAGAGTTTGCTTATAATAACTCTTATCAGTTTACGATTGGTATGGATCCATTTGAGGCTTTGTATGGAAGGCCTTGTCGTTCTCCAACTTTTTGGCTTGAGGTGGGGGAAAACAAGTTGCTAGGACCAGAAGTGATTTAGGAGACCTCCGCGAGGATTGAGATAATCAGGAGTCGTATTCGGGTAGCCCAGGACAGGCAGAAGAGCTACGCCGATGCGAAACGGTTCTTCCGGGAGTTTAATGTGGGAGACCAAGTGTTATTGCGTGTATCTCCTACGAAGGGGGTGATGACGTTCGGAAGTAGGGGAAGTTGGCCCCGAGGTACGTGGGACCATTTCCCATCATCGAGAGGATTGGGCCGGTTGCATACAGGTTGGGACTGCCAGAGCATTTACATCGCATCCACGATGTATTCCACATCTCGTCGTTGAGACGATATCTTCTGGATGATATGGCCCATACTCACATTGCGATAGATGAAATCGACTTACAGCCTGATAGCTCTTACGAGGATAGACCGGTCGCTATCCTAGACTATAGTGAGAGGAGATTGAGGTCGAAGATAGTTCCACTTGTGCGGGTCCAGTGGGAGCATCATAATGTGGAGGAATCCACCTGGGAGCGCGAGGCAGATATGCGCGAGAGATATCCAGAGTTGTTTTTACCAGGTATGCCTTATTTTCCGAATTTCGGGATGAAATTCCGTTATTAGGGGGGAAGTATGTAATACCCCGTATTTTTATGCTATATTAATTTGGGGATTTATAAAAATTAATGTGAGTGATTTATTTAATAAAAATTCGGAAATTAATTATGTTATAATTATTAACGTGACGAGAGTTAGTAATTATGGGAAACTTGTTGAATATTACTAATGATCAAAGTAATATATTATATTGGTTATATTGAATTTCATGAGTGAGTTAAATGATAATTTCGGAAATTTAAGTCGGAACGTGCTCGTGTCGCTTCGGGACTAAATTTTGATAAATAAAAAGTGATTATTTTATAAGTTTCCCGTATAGTCATTTTGAGTGCGCTAATGCGTCCGGAAGGGTCGAGATAGTCAGAAAAGTGTACCCGGGGGTTTAGTTTGGGTCTCGGGGCGTTTTTAGGCCTAATTGGTACCCCGGGAGGGCAATTTAGTCATTTCACCATTTTGGGTAATTAAACCCACGAAATTCAGCAACCTATATCAGCCATTTAGGTAAGTCAGCTAGGGTTAGAAAACAAAAACACAAGTGACGGCCATAGGAGAGGGAAGGAGAAAGCTCCAAGGCAATCCAAGGCCCCAAAAGTCATCTGTTTGCACCACAACCACCACCACCGCGTAGATCGCGCAATGGGCTATGCAACCACACCAAAATCATCTCCGAATCAGAATGTCGAAAATCCCAGGCAAGTATTTATCTTGCGTATTTTCGTTAGTGCAATCTTCATATTAGTTTAGGAATGATTAGAGATGAAAAATATGGAAGAAAACCCAATTTGTGTTAGGAAAATGCATGTAGTATTAAGTTATATGAAAATTCTGGAATCCTTGCCATGTAGAGGAATATAACCCACAAAATTTTGATGATATATTAGAAGGAAATTCTAGTAAAAACAGATTAGAACCATGATTAAGAAAAACTGTAGGGTTCTTGATGATTAGATGAGATTTTGGGTTAATTATCCATGTTTAATGTTAGATATACACATGCTTTACGTTGAAAACATCTGGTATATTGATATAATGTTAGTAGTAGGATTTTTGGGACGTTTAGAATGGAAAAACATGGTTTTGGATGAAGAATATTGGTAGAACCCGTAACTGCAATTCTGCAGGAATCGAAATACCTGCTTGATCGATCGATCGAGCCTAGAGCTTCGATCGATCGAAGGTTCGATCGATCGAGCCCCAAACCTCAATCGATCGACCCCTCCTGGCAGACTCCTATTTCCCTTGTTCAATTAGTTAAATTAAATTTATCGTGAAATAATTCTTGGGTGTTCTTCCTAAAATGTTTTGGGAGATAGGAAAGACCAGTAGGACATATGAATAAGTGTTAGGAACTTTATTATGAGACGAGAATTTTTCTTTTGGGATAATTATATAATAAACGATGAAACTACGTATTCCAAGTGAGAGATTTTGACGAATAGTTAAGATAGTGAATAGAGGTATACCTACTGAATTTTCTACTCGGAAGAATAGAGTCCACGAGTGTCACGAAATAAGTGAGAAAACCCTTCGAGTTAAGGTTAGAGATGAAACCTTATACGCAATACTAATAATGTGAAATTAAGGATAAATGGTATAATTATGGGTGACGAGAAGAACCTATATAAATATGATAGCTGTGGTATATTTATATGATTGTGTGTACATATATTATATACATGTGAAAAACATACCGCGCTACTTGCTATCCTTGAGGTTATCGCGCTGGGACAGTCTTATCTCAATGGGACCTTTATGGGGGGTATTGACTTGTACCCTAGAAGATAGATATCCTTGGTACAGGCTATAGAATTGATAGTTCAGACGGTCCTAAGAGACGCGAGTATGTTCCATCCTCTTAGAGACTTGGAATCTATGATTCGCCTCGATATTGATTGTGTATGTGTTAATACAGTTCGAGAGTGATTCCGAACTTGTATTCCCCTTGATATGAGTGGTATGTGGTTTGGATAGTAGAAGTATGCATGCACCATCGTTTGATTTGGGGTGCGGTTATTTTATATATATTATACGAGTAGTTAATATATATATGAAATTTGGAAATTTGAAACTGCCTACTGTGATTTGATAAGTAGGACACGGTTGATGACACATATAGTAAATACTTGTTTTGTGAAAGTATAATATGACACTGGTAAACCTTTATAGATTAATAAAAGCTACAACGAGAGTTGTGCTGCTAATTGGAAGTATTCTTTTTAAACAATAATATTGTTCGGTTTTGAAATCTTATGAGTAAGTTAAGGTAAGACAAATTATTGGGAAGGTTAGTATGATAAAATGGTAAGATAAACTGTGGGGAAGGTTAGTGCGATAGGCGTGCACATTAGAAGAGAGGTGAGAATTTCTCAAGAGAGTGTCGCTCTAATATGTTGTTGCATTGGCCTGTATCAATTTAAATACTTGCTAAACGTATTTTAAATCAAACACACTTTCGGGCTCTGACCCGTTTCTTTTTCTCTCTCTCTCTCTCTTGTATATATATATGTATATATTTCAGGTGCCCAGCCACAGGGGCGTCTTGCTTAGGATCCCTTGAGAGGAACGTGCTGCAGCTTAGGTGGGAGTTGCAGGTCACTTGCGTAGACGGCTTCCTTTATTGACTCCACTTCTAGCATTATCATTTATTGGGCATGTGTCGCCCTTTCCATTATTTCATTGTTATTGGGACATTTTTACTTCAGTTATTTCTAGTATTGTTACTATGGGACTTGTTCAGTTTGTATTGTGTTACTTTATATTTCGCATGTTGACATTCGATTTACGAATGTTTTAAATTAATTGGTTTGTGTTCCAGGTTTATTGTGGTGTGATTCTTAATTGTACAAATGTTGTTTTTAAATAAATAAATCTTTTTCTTTAAATAAAATTTGGAAAGTTATGTATGAAAATGGTTTTGACACTTAGCTTAATTATTTAGGGTGTTAAATTGGAAACTTTATTTTTATCGACAGTGATGCTGAGAATGAACCAACTGTTTACCTTGATTTAATTTAATAAAGGAGTGATCGCCCGGTATTTAATTAGGCGGGGTGTCACAGGTATAAAGAAGTTCACAAACTTAGCGGTTTTTCATACCATCTCGTTGGGGGTGAAGTTGGAAAAGGCTTATAAGTATAAATCTGATGGCAAGAGGGTGGTGGGAAAATCTAGGGTATATTTGCCCTAGTCATACCCAAATTGTCTTCTAACCCTATCGGAGTGACAAAATATAACACCCTACTCAAGCTCTATCAAGGAAGATAGCATATATGGAAGGAAAAAAGTTATCATATGAATGTGAGGGCAATCACTCACAGACTCAGCATTAGCTAAAGAGAAGAAGATTCCAAATGAAGAAGAGTGGAAATGCCTTGAGAATATACAACCCTCATTTTGAATAAGGGAAGAAGGAAAACTTGTCTATATTATCCAAAACTAAGCTAAGTGATTTCTTAGGGACTTTCTTATGCCATCTAGCATTACGGGCAGTTTAACTGTTCAGCGAGCTGGGTTTAGGGGCCTAATTATGGAACCGCTCAAAATGGAAACCAATCAATAAAAAAAGACTTGACAAAATATACCACATCAAAATGACCATGTGAATGCCCCATATTAGCATCGGTTCAATCCAACCAAGTATAAATGGATGATAATGTGAGGAGAGAAAGGGGCACATTCTTATCATGGGTGAATCTAACATCCAAGTGAAGGAGAAACTCATGGGGAAGTAATTGGGCCTCCCTTAAAATAGTAATCTACTCAAGAAAGTATTAAAGAAAGAAACCAAATGGGTCCTCGAATTGAGTTTTGGACCATCTTGACTCCTAGGTGCCCTAACTGGCGCATCTCATTTGGGTAGTGACTCGAAATCCTTAAACAATTAAGATTTTCGTTTGGCAAAGGAGTGTTTGCTCGCACTAATTTGGGTAAGAGAAACATGACGGGAACAATCGTAGGGAACCTAGGGGAGCTTCTCGAACATCTCCTTCTTGATGGATTCCTCGTAACCATCAGTAAAAATATAGTTTCCCAAAACAAGTAAACTAGTCAGCTCGCAGATGTCCTCCAAACTGATAGAAAATTCTCCCCAACTTGTGATGAAGGTATGGGAGTCCACATTCTAACGAGAGAGTTAATAATATAGGCATTGGTATTCTTGGAGATAGTGCAATTTTTAAGGCTAGTGATTGCTTGGGTCCACCCTAACTCATCAATAATGACATTGTAGATTAGGACGTTAATGACATAGTCACCCCATAGGTCCCACTCATCTGGGGATCCTCCACAAATATCAATGTTTATTTTTGAAAAGGAAAAGTCACCCCTATACACTCTAACTCTTAAAATACTTTTAGCAAGGACCACATGGGTATCTCCTAATTCAACAAAACTCGCGAGAAGCTGCTCATTGATTTTCTCCATGAACTCAGCCTCAAACCGCTTGAGTGGGGGCATGAAATCATTATCATCACCAAAGAATGGAGAGAAGATGTAAATCAAAAAATCTCTTTCAAACTTATTCTCCAAAAATTTCCTTTGAACCTTAGTCAAGACAGAGATAACACTCATAGAAAGACTAGCTTTACCAGAGACAGTGGACCAGCGGTGAGAATAGCCAATTAAGAAGTGACAAGGGTGGCCCCGGTGGTGGCACTGGTGATGATTATGACTTGGATGGGTAAATATCCTACCAAAACCTCACTCATGGAGGAGGAGGCAGAAACAAGGTTTTAAGAGGAAGAATCCATGGGAACAGTGAGAATTGAAGAAGAAAGAAATATAAAAGAAAAGGATTTTTGAACTATGAAGGAAAGAGATCTCTCTCTCTATGAAATACGTATGGCAACATGATGATGAAATTTTTTAAATGGCAAGGGAAAGGGTATTTATAGAGTGAACACGCAAACTCTTGACGGACCAAAAGTGTGGGTAATCATTACCCAAATCATATTAGAGGAGTTCCTAAAGAAACGTGTGTCTCCTCGAGACACTAAAATACACTTCATGTAGGGATCTTCTAATAAAAGCATTGAATTCTCATAAAAGTAATGATTTGTTTTTAGAGTAACCTCGAATTCATAATGATTCCTGATATTTCATACAAAAATCTTCGCTTTCCACCCAAATGAACACTTTTTGCATGAAGGGGCTAGTGTAGATGGGTACCAACCTAACGTTTCATAAGAAGTAAGTTTATACATGAGTGAGTCCAAAATAATAAGTCAAAGTAGTGGGTAAGCAACCCCAAGCCTGCGATAGGGTGCCAAGTGAGTGGACCCAAGACAGAGAGGAGGTGCCATGTGAGTAACCCCAAGGTAGTTAGTAAATGGCATGTAAGTAACCTCAAGCTAATGGGGGAATGTCAGGCAAGTGGATCCAAGCCAACGAGGTGGTTCCATGCGATCAACCCCATTACAAGTAGAGAAATACCATATAAGAAACCCCAATTCAGCGAGGGGTTACCATGAGAGTGGGTCCAAGTTAGTAAGGAGATGTTTTGTGAGCATCCCCAAGATGACGAGGGGGTGCTTAGCGAGCAGCCCCAAGCACGTGATAGATATAAGTTTACATGGATAATATTTACTAACACTTTATTATTTTTTTTATACAAAAATACTTAGTAAAAAGCCTTTGTCGAGCAAGCAAGGCTCGAGCGGATGGCCAGTTGGGATCCTTTGGGAGTTTTTTATTTGGAGGCTAAAAGGTAAATCTTGTTGGGAAAGCTAAAGCCCAACCACTTCAGTAACTTAGGAAAGAGCAGATAATATATAGAGGAAACTAAGAGCTAACTCAGACTTACATAGTTCATACTTAATAAAATAGGTGAGAAACCAAGGCACTACTCACAAAACCATTTTAAGTTTTAACATTGGCGAGTGGATCTCAAGGTCACTCGTAAGTTTTCAATAAATTGTTTACCAAGTAACCGTTGGAATATATTTATAAAATCATACTTTTTGACATTATGCACGACATATATTCTTTGACTTTGGGTTAGACCAGATGTCATCTCTCAGAGTGGACAAATGACAAATAGTAAAATAGGACAAAAAGTACAACTCGGATATTATCACAAAAATATCCATTTGGCGCACACACCAAATCAACTCTTGTATTTGGCAATAAATAAATCACTTGAGTAAGTTCAAGATAGAACATAATTGAATCACTATTACTCTGCATAAATATACACAGAAAATATTCTCTCCCTGCTCTCTCCTAGGTACATGAAGTGCTTGGCTCTACACTTCTAAGAACCATCACTTCCAAGTGATCACAATCCTCTTTGTTTACTGAAAAGATCATATTCAATCATTGTCTTCCTCACTAAGCAATCATAAAATTTTCACCTTATCATGAAAGTTAGCTTTCAACCACTTGCTTCTCTTGAAGCTTTGAACACCTTGAAGGCAGCTTCTATTGAAGTCGGTCATGCCTCACCCAATTCAATATATTCATAGACCTTGGTACCACTACCCTCCTTATATATATATATGTTGAAATAAGAAAAAGGAACAAAATTAGCCAATGTCAAAATCTTACATTAGAAAATAATGTGGTTGAGTCTTGGATTAGGTCTCTCTCTTAAAGATGTTGTATCGATCTCACCAAAATTGTGATGATGTTCTTGTAACGACCTTCACCCTCGGGATAAAATAACCTCCATAATAATTTATGTTCTCGAATTGTCATAGCACAATAGACAATTTGTACTAACCACCCATTCGTAATTAATTGCTCAATACCACAAAATTATATTTGGTGGGAAATAGTAATTTCGTGAGGAAAACATTTGTGGCAAGAAAATTTCTGAGAGAGATAGAGTTTTATGTGTATTAATAACAATGAATGAACTTTTAATTTATGGAAGAATAAATTAAACGTTTATGACTATTAAACTTGTGTTTTGTACACTTTTACCGAAAATGTTTATTTTCACCTTTACTTTACAATATAAGAGTTTTCAGCATATAAAACCTGTAAAGGTATGCACTCGCTTTTAATAAAGATCTGATACCAATTTGTCAAACCTTATGTGTGATAAAGATTCGAATAAATGAGCAAATTCCAATCACAAACTTATTTAATTAGAGTCAATTTATGAATCAAATTAATTTATCCCTTCACATCAACTAGCTACGTGCGTGCAGTATCAAACCAACATAAATAAAATATGCGACACAAAATGTCAGGAAAATCCCCTTAGGAAAAAACCATTTTATTTCACTATAATTGTAAATAGCAACTTGCATAGTTAAAATCAAATACGGTTGTTTGACACATGAATACCCGCAGGTGTCACTCGGTGTCGTCAATAATGAATTACGCGCAACAATCCACAAGAACCACAGTCCTATCTTAAGCCCAGGAACATCGCAACACTCCTTATGAACCGCAGTCCAAATCAGCAAAGATCCACAAGCAGCGAACCTCAAAGATCTCAGTCTTAAATCAGTAAAGAAATTCCCTCAAGTTTTCCTCAATGACACACATCCATATGATGTAGAAAATACTTCCACAAAAATATGAACACCAGCAATATTTTGTTCTAGGGTCTCAAAAGATTCACAAAACTATATGGAAATTTTCGTGAATAAAAACTGAGTTTTGGACTCAAAAAATATAAAGACTTGTTGAATATGGACTCTCAAAAACGTCTCTCAAAGTCTTAAACAAATACACCACCGAAATAGGTATATATAGGATTTTAGAAAATTTGAGGCGGTGTAAAATTCATCAGGTCCGGACCGGTTAGTTTTTTATCATTATCATATCGATCTTGTCAGACGGTTTTCCATGTATAAAAATACTAGCCGGATTGATTCATTTTTTTCTTTAACAGATCGGTCCCGTTTGTAAAAATTATTTCTTCCTTAACTTGCCTCGGTTTTATAAAAACATTGTAGTAAAAATTTCTCAATACTAAAATTAAACTTTAAAGAACTTAAAATCCAACCTTACCAACGTTATTTTGTCAAGGCTTTGTTGAAGATTTCTTGACATTCGGATCCATCTTGATGCGTGTATATTCTTGACCATTCCTTCGAAATTTGTAGCGGTATAAGACATACTAACATATAAGCGGACACGAAAAAAATGTCCTTACAAATCTCCCCCTATGTCTGTGCCGATACAAACTAAAAATATCTGAATTATCAATCTAAAAAATGACCTATACAAATCTACCCTCCCAAGAACAAAAGTGGAAAGATAAACTATCAAGTCGTTAACCTTTCCTTCAATAATCAAATCTTCAAACCTTAAAGCTTTTCTCATCAGGGTATGCAATATAATGATCTTCAATTGTACCTACACCCATGAGACAAAGCAAATACATCGTGATGTATCGAGTTTCAAATGATATAAGCATAAACATGAAAGTATAATCAATTCTCCCCCATTATTAAACTCCCCCATAAAGTCATAATTCGTTCTTCCCATTTTTATTTGTCCGAAATAGACAAGGAAAAGAATAAACAATATAAATCAAATCGGGGTGTCACGGTAAAGAAGGCAAACAAACTATTTTTGATTTTTCAGATTTTTCATACAAAGATGCAAAAAATGATGTTACAAAAAATCACACACCATGTATTTATACTAAGATAATCAAATAATGGAAATTTAATGAATGGGTGTGAACAAATTCGATAGGAAAACCAACCCAGTCATGTTATGTGTGCACGATGCTTAAGTGTACTCCTAACGAATGAACATTAAAATAGTCCTTAGGTGTAAAATTGTTGAATTTATATGACATTGTCTTAATCATATCAACAAATCAAAGTATAAATGATTTCCACACCAATAACGTCCAAAACTATGTAATGCTTTTTCATGACTTTCAAGGACGTGAAAACCGTTTTAAATTCCATCCAAACTCCCTCATTAAAAGATAATGCTTTTTATTTTTCTTATGAGATGATGAAAGTAAAATCTATTGGCCCATTTTTGGCGTATATATCTTTTTATTGGCTTTCAATTTGTTTATTTTCGGGCTCTTTTAAACCTCATTGGACCCCGGATAATTTTCAATTCCTCACTTTTTTAGGTCCATTTAAATGATGGCTTAATTGCAAAGGATAAATGAGTACCTTTCATAGCCTTCCCCATTTTTCAAAATAAATCACACAAACTCACAAACGGTTTATATCATGCACTATTTTTTGTCAAATTTTATCGCATTTGGTTCGTTATATAGACATAATTGAGATGGAAACACTCAACCAGCATGTGATAGATAAGCACAAAAGTTAAACAAATTCGTGTAAGTGTCCAATAAAGGACAAATGAGGCAAACATGTAGGTAGCAACACTATATCATCTCAAAGACTCCAAACTTTGTAAATCACCTGAATACCACAACATATTGTCTCAAAACACTATCAAATAGTTACATGGATATGGAATGAAATTGTGACTCGGTCATCCTAAGTGTGCATTCATATATGGTGTAAATAGAATACAAAAATCTTTTTGTCTTTTTTAAAAAATTTATCAAAATAAAATCTTTTTTGTATTTTTTCAAATATGATCCCCAAAAAATATATGAATGGACATACAAAAAAATTTACACGTCATAACACTAGCAAACATATATCATGAAGCATAACTAGTGTATGACAAACATGAAAACACAATCATCTATATGATATGGAAATAGAAGAATCATGTGCAAGCAACGGAGAATCAACTACTCTAATATCTATTTCTACTAAAAGTGATTTCCTAACCCAATTAGGTGTGCAATGACTCATGGGGGTTATGGGGAACCAAGGGAACACTAGACTTAAACTTCCTACGGCCTTTTCAAAGATCAAAACAAAAACGCCTAAGGTGCCCTTTCCTACCATAATGTGAACGCGTGTAACGACACCTATGGGTTGACCTTTTCTAACATCCTTGGAAATGATTGACCCTATAAAACAAACTATCGTTTTGGCTTTAACACTCAAAGCATGAGAACAAGAAGAGCCTTTACCATCACTACACAAACTACTCGAGTCTTTCAAATTATTTTTCAACTTCAAAATTTTAGACTCAAGCAAAGAATTAGACTCTTCCAATTTGAGGGACTCCTTTTTCAAATCATCAATCAAACCTAAAAGGTTATCTCACTCACTCTCAATTAAAACAAATTTATCCCTGAGAGTCTTTTCGCGTGTCGTAACATGATTAATTAAACTATTATCCTTAATGGCAAAAATAGGAACCCTAGAATTTTTAAAGTCCTTCAACTCTTTTTCTAAAATTAGGACTTTATCATCAACTCCTTTTTGGAAAATTGTAAAGCATTAAAGTCCTAGTCCAAAGAAATAAAAAATTTATGAAAAAAACCTCTTTGATTTTGAATCGTTTGCAAAAGACCCATCGTTGATTTAAAATGAGAATTTTCTTTTTTCAAAACCATAATTCTTTTCGCAAACGTCAAATTCAAACTATTTAAATCATTAAAACTTTGACTTGTGTCAATAGGAGGGAGCATCCAATTACGTAAGTGTTTCATTGAAAAATTGAGAATTTTCACAAAACAGATTTTCCAAAAAAAATCAGTATCACACACTTTATACAGAAAATAGGAATACGCGATAAATTAGCGTAACTTGTCTGATACCAATTTGTAAAAGTATGCACTCGCTTTTAATAAAGCTCTAATACCAATTTGAAAAACCTTCTGTGTGATAAAGATTCGAATAGATGCGCAAATTCCAATCGCAAACTTATTTAATTAGAGTCAATTTATGAATCAAATTAATCCAGCCCTTAACATCAAGTAGCTACATGCGTGTAGTCTCAAACCAATATAAATAAAATATGTGACACAAAATTTCAGGAAAAGTCCCCTTAGGGAAAAACCTTTTTATTTCACTATAATTGTAAATCTCATTACATGGCTACAATGAAATACAGTTGTTTGACACACGAATACTCGCAGGCGTCGGTCGGTGTCATCAGCAATGAATTACGTGCTGCAATCCACAAGAACCGCAATCCTATCTTCAGCCCAGGAACACCGCAACACTCCCTATGGACCGCAGTTCAAATCAGCAAAGATCCACATGCAGCGAACCTCAAAGGCCTCAGTCCTAAATCAACAAAGGAACTCCATCAATTGTTCCTCAATGACACGAAGCTATATGATGTAGAAAATACTTCCACAAAAATATGAACACCAACAAGATTGTGTTCTAGGGTTTCAAAAGATTCATAAAAGTATATAGGAATTTGGGTGAATAAAAACTGAGTTTTGGGGCTCAAACAATACGAAGACTTGTAGAATATGGACTCTCAAAAACGTCTCTCAAAGTCTTAAATAAATACAACACCGAAATAGTTATATATAGGATTTTAAAAAATCTGAGGCGGCGTAAAATTTATCAGGTCCGGATCGGTTACTTTTTTTTCATTATCCGATCAGTTTGGTCAGACGGTTTTCCCAATATAAAAATGCCAGCCGAATTGGTTTGTTTTTCTTCTTTGATGAATTGGTCCGGTCTGTAAAAATTATTTCTTCCTTAACTTGCCTCGGTTTTATAAAAATATTTTAGTGAGAATTTCCCAAAACTAAAATGAAACTTTAAAGAACTTAAAACCCAACCTTACCAACGTTATTTGTCGAGGCTTTGTTGAAGATTTCCTGACATTCGGATCCATCTTGATGTGCGTATGTTCTTGAACATTCCTTCGACGTTTGTAGTTGTATATGACATACTAACATGTAAGCCGACATGAGAAAATGTCCTTACAAAACCCAACTCCATTAAGTGGACTTCTTTAATTTTAAAAATTTACTCTTAAGTCCAACTCCATTAAGTGGACATGACAAAAATGACACTTTTGTACTAAAATATCATTTTATCATTCCAAAACTTATATTTCCAATTTATTAACTTTTTGCCTTCTATACTTTTTATTATCACTTTATGTGTTCATGGTATTATATTTAAAACTAACTTTCCAAAATAATACTTGTGTTTCTAAAGATTACTACTAAATTCATGCTTCTCATATAATGACACTTTTGGTCCAAAAACTACACCGTTGACATTTCAAGACTTTTTCTTATAATTGTACAAATTTTCATTTTATATTTTGTATCCTTATCATTTTATGTGTAAATATTACTATATTTCGTATTTTATCCTCAACAAGTTACTATTTTCATTTTCAGTTCCTTAATTCTTAACCTTGTTAAACTTTCTTCGCATAAAGTAGCCTCATTTTATGGGAGGAATATGATGATATAAACAATATTATTATTTCATATTCTAAGACTTTTTTAAATCAATTTTCAGCACAATAAATCCATTTCCCATAACTACATATGTTTTTTTATGAATGAAATTATTTATGCCTAATAAACCCATGTATGCATCTTTCATTTCTTCACCAAGTCCCACTTATCATTTGTCATGAAATAAGTAGTTTAAACAATATTTTCATAAAGAATTCTGAAATTTTAGCTCAATTCAAACATTAACTTTTCACCTTTTTTATCACATATTTATCCACATGTATTCATATATAGTGATAATAAGCATAAATAGTTATGTAAATCATACATATGTATACATATAACCAGCATGCTTGATTTCAAACTTTAAAATAGTGTAGAACCCTTAACCTCGTGAAGATATAAATTCTTTGAAGAATATGTAAAAAAATCCCAAATGAGCTTCAAGTTCCAAGATGCTTGCAAGTTTTCTTCTCCAAATAAAAACCCTCAACACAGTCATTAACTATTAATAATTGGAAGGTGGATGTCTTTAGGCTACTTGTTTGAGCAAGAAAAGTATACTAAAAATCTTAGTTTAGGTGGTGCGTAATAACTCAGCAGAATTTAGGGTGATTGCGAGGACAAAGTCCCTCACGCCTCACACTTATAATACTCCTAGAGATATGCAGCTGGTTCTCCATCTCTCAATAATCAAACCACCATACTACATGGGGTAGGTAGTATAAAAATATGGGTTGAAATCATACGGTCGGTCCCTAATCAACCCATATGGTGACATCTGAAAAAGAGCTGAAGGTTGTTGTCTCGGGTATATCGGACCCATCCGGAATGATTTTCAGATCAATATGAAATTCAATCCAAAATTAATTTTTTTATAAATGTTGGCCCACATCAATAATTATTATTTTAGTTTTGAATTTATCTTGACCCGAGTTTACAACCGTACAAATTCTATGAAATATAAATTTTATTGAAAATTTTGACTCTTTACTATTTCACATAATCCAGTTTAAAATGAGTAATGCGTACATAGTACTTGACATTTATGAATTTTTTGCTTTAAATTTTATTATATAATTAATTCATTTAAATAATCGGATAATTTCCTGTAATGTGATTTTATTAATTTAACAAAAATCCTAGCGTTATAGTTTTTTTCTTTTGGAAAGTCTTGATGGTTCAATAAACTACGGCATTAGTATATCAATAGTATTTTATGATTGTCAAGGCATAGTAGTGACAAAAGTGTGTTGGTATGTTATATTATCCATCTCTAAATAATTCCTATGTGATTATGTTTCCTTTCTATGAGTAATTTTCTCAAGGACTACATCATTGTATCCTTTGTGAGATAAAATGTAAATTATCATGTGCTTGTTACCTTAGTTTGAATGGTTGTGATATTATAGTTTTAGTCATATTCTATGTATTTGAAAAGTTCATTGAACTGAATTTTCACCCTCTTAAAACTGTTTGTATTAATACTCTTTGAATCTAGCCTTATGTGTTTTGTAATTAATACAAAAACTATAATAAAAACTTTAGAAGCAAGGACTATTATATCCCAATCTTACCACTTTGGATTGGCAGTTATATGTCTATAATTGTGTTTGAATTTGTGAAAATAATTATACCAAGAAGATGGGAAGTCATTTAGGAGCCTTGTTCAGCATCTCTTATTATGTAAAGAAATTTTCTTCCTAAACTAGAGATTATTAAGACCTGTTGTGTATTGTGGAATTATACACTCGTCAGTCCTCAATATTTTGTTTTATTAACATTTATATATACTAGCTAGTACACACGTGCATTGCACATGTAACTCTAGCTAATGGAAATGGTGAAATTATTTTTTAAAAGCAAAATTTATTATTAGAATGTATGTGGATGAAAAATGTGAGATTGAATGTGGGGAATGTATATTAAAATAAACCAATTGAGTGATACTCATTAATGTTCGTTATATGTATGTAGCCAAATATTTGTGGTCGTAGAGGTGATCAAATTTGTGATTGATTGCAAAGAGTGGAGAATGTATATTAAAATAAACCATGTTATCAATCATTATGTTATTTCTTAGGTTTGTAATTATATTGTTGTTTTTTTAAGAAAAAAGGTATACTAGTGATAAAAGTCTTGATAGTAATGACAAAAGTAGTGTTTTTATGTTATAGTACCTTTCTCTATTTTATTTTTTTAATGGAATGTATATCCTTTTATGAACAATTTATGCAGAATCCATAACTATGCCTCATTAAAATGGGGTAAAATAAAATGTACCCTATTGTATGCTTCATTGACCATTGTTGATATGTAAATAAACTTTTAGTGAAAATTATGGTTTGTTTAATTGCTATGAAATTCAACACCAATTTTTATTTTGGCTCATTTTCTTTGCTTGCTGGGAATTTTAGCTAACTTTTAGATAGTCTACAGCAACAGTTATAGAAGGAATGAGCTAAATGATAAGCTTGTTCATCTATTCAATTTTGAAAAGAAACTCACTTTGAAATTTTTTAATGTGAAAACATCTTTAAAAGGGAAAATTCGCAAGTAAATGGCGTTGTAGTTGTTTTTCATTTTATTTTATTAAAAATAGTATAGGGGCATTTGTTGCAAGAATTAAAAATTAGAGTGTATCCTTTTAAGATGTATTTGATTATACATAATAGGAGTTAGGTTCATGTATCACAAAATTTAACCATTAAGACCCACCATATACTTCATAGTCAACCTTCAATGTTCATCTCGTATATAAACATTTGGTATATGTTGAATTCAAATATGGGTGTTTTTAATAAATATGGGTGTTTATTCTCGTATATAAACATTTGGTACACAAGCATTTCTATCCCCCCACCCCACCCACACCCACCCACACATTTAATAAACCTACATTATTATGCTTTAACCCACTCCACCCATTGGGGTGTATATATAATTTGAGTGTCACTCTAAAGTTATAGAAATGGTTATTTGATGTTCGCACACATATTTTCTCTTATTTAGGTTTTGCATGTTTTTCATGTTTGTGAAATATATATATATATATATATATATATATATATATATATATATATATATATATATATATATAGAGAGAGAGAGAGAGAGAGAGAGAGAGAGAGAGAGAGAGAGTTACCATAATGTGAAATTTTTATTCTAAAGGATTACGTTAATGTGAGAGGTCAAGTACTAAACTTATATACTATGCAGATGTTTTTCAATTGTTAATGACAATGGAGTTTAATTCCATATAGGAATTAAAATTAAATCAATGGAAATTGTAATAGCAAAAAAAAGAGTTAAAAATACATCTTCTCTTCTTTATTGGTTCCATCCTTACATGTCGTGGATTAAAAAAAAAACTATTCAAGACACAAGATAGAACCAATTAAGTTATTTTTTTTTAATTTTCTCATATACACAAGTCCTTCACTATGATAATAATGGTGTACTTAATTTTAATGAATAGTGTAGTTGTTAAAATCCTATCGGTATTTTTTAAACACAATTAAAATCGATCAGAATAATAATCATTCACAATCACATAGAAAAATAATATGTATGTGGTTCGGCAACGAACGTACATCCACAGGGTGTTACTCTCTCTTTATTGATCGTCTCCTGATAACAAATATTGCATTACCCCTTGTCATGGGATGAGGGTTACATTTATAGAGAAAAAAAAGAGTTTGAGCCATGTGGAACTTCATAACCTTATAGCTATCAGAACTTTAAAAACGCAATGCTATATGGATTCACTTATATCTTAGGTCACACACCCAAAGATTCAATTGTTATCCAAATTTTATTTTATTTGGAATTAGTTGTGCATGAAAGATAAAGTCCAAACTAGTATTCCAAACCACATAATCAAACCAAGAAGAACATAAATTGAGGATTTTTGGGCAAAACCTTTAATTCAGAACTCTATCAGAATAAACAGATGCAAAATGACTTACAGACTACTTAGAGATCCACTAAGCATAACACATTGTTGGTCTTCAAGTCTTCAAAAAAATTTGATGCAGTCCAGCACCACCCACATGAATCAGCTCTTCCCTCGGTATCCATCGATCATCCTCAGAAGTGTGGAATCATTTTTTCTTTAGTCGTAGAGTCGCAACTCCATAAATTAGTAGTAGAGAAATGGGTTTGATATAGATAGGAACTAGGGTTTGATAAACCCAACAAATCATTCTAGGTACGAAGATGATTTGGAAAATAAAAATGTTGATATAAAGCAAAAATTGTGGTACTGGTATAGAATTTCATTTCGTCAAAAGATAATGAAAAACTCTTCACGAGAATTGAGTTTCTAGAAAGCACAAATTTTAAGGCAGTAAGATTCATTCAAAAGAAAAAGGGACTTTGTTCGAAGTTTTGTTCTAACGAAGTCCATTCACATTCGAATGAAAGGCATATCTCATTCGAATGAGCTTCTAATGTAATTTCAACAAGATTAGTTCAGTTAAGCACAAACCATATGTCAGAATCTTGATAGAAGTTCATTCTTACAACCTAAGAACTTGGTTCCAACCAAAATGCAACCTTGTTTGAACCAACTAAAATTTTCGTTCTAAAGAGAACATTGACGCCGTTCGAACGAGGTTCACGTTTCGTTTCTAACGAACTCAGAAAGATATATATATTTTATTTTAAAATCCTTTTATAAAAATGCCTTAAGTTAAATCAAAAACATAAATATCATATACCTCCATATTGTGATGTGACAGTTTCATTGGCTTAAACTTCAAAACGCTGCTGAGTCACTATCATTTCTTCATGGAAGCATATTCGGATAAAATATTAGGTTTGTAATGGGATACAAAAGTATCTAAGCTATTCCGGTAAAAAATAAAATATTGAAACCCAAATCAAACCAATAAGACAATGTAGTACTATTGTCTTCCCAAACCCAATACATAATGACTTTCGAGACTTTGTCTTCAAATGAAATTATTCATATTTTGTAGCACATGAGATCATCATCAAGTGGAAGAGACCTACACACATGAAATTAAATAATATATTGACGCATACGAGAGTTTAGAATAGAATAAAAACTATCCCTCAATTTATTCTCCCCCTTTTTGTTCGTAATAGACAAAGGGTTAGAAACTAAGCTTGAAAAGCACATATCACCCTAATCCAAATGAAATATCATCACAAAAATAATAAATTAATCACATACGATGAGATTTCAAAAAGTGGAATGCAGAAGAGTGGAACCTGAAGTCGATAGCCTTTTGGAAATTTTTTTATTTTTCATTTGTTTGCATGTATAAAAGGTATATGTACAAAAGGTACATATAGATACAAAATGCATAATACCAGGGAATAACACTAAAATATCCAAATCATGAAAAGGGAATCTAATTGTGTAACATTTTCCATGGGTAAATCAAAATAATTATTCAAAATAAAGGAACATGAAGTCAATGAGATATTCTAAAGAAATAACTCAATATCAACCTTAGGTGTAAGAATGGTAAACAAAATGAAATTGATTTGACTTATACAGAACGCCATGAATTTAAATGCTATTCAAATCAATAATGCCAAATTATTTAATGCTTTTCAAGATAGGCCATTGTGCAAATCTATTGTTCTTTTACTTTATTGCACCCTCAAAATCTCACATATTTGAGAATTCACTCTCAAATTATTTGAAGATATCATAATGCTCATGTGTAGGAAAGCATCAATGAAAATAAAATTGGTCTTAACTCTTCTATTTTTGTTTGTCGTTAATATTTTAATCTCTTTTACAAATGGAGACTTTTAACGCAAATAGAAGGTCCTCTTTTGTAGCACCTTTCCATTGCTTAACATATAACAAATTTTTTGGGACGAAAAATTTGATTAATGGTTCTTACAAGCACAAAATATCTCTATTATATTTGGTTTATTATTAAACATTATTGTGATGAGAACACCGTATTCGACATATAACAAGCAAGTACAATTTACGAAAATTCCATGCACATGTGCAATAAAGGTGATAAAGAATCTAACATGAAGAAAGTAATCATCAATATACAAATGAGATGCTAGTCACGCATTATTAAGTACACTAAAGAAATGAAGCCGTGTATCAAAATACCATGAAAAAGTCGCACGAGTGGATGGAATAAAGTTGTGATCCGAATATTTTAAATGCACATCCATATACAGTGAAAAACAAAATAGAAAAATCTTGTTATCTTTTTCAAAAAAAATAATATATTTTTTAATTTTTCAAACTTTTTCTAAAAAAACAAAAATCTTTTTGCATTTTTCAAGCTATATAAAAAAGCATAAAGATATATAAATAAAAGAACACAATTAAAATACAATCTAGCAATAAGGATAAATGATATGAGCATGATAATCACCTTAGACTAGATAAAATGCCCGAACTCAATTAATGGAGAAAATATCCAAAGACTTCCAAAATTTTTTGAATCTAAGTGCATCTAAAGGTTTCGTGAAGATATCAACTAATTGACATTCGAGGCTCACAAAGTTAAAGCACGTGATCTTCTCCTCAACGAGATCACAAAATAAATGCTCATGTATCCTAATCTACTTCGTACGAGAATGTTGGACCAGATTAAGGGATATATGAATTGAATTCGTATTATCACACGAAATGGTCATAGTTCCTTGGATAATCCAATAATCTTCCAATATTTGCTTCATCAACTCTCAGCAACTATATACTCGACCTCCTCCATGGACAAAGAAATGTAGTTTTTCCTCTTAATCAACCAAGAGACAAGTGTAGTGAGAGTATACCAGCAATCAATGCCAAACTTATTTAATTAAATTCCAATTTCAATCCCAGTAAGTTCAAACTCTTACAAATAAACGTGATTGACTAATGAAATAATCTAAGCATGCAAGACAGTCACAATTGAGGAAAAATTCCCCACAGGGGCAAAACCATCTTATTTCCACTATAATTTATAAATATCGGTTTACACGGATTACAATGAAAATACAAGTGACATACGAAATACCCGCAGGCATCGGTTCGATGTCGTCAGCAAGAGGTCCCGCAAGAACTCCAAGTGGTCGGTAATAGAAAAGCGTTTTCTTCTCCACAAGTGTACTCCAGATGAGTAGAACAATCTTTTTAGGGGTTTAGAGGATTCACATAAAGGATTGGGAATTGTTTGTGAATCAAAAACGGATAAAAACCTTAAAAATTATGTCTAAAAACTGCTACTGTTATGCAGAAAATGAGGGTCTCCAGACTTAGGAAAATGTGTAGAATGTACATTGTTTAAATAAGCAGTTTGAGGCAGTGGGTCGTTCGAACGACATACGATGTCGTTTGCACGAAAGCATCTCTCGTTCGAACGAAAAAACATGTCATTTGAACGATATCAGTGATGTGTCTAAAACTCCTCTTCTTTTTACAAAAAGATATTAACCTGATAAACATTTTTCAGACTTCAAAATTTATTTAAAATATTCCCAACTATTTATGCAAATAACAAAAACTCCAATTAAAATTATTTTACCTTAAATACGTGGAGTAGTGGGAACGGTTGAAGAGCACGATCCTTGAGACATGATGCGCATACAAAGATGATGGATGCATTGATTCGGTTCAAGGCCGTCGAAGATGATTGTGGAGACGTGTCAAATGTAGCGGTATCAGACATACTAAATTGTGATCTAGGATACTTAAAAAATTCCTAGATTTTACCCCAGACATTTATAACACATGTCCTTACAAATCTCCCCCTATGTCTATACCGGTACATACATAAAAAAAGTCCGAATTATTCTTCCCAAAATAAAACCAAATGACATACAATTTAATATCCCCATTAAATCCGAAAACTGGAAATATTAAATGCATGTCTTCACAAAATTTGATCATCTTCAAATCTTCAACTCTTCAATCTTTCTTTGTCATCATCAGGGTGTGCAAAAATGATTCTCAATTTTGATACCTCCACAAATGAGACAAGAAGGAAATACCCGTGATGCGCAATAGTTTGAAATATAATGATAAGCAAAACAAAATATCAATTATGTGCAAGCAAATCACTATGAAAACAAACAAAAGTATCTCCCATAATTCGTTCTCCCCCTTTTTATGATGTCCCCAAATAGGCAGATATGAAGAACAATGCAAATGGAGAATGTTAAAAGGTAATAAAATTTCTCTTTTTGAATTTTACAAAAAAAATCAAAGTAAAAAAAATCACACCATGAAAGAGCACCAAAATAACCAAGTCGGTGATAGTGGATATATAGGGATGTGAACAATTTCAACAGAAAAATCAATACATACAACCATAACATATGTGCACGATGAATGTTGGATATTCCTAACGAATGAACTCAACATTTTCCTTAGGTGCAAAAATTGTGGAATTAAACGGAAATTGACTCAATCAAATAAGCAAATCAAAGCTCAAAGTGATTTCCACACCAATAACGTCCAAAACGTTTGAAATTCTTTTTCATGACTTTCAAAGACGTGCAAACTCGTTTTTCATTTCTTTCCATCCAAACTCCCTCATAAATAATTATACATTATATTTTTCTTTTGAGGTGATGAAACTAAAACCTATTGGCCCATTTGATTTGGCATATTTTTTTTTGTCATTTAGTTTTTTTGGGCTCTTTTTCAAACGGTGGCTTTTTCGATGATTAATTTTGAATTCTTGCAGCCCTTTCCCGTGATTCACTCATCATATTTTGTTGCAATTAAAAACGGTTTTTACATGCACTACTATCTTGTCAAGTGTTATCCCATTTTAGTCGTTGTATAGACTGAATTGAGATGGAAACACTCAAGCCAATATGTGATAGACAAGTGCAATACTTAAATAATATCGTGCATGTGTGCAATAAAGGAGATAAGGTGACAAACAAGTAGAAGATATCACTAATCGCATCTCAAAGGCTCCAAAAAATGTAAAGCACATGGATGAAATGATGTAGCATCTCAAATCACTATCAAACAGTCATGTGGAAAATGGAATGAAGTTGTGACTATGGTTATCTTAAAAGTTCATCCATAAATGGTGTAAACAAAATACAAAACTCTTTTTTTATTTTTCAAAAAAAAAAATATAAACATAAAATCTTTTTCGCTTTTTCTAAAATTTTCAAAAAAATAAAATCTTTTTGCATCTTTCAATTTTTTCAAAAAAATAAAAATCAAACAAATAATGATACAAATGATATAATCTAGAGATAGGAATCAGATGATATGAACATGAAACATGCATCCTACTCTAGACATGGTGACCACTCCTCAGTCAACTGTGCAAATTCCTAAAGACTTCCTAAGATTCTAGAATCTAAGGGCATCTAAAGGCTTCGTGAAGATATCGGCTAACTGGAGGTCGGTAGATACAAAACTCAAGGATACGACCTTTTCCTCTATAAGCTCTCGAATAAAGTGCTCGGGTATTCTAATGTGTTTTGTGCATGAATGTTGGACTGAGTTATGGGATATGTGTATCACACCTGTGTTATCATAAGAAATATTCATGGTGTCCTGTGATATCCCATAATCCTCCAACATCTGCTTCATCCACAAAAGTTGCGTGGAATAACTCCCAATGGCTATGTACTCAGCCTCCGTAGTGGACAAAGAGATGGAGTTTTGCTTCTTGCTCAACTAAGAGACAAGAGGATAACCAAAGAAGAAACTACCACCAGATGTGCTCCTACATTCATCTGCATCCCTGACCCAATCGGCATTCGAATAGGCAGATAAACGATCACTGGTATCAAAGTAATACCAAATGACAAGTGTGAGAGTCTGTCCCACTCATGTATTTGATAATATGTTTAAGAGCGAGTAAGTGTGACCCTTTCGGGGATGCTTGATATCATGCACAAACTCCAACACTAAAGTCTATGTCGGGACAATTGGTAGTCAAGTAGAGAAGACTACCTATCATACTCCGATACAAGGTTTGCTCTACGTCCTTGCCTAAAGTGTCCTTGCTAAGCTTAGTTGTGGTACCCATCGGTGTACCTGCGTGCTTAGTGGAGTCAATACCAAATTTCTTCACAAAGACTCTAGCATACTTGGATTGAGAGATGAACATGCCATCCTCTAGCTAACGAACCTGGAGACCAAGGAAAAAAGTAAGCTCACCAACCATGCTCATATCAAACTCACTCTTCATCTCCTCCTCAAAGTGTTGAGCAATCTGGGAGCACGTGGACCCAAAGACTATGCTGTCCACATAGACCTGGGAAACCAAAATAGCACCGTCATCTCTCCTGCTGAACAACATCATATCAACTCCCCCTCTCTTGAAACCACGGTCTAAGAGATAGGAAGTAAGCCTCTCATACTAAGCACGGGATTCTTACCTTAAACTATACAAGGCTTTCTTCAGATAGTAGACGTGATCAGGGTGCTTAGGGTCTTCAAACCCCTTTGGTTGTTCCACGTAAACCTCCTCCTATAGAATTCCATTCATAAAGGAACTCTTCACATCCATCTGATATAACTTTAACTGCAGATGACATGCGATGGCGAGTAGTAAAAGGATGGACTCAAGCCTCGCAACAGGAGTGAATGTATCATCAAAGTCCACACCGTCTATTTGTATCTAGCCTTGAGTGACTAACCTAGCCTTATTTTGGAAAATAGTACTACTCTTATCCACCTTATTCTTGAAGATCCACTTGGTACCTATCATATTTATCTCAATAGGTCGGGGGATCAGTTACTAGACATCATTCTTTATAGACTGAAGCAACTCATCCTGCATAGCACATATCCAATGTTCATCTTTGAGTGCTTCCTTATAGTTCTTGGGCTCGACTTTGGACTTGTACCAAAGATGGCTAACAACGCTCTCTAACTGAGCACGAGTTTTGACCCCTAGGGTGGGATCTCCTAGAATAGTAGAAGGGTCAAGACTCTCGCGAAACCAAGCTGGAGTGTCCCCTAAGTCAAGAATGGGGTCCACTCTGGGTATGGGAGGCACAATGGGATCATCAGTTGAAAGTGCGTCACCCTCACCCAAAAGGTTATAATCAACCAACGTCGGCGGTTCGTCATCTTGCACGGTGATGTTTATTGACTCCATAACCTTAGAGCTATTCAGGTTACTCACCCGATAAGCTCTACTGGACGATGAATAACCTAAAAATATCCCCTCGTCGCTCTGGGAGTCGAACTTTCCTAATTGCTCTCTATCCCGTAGGATGTTGCATTTTCTTCCAAAGAAAAAAAAATATGAAACGTTGGGATTCTTTCCATTCCACAATTCGTAGGGCATCATAAGTGTGAGTGGACGAAGATATACCCTATTCACCATATGGCATGCGGTAGATGCCGCCTCTGCCCAAAATCTTCTTGCAACTTTATGACCCAAAAGCATAGATCTATCCATCTCCTGAATCATCTGATTCTTCCTCTCAATAATCCCATTTTGCTAAGGAGTCCTAACCGTCGAAAATTCGTGTGTTGATTCTGAGGCTATAACAGAAAAGATCTACTTTTGCTTATTTAAACTCAGTTTCGTTGTCACTACGTATTCTATTGATAGTGACACCGTGTTGATTTTACAGGACATGGCACTTGGTCGTAAGAAAATCCACAACATCGGATTTCTCTCGTAGAAAACCTATAATCGAGTAGCGTGAGAAATCATCTACCACCACGAGAATGTACCTCTTACCACCTAAAATCTCAGTATGAGTAGGACCCATAATATCCATATACATCAACTCAAGAACTCGTGAGGTGGTAATGGAATTTAACTTTCGATGGGGGCTACAAATTTGCTTTCCCAACTGGAAGGGTCCACAAACTATAGAAGTTTTCTTTTCAAATGATGGCAAGCCATGTACTAGGTCCTTTTTAACTAACTTCTCCAAATCTCAAAAATTTACATGACCTAGACGTTGATGCCATAAATCCATCGTTGGTGACTGTGGCGCTGTTGCAGACCTATAGCAATTGGCTTCAGTCCTCACCCCTTGCAATAGAAGTTTATCAGCTTGATCATAAACGTGGCATTCATTTTGGTCAAACTTTACTGCAAAGTCAGCATCGCACAGTTGGATAATGCTGAGTAAATTTCTTTCAATCCTTTGAAGTACAACACATTTTCTAGCTTAGGAAATCCTAGTAATTCTACTGTACCTTGTCCTACTATGCTAGACTTACTCCCGTCTCCGAAATTGACTTTAATTTCCTTTCGATCCTCTAGGGAGGTAAACAGAGAAATGTTACCATTCATGTGCCTGGAGCACCCACTATCAAAGTAACACTATAGAGAATTATGTGCTTTAAGAGAAACTTGAACAACAAGGGATTTTGCATTGTGTTTAAGCACCCAAGATGTGCTAACCTTCTGTTTTCCCATGTCATTGTTGACTCTAGTTGGGATTTTAGAAGTGTCCTCTGACGGCATAGAAATCCGTTGGAACTCTTCCACTATACTCTGAGATGTGGCTACTAGAAACTCAACTCGCTCTCTAAGACTCTCAAAATCAATAGTGGCATGTGACGGAGCAAAAGTACATCATGTTCGACCTAAACTATAGCAAAACTCATGAAGATGGCCTTTTCTTTTGCACAAAGTACAAAAATATGTAAACTTAGGCCTACTTCGACTTGCTTTTATTGGTCGAACGCTCTTTTGATTTTTAAGTGGGTGGCCATATGGATTTATAATAAACTCAGGAACTAGTTCCAATGTCGCATGGGACGTGGAACCATCAAAATCTATTCCTGGCCTCTCACCTTAACCCAAAGAAGGGGCGAGGAGCATCTTTCCCATCTTACCAGATCAGTCCTCAATTCTTACCTTGACTTCCCAGGCTCTCTCAAGGTCATGAGTGAGTTGGGAGACAAGGGCTTCCAGTTTCTCTAGTGTGTCTAGGGAGCAATGGACCTCACTCGTCAGATCATCCACTTGCTTAGTCAAGTCCCCTTTTTATTTCTCAAAAACCCTTTCTCTCTCTTCAAAAACTTTCTCTCTTTCCCTAAACAAATTTTCTCTCTACACACAAACTCTCTTTCAATACAGGCGGTCTCTCTCTCTCTCAACCCAGTGGACATGGAGGTATCTCTCTCTCGTCTCTCTCCTAAATCCTTCTCTAGAGCTTCTATCCTAAGATCTAACACTTTGTTACGCTTTTTGGTCTTGAAAGTATCAGCATATAAATCAGCGTACGCACATCGAAGATCACTATCTCTCTCACTTGCTTCTTCCTCCCCCTCGCTCACATCGTTGCCACTGTCGAGGTGTCCCTGTGAGCTTGCATCCTCATCATCGTGAGGAGCACTGTCATTACTCACAACACTATCTATGAATACGATGAAGTTACATTCATGCGGTGACTCATCTCTAGAGTCCATCGACTCAACCTCGCTATTGTCACTAAGGGTGGTGTTTAACGTAGCTTTATATTTTTCTAGACGTTTCAACCTAGTTACACACTCAAACCCCTGTGACATCTACCACCACATTCAAAGCACTCTCACCTTCTTTCTTAGGGGTGTCCTTTTTATCTTTCTCAAATTTCTTTTCAAATTATTTTTCTCAGAATTCTTTTTATCTTTAAAATTCCCATTTTTCTTTAATTTGAGAAATTTTTTGAAATTTTTAGCAAATAGGACCAAATTATCGAAGTCAAAATCAGAATTATAATCAGGCATCTCTTCCTCTCTTTTCTTAGAAGACTCACCTCCCTTTGACCTTCACTATTTCTGGCCTGGGCTTTAAGAGCTACTCCTTTCTCTTCTGATTTTTTCGTGTTTCGAAACATGTCGATTTCATAGGTATGTAGGTTTCCAACTAACTCTTCTAATTTCAGCCTACTCAAATTACTAAATGAATTTAACATAATGACTTTAGGGATAAATCTCTTAGGCAATGATCTCAAAATTTTCTTAACTTCTCTAGCATCAGGAATGTGTTCACCTAAGTTAAAACTAGTGTTTATGATATCAGATAAGTGTGCATAAAATTCATCGAAACACTCATTTTCATGCATGGAGATAGTTTCAAACTGTGTAGTTAAGTTTTGCAATCTAGATACTTCCACTACATTTGCGCCTTCATGGGTAAGTTGCAGAACATCCCATGCCTCTTTAGACATGGTACACGTCATGATGCGTCGGAAATCGTCAGGTGTGACGGCTCCAGAAATGGCACTAAGCCCACGTGAGTTATATGTGATCAATTTAAATTCATCCTCAGTCAATGCAGTCACAGATTTTAAAGAAATTGCGTTATCTACATTGATAGTGGGAGGCGTCCACCCGCTTTCCCACACAACTAAAACACGTTCGTCTATGGCCTTTAAGTGAGATTTCATACGGGCTTTCAAATATGCGTAATTTGACCTGTCAAAAATTGGGACTCTATTATATAAGTTTTTCGTTGAAATTGCGCTTTTTTAAAGATCAATTTTTAGAACAAAATTGATATCCAGAAAAATTTTACAAAACAATTACAGGCTAAAATTGTGTAAATGGCTCTGATACCAATTTGAGAGTGCACCAGCAATAAATGCCAAACTTATTTAATTAAATTCCAATTTCAGTCCCTATGAGTTCAAACTCTTGCAAACAAACGTGATTGACTAATGAAATAATTTAAGCATGAAAGACAATCACAATTGAGGAAAATTCCCCCACAAGGGGAAAAATCATCTTATTTCCGCTATAATTTGTAAATATCGGTTTAGAGGAATGATAATGAAAATACAAGTGACATACGAAATACTCGCAGGCGTCGGTTCGATGTCATCAGTAAGAGGTCCCGCAAGAACTCTAAATGTTCAGCACTGGAAAAGCGCCTTCATCCCCACAAGTGTACTCCAAATGTGTAGAACAATCTTCTTTGGGGTTTCGAGGATTCACATAAAGGATTGGGAATTGTTTGTGAATCAAAAACGGTATAAAAACCTTAAAAACGAAGTCTGAAAACCGCTGCTATTATGCAAAAAATGAGGGGGTGTAGACTTAGGAAAACGTGTAAAATGTACACTATTTAAAAGAGCAATTTGAGGCGGTGGATCGTTCGAATGACATACGATGTCATTTGAATGAAAACAACTCTCGTTCGAACGACATACGATGTCATTTGAGTGATATCAGTGACGTGTGTAAAATGCCCCTTCTTTTTACAAAAAGATATTACGTGATAAACATTTTTTAGACTTCAAAATTTATTTAAAAATATTCCCAACTATTTTTGAAAATAATAAAAACTCCAATTAAAATTATTTTACCATAAATACGTGGAGTAGTGGGAACGGTTGAAGAGCACGATGCTTGAGACATGATGCGCGGACAAAGATGTTGGATGCATTGATTCGGTTCAAGGCCATCGAGGATGATCGTGGAGACGTGCCAAATGTAGCGGTATCAGACATACTAAATTGTGATCTAGGACACTTAGTAAATTCCTAGATTCTACCCCGAACATTTATAAAACATGTCCTTACAATCACTCCCAAAGTAAAAGGATCGACCCGAGGTGCTCCTATAATCATCAACATCCTTGGTCCAATCGGTAATCGAATAGGAAGACAAACGGTCATCGATATCAAAGGAATATAAAATACCATCGGAAGGAGTTCCATTCATGTATTTGATGATACATTTAAGTTCAAGTAAGTGAGACTGTTTCGGAGACTCTTAGTAATGCAAAAAAATTTCAATGTTAAAGGAAATGTTGAGATGAATAGTGGTCAAGTAGAAAAAAAATACTTATCATGCTCCTATAACGGGTTCGCTCTACGTCCTTGTGTAAAGTGTCTTTTTTAAGATTAGATGTACTCATAGGGGTGCGTGAGTGTGTAGCGTAAGATAAACCAAACTTCTTCACTAGGTCAGGGGACTAACCATCGTTTCTTATAAATCCACTTCATACCAACCACATGAGTCTTGCTAGGTCAGGGGACTAATTTCTAGACATCGTTCTTATGAAACAAAATCAACTTATTTTGCATAGTGAATATCTAATTCTCATCCTTTAGTGCTTCTTTCACATTCTTGGGATCTGCTAAGGAGGTGTAGTAAAAGTAGTTAACCACATTCTCAAGTTGAGCACGAGTCTTGACACCTAGTGTAGGATCACCAAGTATAGAGGAAGATAAATGACTCTATCAAACCTAAGAGGGTAGATAATCTAAATCAGGTGTAACGTCCACCGGGTTTGTATGAGGAACGATGAGATCATCACTTGCGGGTGCATCATTCTCGCACTCAAGGTCAAGGTCAACAAATGCAGATAGCTCTTCATCTCTAATTGTGACATTTATTGACTCTATAACCATAGAAATTGCAAGGTTAAACACCCTGTAAGCCTTCTTGACGATGAATAACCTAAAAATATCCCCTTTTCCTTTGGGAGTCAAACTTTCCTAAATTCTCTGTATTCCTTAAAATTTAGCAAGGACTCACAGAAACTCAAAAATACGATAGGTTGGGTTTCTTCCCTATCCATAACTCATATGGCATGTGTAATGTGTGCGGATGAGATATACTCGATTCATCGTATGGAATGCGATATTAACTTCCTCGACCTAAAAACATCTAGGCACGTGTCTCCTAATAAGCATGGATCTAGCCATCTCTTCTACCATCCAGTTCTTCCTCTCAGTGATCCCATTTTTTTAGGAGTACTAACGACCCAAAACTCATGTTTTATGCCCACTCCATCACAATATCTATCCACTCTGACTTATTTAAATTCAGTGTCATTGTCACTACGCATCCAATTAGTAGTGACATTGTGTCGGTTTTATAGGACATGGCACTTGGTTGTTAGGAACTCAACCGCATTGGACTTTTATCTAAGAAAACCCATGATATAGTATATTAAAAAGTCATCGACTATAACGAGAATGTATCTCTTACCACCAATACTCTCTGTACGTGTAGGACCTATAATATCCATGTGTATAAACTCTGACACACGAGAGGTGGTAATGGTATTAAACTTTCGATGGGGACATCAAATTTGTTTACTCTTGGTACAAAAATTGGCACCGTATAGTCAAATCTAGTTTTTTACATCCACATATTGGCACCGTCTGTGGGAACGACTATACGTAGCGTTTTTCACTAAAAAAATCATCATAAATGGCTGATATCCCTTCATTATTCTTGGTGTTAGATTCTGGGATATCAGCCACTTTTTATGATTTTTGTAGTGAAAAACGCTACGTATAGTCGTTCCCACAAACGGCGCCAATTCACATTAACATCCCATTACGTTTAGTAAACCATGATGACTCAAGCAAAGAAAGAAGAATGAAGAAAAAATTCTTACAGAGGATTAAGGAATCAGCTAAGGCAGATAATAGAAAAAAAATGATCATAAGAAGAAAAGAGAGAAAACAAAGAGTTTGGGAATCTAGATGGCAAAAGGTAGAAGACAATCAATTTTACCGCCTTTATATACGTTGCCTTGGAAAACGAGAAAAGGTAATGATCACAAGTGATAACGGTTGTGTTTTCGACGGCTAATCATGGGGAAAAGACGCAAGTACCCAAGCGTTCAGCGAAAATTCAAAATATTTACAAATTTACCATTTCGCGCTCAAAACTGTTACACAAAGTGAAAAAAATTTACAAGTATGGAAGGTCTGCAATTAATCAAAATGTGAGAAATATGCCCGAGCAACTTTTTGGGTAAATGCTCCACACCCTCATATCCAACCTCGACTGTGAAACATTGGTGGCTTCTGTTGATACAAAAATTAGTCAGCTGACATGGACCAGTTATACGAAGACATGTGTCATCCAGCGTAGCACAAGTTCAAGTACTGAGATACTCAACGTACCGAGCTACCTAACATACCGCGTAACTTGTTGGGAAGACTAAACGACCAAGATAGATTCAATGTTTATTGTATTACAGTTATTCCTTATCATGTACTTGAATACGCACATTCAATAAAGGCTTATTATCCATTCACATTGACAGCCCAAGGGCTATAAATACATTGTAATACCCTCATAGCAGGGTAAGCGTTCATAAGCGAACATAATCGTGAACAAGGCAAGATACCAAGTCACATAAAATAGTGGACGTAGGCGATTTTCCTTAAGGATGAACCACTTTAAAAATCTTTTGTCTTATTTCTTTATTCATATTTATCTATTATTAATTAATTAGATAAAATCTATTTTTTTACATCAACATTTCCTTAATGGCAAAGACCACAAATCGAGAAAGCTAGTTTCACAAGTGATAGTAAGCCATGAACTAAGTCTTTCTTCACTAATCTCTTAAGGTCTCTAAAGTTCACATGACCTAGTTATTGATGCCAAAAGTCCATACCGTAGACCTTAGCATTATTTCACATAAATCATGACATGGGAATGATCCCATAGAAATTATCTTCAATCCTCACTCCTTGTAATAATAGTTCATCGGATTGATCATAAGCGTTATACATGGACCGGTCGAACTTTATCACAAAGTTTGCATTGCAAAGTTAGCTTATTATGATCAAATTTGCTTTTAACCCTTCGATATACAAGACATTTTCTAGCTTAAAAAATCCGGATATCTCAACACAAACGCATCCTAAAATGCTAGACTTACTCCCATTTCCAAAGGTGACTTTCCCTTCCTTATGATCCACAAGGTTAGTGAAAAATAACTTTTCACAGATTATGTACCTAGAGCACCCACTATCAAAATACCATTGAGAAGTATCTTGAACCTGGAGAGAAACGTGAACAACAAGGGGTTTATCATTATGATTAGGTACCTAAATGGAGGTGACCTTTTTTTGCCCTTATCATTATTGAATCTAGTTACATCATTGGAAGCATTCTCAAGAGGCATATATATCCTTTGAAATTCTCCCATTGATCTTTGCAAAGTCACGACTAGGAACTCAACTTTCTCTCTAAGACTAGTAAAGTCACTATAACAGTGCATAGAAGTATGTGTACGTGGAGTTATTCTTAACTTATAACGAAATTCCCTAAGGTTTCCTCTCATTTTCAATGAGTTCAAACATACACATGTTTGTGCCTATCTTGGTTAGATCACTTAGGTTAAACTCTCTTTGGTGGGTTAGGTCTAAAACCATATAGATCCACCACAAACTTGGGAATCATCTCGGGTAAGGCATGAGAAGTCGATGCATCATCGTAACCTATTCATTACCTCTCCTTAAAACCTAAAGCAGGACTAAGGAAAATCTCTCCTACCTTCCTAAATGTATCCTCTATAGTAACCTTGAACTCCCGATCACGTTTAAGATCTTTCTCGAGTTAGTATATGAGGGCTTGAAGATTCTCACGTGTCTCTAATAAAGCTTGAAGATGTCTTGTAATAACTCCATTTTTATATGTTCATATAAAGTTTTAAATGTTGTATTATTTCATATGTGATATGGATAATGTTAATTTATTATTTTTAGTCTAATCCTCCCTTCCTAAATCATGAAATATCAAAGTAGTTACAAACAAAAAAATTTAAAGTTTTCGGTAGGAATTTTCATATTGGAGATTAGTTTTGACCATTATAATATAACAATTTGTAAGAGGGTAGTACCCTTGTAGCCTAGGAGTATGGTAGTACTAGTTGAGGTGTAACCCCTATAGGTATGGTGATAAATGATAACCCATAAACTCTTTAATGAACACAAGTAAACACACAATATTATATTTGATCAATGCTCAGATTGGACTCACAATCCACTCGTGTATAACTCAAACAATTATAGAGGAAACTCAGAAATAACTCAGTCAAAAGGAGAGAGGAGTAAGCACCCTAGATAAAACTTGGAAGGCAACCAAACACACCAACAACCTCTGAAAGATCTCTGGTTAGCTATTAAAAGCTTCACACTAAATGACAATGGTGGGTGACTAAGAGCTCTGGTCTACAATAACTTCTTTCTCTCTGATGATAATCTCTCTAGAGAAGGACTATGAAAAAGAACATCCCCCTCAAAAGTGGTTGAGTCCAATAAATAGCCCCCCACTTCACTCCCGAGGTGCCTTAGTATTTTACAGCTGTGAAAGACATCCCCTCATACTTTATGTCATAAATATTAAATGCTTGATGGACTATTCAGCTCCACGTCATAAACATTAAATGCCAAGACATGACTTTTGCCTAACCACTGTGTGTCAGGGGGTTGTCATCACAGAGGTGGCTCACCAACTGTCTGACAGCCCCAAATACCACGGTGGTTTACTCAATTGCATATTTAACAGTGCTTAGTTGGCTAGTGACATCACCTAAAGTAGGTATGATATTAGGTAAAGGGTTATTTGGTTCACAACTCAATGAACGATGAAACTCAAGGCTGCTCCGCACAAGATTCCACGATCAAATGTCTTTCGATGTTTTACCAAGTGTATCTAAGATGGTCAGTACAATCCCCAACGCTGCCTCACTTCTCAATCCTCCAAACCAAGTCCTTCTGAAGTTCCCACGATAAGGTCTCCCAATAGAGCATGAATGCTCTCCCAGGCCCTGCCGGGCCTAGTCTCTCGCGAGTACCATTTGACCTGACGCTGAATAACACTATAATCATTACATCATTATAATCATTATAGATGTAGACAATATAAAAAGATACAATATGACTAAGTAAGACAACAAAGATAAATAGTGAGCCCTCTCGACCAGTTACTTCACTGGAAGATCTCCCTCGGCTACCACGCTGAGCTGCCTCGTTGCCTTATTCCTTCGAGTCTATTGTATTAGCTGGGGGGACTATCTATAATCTCAAGATTAACTTCAAACCCCCCTACATTTGTCCCTTCGTGTAGATATTTATTGTGGTAATAATAAATGTCTGCGCAAAAAACTTCTCAATCCGATGAACCTTCTATTGTGTAAAAAAAATTCTTCCATCTCTATCTACGTTACATCTTCTACCATTATCATTGCCAAGAAAAATTAAAATGCTCCCCGATGAACCTGGACCAAAGTGTTGAGATTTCAAGTTTTTCCTGTCATTGTGCCTCAACCGTTCTTTTTGCTCCAAGTTGAATTCTCCCCAGTAAATTCTCCCGATCTAAAGGTACTGTCTCATTGGGACTTCCCCTAGTGGTACGAATTATCCCCATTGTCTCTGTGGCCTGAGTCAAAGCTATCTGCGTTTGGACTACTAGAGAGGTGACATCGTGATCGTTTTAACTATGCTTGCAAGTAACTTCTCCCCAAGATACCTGAAGTTTGGCTAATATTGTTTCATCTTGTTCAAAAAGAAAAATTCTCCCCGATGTACCTCAATCACCGCTAAACACCATTTGGACTTATGGAGAGGGGACATCATAGCTTTTTGAGCCGTGGTAAGAGCTTCTGCATTGTGGGACATCCAATGTGTTTACCAAAAAACGTTGGTGCCAAAATCATAACTTGTTTTGAAAGAAACCCTTTCTAATCGCCATGCATCACTTCATTAATGACAGGGTGCCGTCTTTTTAACTGTCAGGACACTCCTCGAATTGTCAAGTGTCCATTTAAAATTATTGTAGGCGTCTTTGCACGTTTGGTAGTGGGAAACTCAAAAGCCAACTTACGAATTTCCAACGACTATTATTCAAACACTTAGCCATTTTCTTCATTTATGTTTCCTTCGTCTTCTTCAACTCTCAGAGCGTTTAGAGAGAGAAAACCCCATAAATCGCTATTGTTACCAAGATTTTCTTTGGTTTCCTCCTTTCTTTGCCTTGTTCACCGTCTCTAGAGACTGTGTTCCACCTTACTCAGCCCTTTTTCTTCTTTCCCACGAGCTCTTACGCTCACCACCATCCCTGTAAATGGCCTCTTTAGGTACTCCCAAGGTTGCTAGCACCAACTCTCAGCCAACTTTCATCGCTACCACTGCTGCTACTGTTGCCACTATAGGCGCCACCACCTTGGATGTTGCTTGCCAAGAGCAACTACATTTTTACCGTCGGTCTCCGATTTTTAGCAAAAATGATGAATTATATGATGCGTACAAGACTTGTAGTTTTTTAGCCAAGTATGACCCTTTGTTGTTGGGTGATGAAGATGAAGAGTCGGCCAAATGGGGTTTTCTTCCTCCAGAGGGGACTCAGTTCTTCAGATTGGATCGTGGTGACTTTTCTTGATAACATATTGATTTCGAACCTAGGGGATCTCCAACTCATTTCGCCGCCTGGCATGAACATATGCAGATATCCCACGTTGCAACTCTTGCCAAAGTTAGTTTTCACCAAACCAACTGGTTTGGGGAGTTCACTCTCTCTGAACACAATGTGGTACTTCAAGTGTTGGTCTCTAAATGGAATATCACAACTCACACCTTCTTTACTGCCTAGGGGAGTTCACCATTTCTTTATAAGATGTGTGTGAGCTACTTAGGTTTGAATCCATGGGTGAGTTTTCTTATCTTGATGATGCCTTGGATGTCGATGAAGCTGCTGATCGGGTTGAGTTCGATCAGATTTTTCGCAGTTGCACTGGGTCTTCCAACAAAGCTATATTTACTCCCTTAATTAGTTATTTCTTCGAATCTCCTACTGCAAAGGATGCCACTTTTATCACAGGCAAGGGTAAAGGTACATCCCTAGAATTACTAGCCTGCATCCTTGTTTTGCTCTCCCGTTTCTTCTTGATAGGAAATCCATATGACTAGCCTAAGAGGGACCTCATAAATATCTCCACTTGTTTTGTTAGAGGTTTTAATCTTCCTCTGGCCACTGTTGCTCTGGGGCTCCTATACACTTGGTTGGATCGAACCCATCTTGACATGGAATGGTCCCATGTCCGTTATAACCTATCCAATTTTGCCAACGCCATTATTTTAACGGGTTTTCTTTACACCCATTTTCTTGCTATTGTCGCCAAATTTATTCCTTATCCCCTTAGCCAAGGCATCAAGCCCCTCACCTCCTGTGCTTTCAAAAAAAATAAAGTCGAAAGGAGATAATGGGAATGTTTTACCGTTTGGACTCCTTCGTCATGAGCCTATATGGGGAATCAAACTTTTCCCATACTTGGAATTTTTTCTCTTCTGCAGCTAGAACAGTAACTTTCGTTCCGTCTGTAGAAGATCCTTCACAAACCGTAGTGCTTCTGTTCACCCTTGGGTTCCTTCCTTGATTCACCGAGTGGGGATGTACTTCTGAACCTTATAAACTCGATCGATGCAGTAGGTAGTTTGGTTTTGATCAAGGGGCTTCTCGACCTATATTTCAGTTAGCAAATGAGAGGGCTACTTTTGCTGAGACCTGCACTTTCTACCTTTCTACTGCTGTACTTGGCGTAACTTCTACTTTAGATGGTCGGGTTACCATCCCCACTGCCACCAGGAAAGGGGATGTGTCCACTTCGTTTGCCACTAAATTATGGCCAATGCAACTGACTAGAATTCATGAATTTATACAAAGTCTCCCTTAGTATCCCCTAGTTCTCCCTTTCCCTGCCTTGGAGTTAGGCCACAAGGGCAACTCTATTATTGGGATTGAGTTCCATCTGAGCAATACTCCTAAAGATCCTCCCAGTGAGATACCTCCTTATTACCCCATGATCCCTACTTCTATGCCCAAGCCCAAGAATAATTTAACCCCAAAACATCCTGCCCCTTCTGAAGGTGTTTCTGGTGAGGGTGTTCCAACCGATGTAGCTCCTAGGGAAGGACCTTCCAAGCCACCGGCTAAAAGGACTAAAAAATCCAAGAGTGGTACTTCTGTAAAGTCCAAGCCCCAACCTCAAGCTCAAGATCCCTTGGATGCATTCCACATTTCCTCTGTTCCTCCTCCTATGTCTGTCAAAGTGAGTGAGGAATTAAGAAAGAAAGTTCAAGCTGAGGTGGAATGAATAAACACTGAATTTCATCGACACACTCCTTCCATTACTCCTGCTGCTGCTTTCCCTACCATTTTAGTAGATCCATCTGAGGGGGGATTAAAGCGAAGGAAGAGTACGAGAATTCCCTCAGTCTTTGGTGCTTCTGGTGCTAGAAAGAAGACTCTAAGCACCAAGGATTAGAAGAAATGAGCAACTGAAGCTATAATTGTGGATGGCAGTCCTAACGCCGACCAAAGCCAAACCGATAGGGCTTCTTCAATTCCTTCTCCACCTTCTCCGCCAATAGTCATATAATCCCATTCTTACCCTCCTGAATAAGAAGTGGGTCTTCTAACACTTAGCCATTTACAACTTACTGAGTTAATTTTCTTTCATTTCTGACACTTGTTCCCTCTTTCTTATTTTCGTTAGGAGGCTGTTGAAGAAAGGACTTCTCCTCTAGTGAGTCCTTTCATGGGAGGGCACTTCAGTTTTTCTATGATCGATTTATCTCCTCCCCGTTCTCCCATAATAGGTCTCACTTATTCACGTCATGAAGAGGAGGCTACTAAGAGGCCTGCTACTCCTGTTGAATCTATGGGGGTTTCCTCTCATCTAGAGGAGACTCCCCTAGCTTATTTTGATTCACCCTCTATGTCGATGGTTCCTCTGGCTATCATTCCAGTTTTGCCACCTTCTCCGGGGGTAATAAGTTATTTAAGTAATTTGCGAATCTTTCTTAGATCTCTGTGTACCTTCTAATTGCTTTGTTGCGTTTCAGGTTGAAGTTGCTTCGTCCCTAGCTTCTTCTCTGGTTGATGTCCTTCATCAGCTGCCCATATTGAGGTTGATCTCTGATTTTGGCACTTTTTCCAACATCACTGAGGTATGTTGAATGTTCACTTTACCCCTTCTTTATGTGATATTCCTTACTTCTAACACTTAGCTTTATATTCCCAGCTTGCTCCAGTCTTAACTCCCCCATTTCAGCCTGTGGTCCCTTGGATTCCTGCCATTTCAACTTGTGCATCTAGATCCATTGTTCCTGTTGCCTCGGCAGGACCTGTTCTTCTCCAGGGTCCCACACCTATCGTTGAAACTTCCCTCGAGGGAACAGCTCTAGTCTTGCATATTGTGCCATTCGAAGGTGGTGGTGTTTCATCTTCAGCTAACGTTACTCCATCCGAAGAACCTGCTGAGTATCAAAGGGAGGATATTACTATAAACCATACCGTTATTCCTCTAGCTATCATCCCCGAGGTAACCTCTACCTTTTCTTATCATTTTGCCCAAGCTTTTTATCGTTAGACCTGTTAAAATGAAGAATGGTAAATAATATAACTGTTTTAACAATGAAAAACACTTGTTAAATTTTTGTCAAACTCCACCAGTAATGGTGACTTAACAATGAAAACCACTTGTTAAGATTTTTCGTCAAACTCCACCAACAACGATGACTTAACAATGAAAAACACTTGTTAAGATTTTTTGTCAAACTTCATCGATAACGATGACTTAACAATGAGAACCACTTATTAAGATTTTTCATCAAACTCCACTAATAATGGTGACTTAACAATGAAAACCACTTGTTAAGATTTATGTCAAACTCCACCAGTAACGGTGACTTAACAATGAAAACCACTTGTTAAGATTTTGTTGTTGTCGTATTTCAGGTTGCCAGGGAGTCCCTTTGTGCAGAAGAGCAAACCCAATAAACTCCTTCGCCTATTATCTCACCTCATCGGGAGCCAACTAGATCTGAGGAGTCAAGTCCTAACGATCAAGGTTTTATGACTTGCGTTATGACTAATAGTGAATCTGGCTATGAGCTTCCTTTTCCTACGCTGGACCCTTACGAGTTCTGCCTCATGGTTCTTCGTCGCTCACCTCAAATATCTTCTTCCATCGTTCGATGATTGAGAAAATTTCTACCAGTCATCCTGATACTTTTGTAGTGGATTGCCTTCGTTCGAACAATTCAGTGATGAGCTATGGGCTTTAGGGCATGGCAATTATTATTGTTGAGATTGTCAATACCTTTACTACAAATTTTACTAGGACCCTCCTTAAACAGAGATGGTTTTCAATTCAAATGGATGATCGTACATTTGAAGACTTTGAAGAGTCACCAGTTGGAAAGTCAGAGGGAGCTATTACAGAAGCACTTAGAGGCTCAACAAACTGAAGAGGCAAGGCTGGCTAAATTGGTAGCTCTGTTGGAGGCTGTAAATAAAGAAGTGGAGGTTATCGAGGAATCTCTATGCGTTGCCTAGTTATAGCGAGAGAAGTTGCTTATCAAGCGTGCTCAAGTCCAAACGAGGTTGGAGGGTTCCATCAGTGCCCAGTAGGCATGCTTGGCAGCTTCTTCAGGGTTGCCTGGGAATTTCTTCTCTGCCCCAGACCTATTGTTCCTCTTGAGCTGGTGACTCTCAACACTTATATAAATTTTTATTTTTCTTCATATGTAATTCTTGGGCGGTAGTTCCCACTTTTGTAATGTAAGTTCGAATATATATAAATGAAAAAGAGAGTTCGTTCTACCATATCATTGCTTCCATCGGTTATAACTATTTTTCTGTATATTGTAAAGACCAAACTCTTACAATGTTCAAACCAATCTCTAGTTATAATAACATATGGGACTTTATTAAGAGCTTCCAACCTTTTTTTTATTACTCCAAAAAAATGAAATAAAACCTCTAAGGTCACTCCTTCAAAAATAGTATATCTTCAACCATTTGTTATTATTAATCTTGAACGGTTTATCCTCTTCTATTTTAGAAATTAAGCAGTAATCGAAATCATGAGCCTCCTTCATAATGAAAGGTCCCTCCCAATTCGCAACAAACTTAGGGAGAAGGATCCCTCTGATGTGCTTTATAGATGCTTTAAAAATGAGGTCTCCTTCAATGAAATTTCTTAGTCTTACCAAATTATAATACTCCCTTGAGAGTTGCCTTGTGTACATTTGGAAGTGTTGCATCGCGTTATCTCTATTCTCGTCTAATGCATCTAATTGTACATGCCTATTATAAGGGAGCATGCTTCTTCGCAGGGCATAACGGGCATAAGGAACTTCTAACTCCACTGGATTGCTTCAGCTCCATTTATAAGGGAGAACGGTGTATATCCTGTGGGTTTTCTCTTGGTCGTTCGATAGGCTCACAGTACTGCTTGGATCTTCTCGTCCCACGATCCTGGGAAGTCTTCCATCTTTTGGGCCAAAATATTGATCAAAGTTTTGTTGTTAGCTTTGGCTTGGCCGTTTCCCTTGGGGTATGCCACTATTGAGGTATGATGGATGATGGAGTATCTGTCGGTGAGCATCGTTACCTCTTTATTGACGAAAGGGGTTTTGTTATCAGATAGGATTACTTTTGGGATCCCAAAATGATGGATTATCTATTCTCTAATAAAATTATCAACCACACCGGTTGTTGCTCTTCTAAGTGGTATCACTTCAGCCCACTTTATGAAGCACTCTGTTGCCACCAAAATTTATATCTTTCCTCTTAACGAAGGGTGTATTGCCCTTACCAGTTCAAACTCCCAAGTGTGGAATGGATAACGTAAGTCTACCAAAGGAACATGGATAATATTTCCATGTAGTTGACATGCCTTGCACTTTCACACAAACTCAGCAGAATCTTTCTCCATATTTGGCCAATAATACCCTAATTTCATTAATTGGTCATACCACTTGGTCCCTCCAATGTGAGCTAGATCATGATCTTATTTCAATAATTCAGTTGCCTCTTCCTTCTTGATGCATCTCAATGGTCTATTGAAGTACCCCCTCCGATAGAGCTGGTGCTCCTGGACGTAAATTCATGGAGCCCTTCGTTTGAGGCTTATCGCATATATTTTCTCCAAAGGAACAACTTCATATTTGATGAAGTCAATATAGGGTTGTCTCCAATCTGTTTGAGTTCCAATAAAGTGGCATTCAACTTCTTGAAAGAAACGTTGGCACTTATCACATTTCCCTTGTAACTCAGTTGCATCTCATTTCATCGTTGGCCAAAAGTATCCTTCCCTCTGAATCCTTCTATACAGCGGGATCTCTGTTGTTTCGTAGTAGCCTTCATGCATTTTTTTAATCTTTGTTATGATTATTCAGGGCCAACACATCTTGACAACCATCCTCCCACATTCCTGAAGTAGAGGTTACCATGATTGGAAAAGTATTGCGCAAGCTCTTTCTGTTCCATCTTGCCTTCGCTGAACTCCAACTGCTTTCTGATTTCTCCCCTCTAATCTGCATCACCTTCCATGGGTAGGACTGATTGCATAACTTGATGATGTAAAAAATTAGATTTGACCTAATTGTTTTAATCACAGATAAAGAGAATAAAGAAATAATAGGCAACAGATTTTTAAAGTGGTTCAGCCTTGCAAAAATGGCCTATGTCCACTGTTTTTGTTATTACTGACTGTTTGTTTGGAATTCTCGAGGTATGGTTTTTCTCAAGAAATTCCGGTCCCCCCCCAATGAGGAGGTTAAGATGTATTTATAGCCTTGAGGATGTACAACTGAAAGTACAATACGTTATTATCTAGTAGATGTGTACATCTGTATGATAATAAATGAGCATTTAATGCGCAGTCGTCTCTTTGATTATCCTGATTAGAATGATAAGTAGCTCGGACCGCCTAAGCTGCTTGGACCGCCTAAGTAGCTCGACACACTCGAGCTGCTCGGGGCACCTGAGTTCCTCGTGGCTTTTTGGTTGCTCGGTGATCTTGAGTTGCTCGGTAGAAGTATACTTATTTGCTACGTTAGCAGACACGCGTCTGTAAGTGAGTAGTCCATGTCAGCAGACTAAATTTGGTATCAACAAAAGCCCCCAATGTTTCATAGTTTGATGTTGAAGAAAAATATGGAACATTCTGCTTGGAAACTGCACTCGTTGTATAGTTTTTAGGAGAGCATTCGTTGTATATAACTTCTTTTTGGGTGCACAATATCAGGCCTCATAAATATTTTGAATTTTCATGACCGCTTCGATATTTGTGCTCTTTTTCTTCTTTTAGCCGCCAGATACGCAAACATCTTTCTTATTAATTATTACCTTTCTATATTCCCGAGGTAAAGTATTTAAACACGGCAAAAATCTTATCGTCTTCTACTTTTCAAACCTGTGTCTTTAAACTTTTCATTTCTTCTCTATCTTGTGCGTTCGTTTCTTCCATTGTTCGTTGTTAACTGATTCACTATTCTCCTGTAAGCTCTTCTTCCTTCTCTTTTACTTATTTTGTTCATCATGGTTTACCCTGTTGAATATCTTGACAAATTTCATTCTGAATTTTCAATTCCTTTATGAGTCATATTAGAAGAACTTTCTGAACCCTCTGACTATTTTTCTTTGGCTGAGGGACATTGGTTCCCATATCTCTTTGTGGCCGAATGTGGCTTTTCTTTTCCTCCAAATCCTTTATGTTTGGAGTTCTGTCAATATTTTGACGTTGTTCCTATAAGAATAGCATCAAATACCTGGACAATAGTTAATGGATTCCATAGGTTAAACCTAATTCATGGAACCCGTTTAGGAATTCCAAAAATTATGTTTTGCTATAGGTGGGTTGTCAGCGATAGTACTTTTTATTTAAAAACTAGGTTTTTGAATAGGGCTGTAGTTGTCAATCTTCCATATGCCAATAGGGATTACTTTGAACATGGGGTTGTTATGAAAAATTGCCAACATGCTCCATTAAATGGAGATGATGTATATCAGGGTCCCAGGTGTCCCCCTTATGGAAATGGAATAGTTTTTTTTTTTTGAAATCTCATTTTCTTGATTTTTGATAAAATGTATCACTGACATGTAATTTTTATTATTTTCAGTTGACAGCAAAAGAAAATATCCAAAGAAGACAGAGGTTAATTTAAAGCATTTGAAACTTATCTGGAGTTTTCACCAGTCTATGGCCGAGGAACACATCAGGTCGGCCTCTTACTTATTGCAGTACAAGAGTTACACTTAATCCTTTACTGCTCGTCCAGTGGTAGTGGACATTGACCAAGTACCAGCTGCTGATACTAGTGTGGAAGGTTCTTCGTCAGAGTCAAATATTCCTATTGGTGACATAATCAAGAGAAGAAAAGCTCCTTCCTTTTTCGACAAGTCTGATTCTCCTGCTGTGGAGGCAAAGAGAAGTAAAAAAGATGTCCCAGAAGAGGGGTAAATACTGTAGAGGTACCCCCTTCTGATGCTACCAAGAAATTTGGAGAGAATCCCCCTGTGGCTCCGAGCGTCCCAAACAAGATTGTTGTTATAACTCCTCCTAGTGAGGTTATTGTAACTAAGACAACTTCCTTAGTTGAGAATGTTCATGTTCCTCCAAGGAGGTTAAAGAAAAATCTTTCTGAGAGACTTGCTGAGCCAGTCTCTCAACCATCATCTGTTGAAGGTGGTGTTTCAACTTTTATTCCCCCAAGCTCCGTTGTGGGCTTAGTAAAATCTTGGACTATCCCAGAGGTCCCTGACATTGAAAACTCTCTTACTCGTGAGAGAGTTACTGCTCTAGCTGCTCAGCACATTGCCTCAGTAAGTATTATTGATCTGAGCCTTTCATTTTTTTAATGATATGTTCATACATTGACTTAGAGTTATCTCTTTTCTCAGCTGATAACGTGTTTCAACAGCATTATAAAAAGGGATGAAGCCATCAGGGCCTCCAGTTCCTCAAATGGAGTAAAAAAGGATTTTACAGGTTTAACCTAATCTTTGAAAGACTCTCATCAGAAGTATGAGGAAAGTAAAGTTGCTTGGGAGAAGCAAGTTAAGTCCGTTGAGCAAGAAAGAGATCGAGCTGTGGAAGCCTCCAAAGGATTGGAGAAGAAATTGAGAGAGTTTGAGAAGAAGAATAAAGAGCTTGAGGCGAAGCTCAAGAATGTTGAAGAGCTTGAGGCGAAGCTCAAAAATGTTGAAGAGCTTGAGAATAAGCTCAAAATTGCTGACGAGGAAGTTGTTAGACTTCATGATGTTGATTGTCAGAAGCAGGAGATGGAAGGGAAATTGAAGGCTACCGAGGAACTTCTGATTGAGAGGACTTCCTCGGAAAAGGCAAAAAGAAGAAATTCTGTTAAGAAGTCCTTCAGCTCTGGTTGGGACAAAGGCTAAAATAAAGGTCTGGCTGCTATGTCCTCTCAATTGGAGTTTGTCAGCCTTAAGTATTTCAGGGATGGATGGGTTGCATCTCTGTAGGAGCTAAAAGTCGCTGAGAATTCTGAACTGTTCCAGCGACACACTCAAGGTCCTCCTCCCTCTCCTGGAAAAGAAGAAGAGGACGAAGCTGCCTCAGAAGAATCTTCCATGATAATTGGGGACCAGGCCCCTGCTGTTGAACCTCGCTCCGAACAGCCCCAACCAGCAAACACTTCTGTCGAGAAGCTTTTATTTCCCTCCGAACAACTTTCATTTCCCTCCAAGCAACCAACCTCTTCATCCAAGACTTTCGAGGAAATCTTAGGAAACAAGGAGAAGGTGTAGAGTTGTTCGGATCTTTCTTTTATTTTTTGTTGAATGTAATTTTGGACTATGTACTTCTTTTGTGATGAAATAAAATTCAAACTTTTGGTTGTTTGTCTTGACTTATTCTTTTACTTGCTCTGTCTGCATTCTTATTGATTCTTTCTATCTCTTTTCTTTACTAGTTTATGGCTAGGATGGAGCTCTTGTCACCTCATGACACCGAACTGATGAAAAAATGCAATGACTATTTCAAGGCTGGTCGTGAAGATCTGAATGATGCTCAAATCATTGATATCCTGGGTTCAGATGCTTCTGAACAAGCAGTTGAAGCTTACCAGTATCTGAAGTGTTTGCTCGATCGTGCAGTAGCCAATAATGTGGCATATTATGAGATGATTGAAGATCTCCAGGGTACCATCGATGAACTCCAACAACAATATAAGGAGTCGTCTACCCTTTTGCACCAAGGGTATGAGAAAAAATATCAGCAACTAAGTTCTGACAAAGGATATGATAAGTTTATCTCTGTTTATGAGAAAAAAGAGAGCATTTTGAAACTTGAGGTTGAAGAACATAGGCATATCTCCAAGTTGTTGGAGCAGGAAAACCTTGTTTTGCAGGGAGAGATTAAATAACTTAAGTCTACCACATCTTCCTCAGGAGCCCTGGTCTCTGTCACTGATGAAGGTTTCTCTTTCTTAGAGGTCGAAAATGCCAATTTAAGAGATGAATTAAAAACTCTAAAAAGAGATGGACCTTCCTCCTCTGCTCGTGGACGAGCAAGATCTTCTTCTCGAGGACGAGCAAGGGCTGGTCGAATCTCTATTGAAGATGCAAGAACTCAAGCAGCTTTGGAAAATTAGGCAGTTCAATTGATGGTAAAGAACCAAACTTTAACAGAGATGTCTAAGAAGAATCTGAACCTCAGTGAGCAACTTTCCACACAAAGCTCTGCCTTGGAAAATAAGGAAATCCTGGTGAATAATTTCCACGAGCAACTGGAGAGGTTAACTTACCAGTTCCACAAATAGCCCAGAGAATTTTGGATGGCTGGCTACAATGAAGCCCTTTACCATTTTGATGATCGAATTCAGCAGTCAAATAATGAAGGGTACAAGCAAGGGTGGCTGAATGCATTATGCGTGTTAAAAGTGGAGCGGGGTCACTACTTATGGGATTATTATGATCCTGGATTACTTGAGTTACCCGTGCCTCCTTTTAAGCTCGACATGAGTTGGATTCCTGCTCGGACAATTCCTCAGTGCTTGATTTCAAAGTACCTCGGTGATTACAGTGTTTATTTAAGTTTTGACATATCTTGCCCAGAGCATTTGCTTGATCAGCCATCAGTTATGAATGTTCGAATGCTTCAAGATGTAAATTTCATAAAATCTCCTTATGATTTAGACGATCCTCCTGCTAGAGTAGAACCTGTTTCGAAGGCAGAAGGGAAAAAACCAATAGAGTAGGATCTTTGATGTAATAACTTGTAATTTTTCCAGCATATGTAATTCTTCTTAATTTGAATGAAGAATTTTTTTTTCATCTTTTGCTATTTTCTTCTAACTATTTTGCAGAATATCTTTGTTTGTGAATACATGCATATTTCGATATGTTTTATTTTTTTTATTATAGTGACTTATCACTCTTTGATTCTAAGCAATGAAACGACTTACATCCCATGATCCTGCTTAGTTTAACCAATCGGGGTTGATTGCAATTGATTTACTGACCAACCGGAGTTGGTGGATATTGATTCCCGTCCAACCGGAGTTGGAGGAGATTAATTTGTCGACCAACCGGAATTGGTGGATATTGATTCCCAACCAATTGGAGTTAGAGGAGATTAATTTGACGACCAACCGGAGTTGGTGGATATAGATTCCCAACTAACCGGAGTTGGAGGAGATTAATTTGCCGACCAACCGAAGTTGGTGGATATTGATTCCCGACCAACCGAAGTTGGAGGAGATTAATTTACCAACCAATCGAAGTTGGTGGATATTGATTCCCGACCAACCGGAGTTGGAGGAGATTAATTTGTCGACCAACCGGAGTTGGTGGATATTTATTCCTGACCAATCGGAGTTGGAGGAGATTAATTTGCCGACCAATCGGAGTTAGTGGATATTGATTCCCAACTAATCGGAGTTGGACGAGATTAATTTGCCGACTAATTGGAGTTGGTGGATATTGATTCCCGACCAATCGGAGTTGGAGGAGATTAATTTGCCGACCAACTAGAGTTGGTGGATACTGATTCCCGACCAACCGGAGCTGGAGGAGATTAATTTGCCGACCAACCGGAGTTGGTGAATATTGATTCCCGACCAACCGGAGTTGGAGGGGATTAATTTGCCGACCAACCGAAGTTGGTGGATATTGATTCCCGACCAATCGAAGTTGGAGGAGATTAATTTGCCGACCAACCGAAGTTGGTGGATATTGATTCTCGACCAACCGGATTTGGAGAAGATTAATTTACCGACCAACCGGAATTGGTGGATATTCTGAACATGATGCATAGTGTGTAGCACTAATACTCCAAAATAATTTCAACAAAAAGAGAGAATTGCGTAAAACATTCAACACTTTATTCATACTGAAGAAAACTGCATTTACATAGGGATCCCAACTACTGATAATACTTGCATAGATGCTCTGCATTCTATGCATTCTTAAATTATTCTCCCTCCAAGGTTTCAATCATGTATGTCCCTGGTCGAAATACTTTTGTTACTCTGTAGGGTCCATACCAGTTAGCTTCCAGTTTGTTGTGCTTTTTAATTACTTTCTTCAACACATAGTCTCCTTCCTTCAAATCACACTTCTTTACCCTTTTGTTGTAAAACAGAGCTATTCGTTGTTGGTATGCAGCGTTCCTGATTGCTGCTTTTTCTCTAACTTATTCGAGCATATCTAGATCTAATCGCCTCATCAAGTCACTGATAGGAGAATTGAAATTCAGCACCCTGTGTGTGGGTAGGCCCAACTCGATAGGTATAACAGCTTCACTTCCAAAGGCCAGCATGTATGGAGATTCTCCTGTTGCTGCTCGCGGTGTAGTACGATAAGCCCACAGCACAGAATGTAGCTCGTTAATCCAATTTGCCTTTGCATGATCCAGTTATTTTTTTTAAACAATTCAGTAGTGTTCTATTAGTCACCACAGTTTGTCCATTGCTATGGGGATTGCCTGGTGGAGAGTGGGTCTTCAATATGTTTGACTGATGACAATATGCAGTGAACTCCTCGTTGTCGAACTGAGTTCCATAATCTGTGATGAATGCATAGGGAAGACCATATCTACAAATGATGTTCTTCTAAATAAATTGATACACCTTGTCATACGTCATATCAATAAGAGGCTCAGCTTCTACCCATTTAGTAAAATAATCCACAGCGACCATGAGGTATTTAAATCTTCCTCGGGTCGTTGGAAGTGGCCCGACCAATTCTACTCCCCACATGGCGAATGGCCAAGGAGACGTGATGGGTGTTAGCAATGCTTGGGGAGTTCTTCGTATAGAGGAGAAACGTTGACATTTATCACACTTCTTTACGTAAGACATACAATTAGCTCTCATCGTCGACCAATAATATCCCTGCGTTGTTATTCTTCGCAAGAGTGTCCGACCTGCTACATGGGCTCCATGAAACCCTTCATGGACCTCTTCAATCAAATTTTTCACCTCGGAAGGGTGAACATATCTTTGTAACCCCTCTATAATTCCTCGTCTATATAAAGTGCCATTAGTCAATACATAAAGAGCAACTTTAAACTTTAGTTTCTTGGCTGCGAGTTTATCAGTTGGTAAATCCCCCTCCTCAATATAAGCCCTGATAGGATCCATCCAAGATGGTCCAAAATCAAGGGTAATGAAGTTCACCATAAGATCTTTGTCAATTCTCCGACTAGCCAAGATTTCTATTGGGATTGTTCTTTGCAGCTCGGTGCGTGTGGCTGAGGCTAATCGAGCTAAGGCATCTGCTCTTGTATTCTCCAACCTTGGTATTCTAATTAACTTCACTGCGTTAAAGCTCGATACAATCTCCATTTCTTTCGCATGATATTGGATCATTAATTCTCCTTTTGCTGTATATACTCCCAACATTTGATTTACAATCAATTGTGAGTCACTAAATACAACGACTTGCTCCTCTTTCATAGTTTTGGCTAGACTGAGACTCACGATCATAGCTTCATATTCAGCCTCATTATTAGAAGCTTTAAATTAAAAACGCAGAGCATACTCCACATCAATTTTATCAGGGTTGTTTAAAATAACCCCTACTCCACTGCCTGTAGTGCAAGAAGAGCCATCTACATATAAATTCCACATAGGTATCTCATTGTCAAATTCTTGGTCAAATGGAGTTCCTCGGTGGAATATTTGTTGCTTATTTATGTCCTCTTCTAACACTTCTTGCTATTCATCGACCATATTCTCTTGCTCGTCAATCGACTTAAGTTGGTCGGGGTTTAAATTTGATGATCCTGTAGCATCCACAGGCTGGTCGGTATTCAACTTCTGCTCTTCGAAGGTGTCTGGATAGGTGAACTCTGCGATGAAATCTGCCACTGCTTGTCCTTTGAGCAACAACCTAGGCTCATAAACTATATCGTATTCGCCCAATTCTACTGCCCAGTACATCAATCTTCCTGATTTCTCTAGTTTGTGCAGAGCTTACCTTAACAGCATGTCTGTATACACGACTATAGTATGAGCTTGGAAGTATGGCCTCATCCTTCTACTTGCTTCGATCAACGCCAGTGCTAACTTTTACAACCTTGGATATATGATCTCTGTTCCTCGGAAGGCCTTGCTAGTGTAATAGATGGGTTTTTGCACTCCATTCTCCATTCTTATCAACGCCGAGCTATCTACGTTCTCTGAAACTGCTAGATACAAGTATAATTTATCTCCCATCACTGGCCTGGACAATAATGGAGGTGCTCCCAAGTATTTCTTCAATTCTTGAAAGGACTTCTCGCATTCATCATTCCACTCAAAAGTCTTTCGAAATGTTTTAAAGAATGGGAGACATCTATCAGTTGCTCGTGATACAAACCTATTAAGTGCTGCAACTCGCCCTGTGAGACTTTGCACTTCCTTCTTCGTCGTCGGAGATCGCAGCTCCAATAGATCCTTGATCTTTTTAGGATTCACCTTAATTCCTCGTTGGTTAACAATATATTCGAGAAACATGCCCTCTCGTACTCCGAATATGCATTTGGTGGGATTCAACTTCATTTGATATTCCTCTAGTTGATCAAAGGTCTGGCCTAAGTCAACTAGATGATCAACAACTTTATTTCTCTTCGTTAGCATATCGTCAACATAAACCTCCATGTTATGACCGATTTGCTTTGCAAACACCTTGTTCATCAACCGCTGATATGTAGCACCAATATTTTTAAGTCCAAAAGGCATAACATTATAACAATAAGTTCCCCTCGGGGTAATAAAAGAGGTACTCTCCCTATCTTCAGGCTTCATTTTAATCTGGTTATAACCAAAGTAAGCATCCATGAAACTTAATAGTTCGTTCCCCGAGGTAGCATCCACCAATTGATCAATTCAGGGCAAAGGAAAATGATCCTTCGTGCATGCCCTGTTAAGGTCGGCAAAGTCTACACACATCCTCCACTTGTTATTTTTCTCTTTACCATCACCACATTTGCTAGCCAGTCAGGATATTTGACATCCTCAATGAAAGAGGCTTTTTATAGCTTCTCTACTTCTTCCTGTATAGCTTGATTTTTCTCAGGACTAAACACTCTTCTTCGCTGCTTTACTGGCTTGGTTTCCTTGTTCACATTGAGCTTGTGACATAAGAAATTCGGATCTATTCCTGGCATGTATTCATGACTCCACGCAAAAGTTTGCTTTCTTCGCCTTAGAAATTCAATCAATTCTTATTTTATTGATTCTTCTAAGGATGCACCAATTTGAGTTGTTCATTTTGGATGCTCGTCGTCCAGAATGACATTCTCAGTATCCTCCATGAATTGTCCCTTCATGAGTTGGGACTCGTCTCTAGGGTCTAATGTTTCAATCTTCGCATCTTTTATTTGGTAGGTAGTAGTCTTCTTTCTGGATTCTTCATGCTCCTCATGCTCGGAAGATGAATAGTAGCATTCTCGAGCTACTTTCTGGTCACCCTTTACCACTCCTACTCCAAAATTGGTTGGGAATTTTAAAGACTGATGTACAGTGGATGGTACTTCTTCGAATTTTTTTAATCCTACCCTTCCCATGATGATGTTGTAAGTTGATTGAACGTTTTTATCCATTTGGAAGAAGCGTACGCTTTCCGTTCGACAAGCAGGCCATGTACTAATAAGCATATCCAACTTGATCGTCCCAAGTGGAAAAACCTTTTCGTCAGTAAAACCAAGGAGGGGTCTATGGTATGGCTCCAACTGGGATAATTTCAAATTCAAACTGTCAAAGCATGGATAGAACATGATATCTGCCGAGCTACCATTGTCCACTAGTACTCGTGAAATCACCACTTCCTTCATTCTAATCTTGATCACCAATGGGTCATCATGAGGATATAGTACACCGGCCAAATCATTCTTAGAGAAACCAATAACCAGTTTATCCTTATTCACCTTCCTCGGGAGATCATCTTCAGCCAGATTTATTCGCTGAATGTACGAGCAAGCTTGAGCCTCATTGAGGTACGTTTTTCTCTCAGCAGTCATATCTTCGCCTCCTGTATCTCAACCTGTAATGACATTACATTCAAATGATCCGAAATGGATAGAAAATACCTCATGTTCTGGCTGTTTTGGTCTTTTGTGGAGATCGGGGTCGTCTTAGTCATCATCCGGGTCTTCTTCATAACTTCTCTTCTTATCTTCTTTTGCTCGACGAGGAGATCTAGACCTCTGCCTTGCTCGGTTGTTGGTCTTTCCACCATTTTGACGATCAACATACTTGGTCAGCTTTCCTCGGCTGATGAGTAATTCAATTTCATTCTGAAGAGCTATGCAGTTCTTGGTCGTGTGACCATGATCTTTATGGAACTCGTAATATTTGGACTTATTCCTTTTGTCAGGATCTACCTTCATTTTCTCTGTCCAGTTCAACTCCTCGCTGTTCTTGATCTCTTCCAAAATATGGTTTATATCTACTTTCAAAGGAGTATAATTTCCAAATCTCTTCAAGTGTTCCAATGCTTGCTTCGCTTTTGACTGCCTGTTACCACCATTATTCTTTTGCTCCTTCTTCTCAGGCTTATCAACCTCAACCTTGGTTTCTTTGGTGTCCATATTATTCTTCGCATCCATAGCTTCCTCGGTGTTCATAATCTTGGCTACTTTTGCCATTAGTTCTGCCATGGTTCTAGGTGAATCTTTGGCTAGAGTGTAGTACAATTTATCTGGCAACAGTCCACTCATCAGAGCAGTAATTGATGTCTTCTCCTTGTAATCAATGACCTCGAGCTTCTCATTATTTAAACGAGTAATATAATCCATGTTCCTCTCACCTGCCTTCAGTCTAACACTTAGCAAGTGTGCTACTCGTTTGACTGGCTAGCTCCAAAACAAAAATTTCCAATAAAGAGTTTTGCCAGCTGAAAAAAAGTCACGATTTTCCCCCGAGGAAGGTTATTGTACCACATCTGGACAGATCCAGTAAGGGTTCTTGAAAATTCCCTGCATCGCATCTTGTCTGGAACAACATAGATATCAGTTGCTGCCTGGTATTGTTCTATATGGAGAACAGGATCAATTTTTCCATCATATTTAGGCGTCACCATAGGAGCTTTGAATTTTGATGGCGTAGGAAAGTCCACAAACTCTTGTATGAATGGTGTTCCTCGGACGAAAGTCCTTTGTAGAGGATTTTTAGTTTTAGCCATCTCCCCTAATCTATCCTTCAACCTTTGAATTGATCCTTTCCATGCATCATTTCCTTCCTCGATCCTATTGGTTCGAGTAACTGATCGTGTTGAATTTTCCTCTTAGGATCTTTCATGACGAGCAGCTAGTCGTGATTGGGCAGAGCCTTCCTTTAAATCAGATGGTCGTTGAGAGTTCCAAGACATAGTCCTAGGTGGACTTCTATTCCTCCTAGTATCTAAACGATCAAAAGGTGAGACTCTACTCAATCTTTCAAGAGAACTTGTCCTTTCTGGAGATAGAGTGATGTTTTGTTGAGTATCTGTATCTCGTACCAAGGAAGTCCGTCCAAGCTGATAAGAAGAATCATTGGATGTCTGAGTACAATATGAATCGGTGCGTCTGGACTGAGATTCCTCTGGGAATAACGTTTGTCTTCGCGAAGAGAGTAAACGAGTATTTCTCTGAACGCTTCGTTGCCCTGATTGAGCTGGCACTCCGCCTTGAACGGTTTGTATGAGTTGACGCATAGTTTCTTGCATACTCGTTTGCCCTTGGGCCAAATTAGCCATTATACCATCCAGATCTTGAACATTTGGAGGAGTAGATGGCGGATTCATAGAGATCCCAGCATTTCGATTGCTGGATTCAGGATGATCAGCCATTGGTGATAAATTATTTTGGTGAAAAACGATAATTACAGTCGTTTCCCACAGACGGCACCAATCTGTTGATGTAAAAAATTAGATTTGACCTAATTATTTTAATCACAGATAAAGAGAATAAATAAATAATAGGCAACAGATTTTTAAAGTGGTTCAGCCTTGCAAAAATGGCCTATGTCCACTGTTTTTGTTATTACTGACTGTTTGTTTGGAATTCTCGAGGTATGGTTTTTCTCAAGAAATTCCGGTCCCCCCCCAATGAGGAGGTTAAGATGTATTTATAGCCTTGAGGATGTACAAATGAAAGTACAATACGTTATTATCTAGTAGATGTGTACATCTGTATGATAATAAATGAGCATTTAATGCGCAGTCGTCTCTTTGATTATCCTGATTAGAATGCTAAGTAGCTCGGACCGCCTAAGCTGCTCGGACCGCCTAAGTAGCTCGACACGCTCGAGCTGCTCGGGGCCCCTCAGTTCCTCGTGGCTTTTTGGTTGCTCGGTGATCTTGAGTTGCTCGGTGATCTTGAGTTGCTCGGTATAAGTATGCATATTTGCTACGTTAGCAGACACGCATCTGTAAGTGAGTAGTTCATGTCAGCAGACTAAATTTGGTATCAACATAACCGATGGGGTTTTTCTTCATTTGATCACTACAGCAGTCATATCGGTCTTCATAACCAGCTTTTGAGTGATGGTGGCATAGGTATTAGCATGTCTATTCATCGTTTTGGGATGCCTTTTTATTTTCACTTAATGGAACTGATTGATCAGTCATTGGATGATCGTTCTATACGGTGCTAAACTGAGGTGCTTTAACACATATTCCTCATTCACTTGTTAGATCACTAAGTTTGAATCGCCTTTGATGCACAGTGAACAGATACCCCTTCGAAGGGCCTCTAGTAGCCCCAGCACCAATGCATCATACTCTGCTTCGTTATTGGATCAAGGTAAATCCAATTTATAGGAAAGGCATAATTCATCCTCTCCTTTGAAAAAGATAACCCTTACCCCTCCTTTCTTTTCTACCGAAGAACCATTGAATTTCATCATCCATTATTCAAGGATGGGCTCCATAAAGTTTGCCTACAAGTCATCCCCCGAGATTCTTTCTCGGGGTATCTCAAATACCCCAGATGGAAAGATTGCCAATACATCTCTGTAGGCTTGGCTCTTGATCGCATGAGGAACCACGCACTTTAAATCATATTCTGAAATGATGAGGAATAACCTAGCTGCTCTTCCAATTAAAATAGTTCTTACTAACAAAAACTTGATTAGGTCACATTTTATCACAATGTGAATTATTAAAGATAACATGTAATGTCTAATTTTTTGTGCTATGAAAACTAAGGCTAAACAGTGGCTTTCTACACTACTGTACCTTTACTCTGGTCCATGTATGATCCTACACATGTAGTAGAGTGGCCTTTATTGCCCATCAACTTCCTACACCAAGAGTGCTCGGATGGACCTGGTGGTAGACGTAAGGTAGAGCTGCAACGGTACTCCTTCTTTTGGAGGGATCATCATTTGTGGAGAGTTTAGAAGCTTCTTCAGCTTACTTAAAGACTCTTAGTGAGCTTCCTTCCATTTAAACTTCGTGCCTTTTCACAGTATTTCCATCAACGGGTGAGTTACTTTGGCTAGTCCTGGTATAAATTTCCTAAGGTGGGAGACTTTACCGAGGAAACTTTTGAGCTCCTTCATCATCCTTGGATACGACATTTCAAGGATTTCTCGTTGCTTATCATGGTCCATCTATAATCCCTACTAATCCCCCAAGAACCCTAGGAACTTCCACCTTGTGATCCCAAAATCACCCTAAGTGGGTTCATCTTCAGCTTATCTTTCTGCAACGAACAAAAACCATCCTCAAGTCATTTAGATGAGATTCTTCCTTTTTTGACTTGATGACCAAATCATCCACTTAGAATTCTAAAATTTTTTGAAAGAAATCATGGAAAATGGCCATCATTATCCTTTGATACATTGCATCGGTGTTCTTTAACCCAAAACGCATCACTTTGTACATAAAATTGACCAATGGGGTCCTAAATGCCATCTTTTATGCTTCTGCTCGATCCATCTTAATCTGGTTGTCTCCCACATACCTGTCCATGAAGCTGTACATTTTATGACCCACCATTACATTAATCACACTGTCAATGGAGGGCATAGGGAACTCATCTATCGAGCAGGCTCTATTCAAATCTCTAAAGTCCACACAGATCCTTATCTGGTTCTTATCCTCCTTCCTTACTATAATAATGTTTGAGAGACGGAGTGGATGCTGTATAGGCTCAATAACTCCCATCGCTAGCAACCATTGGACCTCCTCCTTAATCTTCAAATCCATCTTCGGCTTGTAGGTTCTTGTGGATTTTTTCATCGGTATGGATATAGGCATAACGTCAGCTTATGGTAACCCACCTCTTCATCTAGCCCCTCCATCTCTGTGTATTTCCACGTGAAGACATCCCTAAACTCTCGAATCAAATCTATCAAGGCCCCTCTTTTCTCTTCACTTAGGTCCTTCGAAATTAAAATGGGCCTTGCCTCATCTCCTTGTTCGGCCAGGTTCAATTATTCCAACTCTTGCACTCGGGGCCTTAGGCTATCCATCATGTAGTCTAGTTTTTCGACTATATCCTCCACAAAATCTTGTATATTTGAGTTATAAATGACCATGCATTTCCCCTACTGGTCCACCAAGAAACATTCATATATCGGGTCAGCCTCTTCATCAGCCCCTAGATCAACTCCTTCGACTGCCCGCTCACACCCTCAAAGGAGATAAATAACTCTCCCGTCCTCTATGATCTTCTTTTTGCAATACCTTCTCATCGTCACAATCTCTTTTCTCTTCCTTTCCCTTGAGGCATCTGTTGGTCTATCTCCCAAATATCTAATCAGCACGCTCTACCATTGGACCTGATGTTCCATCGGATCCATCATGGGCCTCATTCCATCTATGAACTACCTCGAGAGATTCGGACTCTTGGGAGCACCCAGGTGAACTTGTTCGATTACTGCTTTTCTATTTATCCCTTTGTTGCTTTGGTCGTTCACGCCCCCCCCCCCCCCCCCATCCATTCTCTGATAAAGGGAGCTCTTGCACATTCCATCCTCCTTGTCAGCACCCTGGAATCTTCCTTTAACTCTGTGTAGAAAGCTGCATTAACCAAATGAGATTTTTCGGTGCCAAACGACTTCTTCATGGAACTTATAACGATCTTAGTCCCTTTAACATTTGCCTTTGGGCATTGGTGATACGTCGAAGGAACTAGACCCTGGTTGTGAATCCATACCCTTCCTATCAGTAGGTGACACGAAGTGGCACTTTCAATCACATGGAACTTGATATGTGAGGTAAGGTTCCCCATCACAATTCCCACATTCACATATCCAATAGATTTGGACGATTGATTATCGTAGCTAGAAATCACCAAAGACATTAGTATTAATCTTTCCTCCCAAATGTTGGCTATCTGAAAGGAACTGATAGGCATGATATTAATCGATGCTCCCCCCACCCATTAAGGCCCTTGAAAAGCTTACCCCGTTGATACGTGCCATCATGTACAGGGGCCTATAGTGTGGGAATCTCACAGCCTTGTTAGCATCACTAAAAGTTACTTCGGATAAGAACTTTCATACTATCCTGTCCATGGGACCCTTCCATCACAATGAGGGTACTACGTTCTTCTTTGCGATATCCAAAATTGCCTTCATTATCTCCAAACGGTTCTTCTTCGGTATCCCCACTTGGTCATAGAACCACGAGAACTTGGGCGATCATGGAACAGCTTGGTACTCTAAGCTTGGGTCCACCTCTTCCCCTTCTAGGTTATATACCTCCTCCGTGTCCCTTAAACTTGCTTCATCGTAGTCTATGACCACATTTTCCATACCTCTTATACAATCTTCCAACGCGTCTTTGAAGTATTTAAGTTAAAACTTCGATTCCCTCGTTCCTCATTCGGCCTCCTCATCATAGGCAACTATCAGGTTTGCCCCGTATGGTAGGAGGGGGTTAGATTTTACACTTTCTTGAGGGATCTGCAAAGTTCCCATTTTCATGTGTTTGCTGATGATTTTCCTTAGCGTGAAACAAGTCTTCGTTGGGTGACCCAACTTTCGATGGATATGATAATACTTGGGATCAGCTCTCGTTGCTGCATCTGGCTCTACGGTCGGAATGCCCTTTGGTTCATACATCGTTCCTCCCTGAACCATGTAGTTGTAGCAACTAACCGCCTCTTTTACAGTGCAATGCAACAGTAGTGGGTCTTCTCTATCTCTTCCAAACTTTCTCTTGTTATCTTTCTTATACTACTTAGCTCCTTCACCTCTATCGGCGTATCCTACCCGTGGGGGCTGGCCACGTGTTGCAATGAGTTGGATCGATTGTCTCAACAGACCCGATACTATGACCAGGTTTGGTCGAACCACCAACGATATATTTCTTATTACTTTTAGAAATGATACAAAAGTTCCTTCGCGTGTTTCATTAATGAGGTGACAGATATATTTCGGGAGCAAACCTTCATCACAAAGCTGCAACAACTTGGACTCTTTGGCCTCGTCTCTCACATCGAGGGACCTCTCTCGAAATCTTCACACATATGCAACCACATCTTCCCCCGATCGTTGCTTCTCCCTACCTAACTGAGTCAACGTGAACTCATCTTCTGTTAGAAACAACTTTTGAACAAATTGCATGTGCATCTCTTCCCACGTTGAAAAACTTTTCGATGCTAAATGGGAGTACCGGGTATAGGCTTTATCGGTCAAGGATTTAGAGAACTCCCTCAACCTGAGCTTCTTATTATTATAATGAGCTCCCAAGTGCTCGATGAAGCGTTTAATATTCTCCTTTGAGTTTGCCCCCTTCCCGGTGTATTTTTCGAAGATGGGAGGAATGTAGTCCTTCGGGTATCGCTCATTATTGTATTCTTGAGGATTAAGCGTACAAAAATCATCATACACCGATGCCACCTCGCCATCTGATTGTGAGGAAGTTGCTATCATCTTCAGCATTTCTTTTTGCATCTCTTTCCCCATCTCTTCCAGAGTAGACGGTGGTGTTTTCTCGATCGTTCGGGGAATGGTCAGAGGGACCACTGGTGGAACACCCGCTTCACCTAGGGTGGCCACCATAGGTGGAACACCCATCACACCTAGGGTTCCCACCATTGGAAAAAGAGTGTGTGTTGTGTTCGATGGGGCAGTGCCCATTGGGACTGCACTTGGTGGGGCTATCGGAGACACCATTGGCGTTACGAAGGAACTGGCATCAAATCCCCCAACACCATTGAAGCAACAGGGGTATATAGAAACTCATAAAACTTAGTCATGGGGAGTTCCACCAGAGTTTGCCCTATCCCAGTGCTCGTAGAAGCTTGCGTTATCCATGGACGCCCATCGTCGTTTAAACTAGAGGCACATCCACCCTAGGGGCCCCATCTCTAACCGCCTCAAGCTCTCTCACAGTTTGCTCTTCTTGACGTTGAATAGCATCAAAGTCTATAGCGGGGTTAATATTATCCTGAGCCACACTTCTAGAAGATTACCTCTCTAGCAGAGTCCCCAAATGTAAGAGAATAGTCCCCTTGTAGCCTGGGAGTATGGTAGTACTAGTTGAGGTGTAACCCCTATAGGTATGGTGATAAATGATAACCCATAAACTCTTTAATAAACACAAGTAAACACATAATATTATATTTGATCAACACTCAAATTGGACTCACAATGCACCCGTGTATAACTCAAACAATAATAGAGGAAACTCAGAAGTAACTCAGTGAAAGGGAGAGAGGAGTAAGCACCCTAGATACACATTGGCAGGCAACCAAACATGCCAACAACCTCTGAAAGATCTCTGGTTAGCTATTAAAAGCTTCACAATAAATGACAATGGTGGATGAGTAAGAGCTCTGATCTACAATAACTTACTTCTCTCTGATGATAATCTCTCTAGAGAAGGACTCTGAAAAAGAACATCCCCCCTCAGAAGTGGTTGAGGCCCATAAATAGCCCCGACACCACTCCCGAGGTGCCTCAGTCTTTTACAGCTGTGAAAGGCATCCCCTCATACTTTATGTCAAAAACATTAAATGCTTGATGGACTAGTCAGCTCCACATCATAAACATTAAATGCCAAGACATTCCTTTTGCCTAACCACTGTGCATCAGGGGATTGTCATCACAGAGGTGGCTCACCAATTGTCTCACAACCCTAAATACCATGGTGGTTTACTGAAGTGCAGATTTGACAGTGGTTAGTTGGCTAGTGACATCACCTAAAGTAGGTATGATATTAGGTAGAGGGATATCTGGTTCACAACTCAATGCACGTTGGAACTCAAGGCTACTCCGCACAAGATTCCACGATCAAAGGTCTTTCGGTGTTTTACTAGGTGTATCTAAGATGGTCAGGACAAGCCCCAACACTGCCTCACTTATCAATCCTCCAAACCATGTCCTTCTGAAGTTCCCACGGCGAGGTCTCCCTATAGAGCATGAAAGCTCTCACAGGCTCTGCTAGGCTTGATCTCGCGAGTACCGTTTGACCTCACGCTGAATAACACTATAATCATTACATCATTACAATCGTTATAGCTGTAGCCAATATAAAAAGATACAACATGACTAAGTAAGACAACAAAGCTAAATAGTGAGCCCTCTCGACCAGTTACTTCATTGGAAGATCACGATGATCTGCCTCGCTGCCTTATTCCTTTGAGTCTATTGTATTAGCTGGGAGGGGGGGATTATCTCTAATCTCGAGATTATCTTCAAGCCCCCCACCCCCACCCACCCCAACACACACAATTGACTTGAGGTAAAAACTAAAAATTTATAGATATATGAATTAGGTTTGTAACACAATAAACGGCGTGTTAAACGGAGGTCTGAGCAAGAAGTTATACCGAAATTACGAAATAAGAGCAAATATGTCCATCCTTTAAGTTGGTTTTTGTCTTATTACCACACCATGCGTTATATTTTGATTGGCTGGAAGGAGACACTATTTTTTCTGACTTAAACACTTTGAAATAACCTCCTTCTTTAGCTAAATGGATTAAATCAAAGTTTTATAGCATATCATAAGCTAAATGATAAGTTTTGGGGTAAAAAATGAAATTTTATGAAACTTTTGGGACTTGATTTTTAATAAAGAAAGTTTTAGGGACTAAAATGAAAATATAAAAAGGACCATTTTTTAAATAAAATATTTTCAAGGACCTCTAAGAAATATTTAAAATGTATGGTTTGAAATTACTAAAATGCCCTTCATGTGTAAAATGACCCTTATACCCTTAATAACTTTACACCTCATGCTTGACACCTCGTGCTTGGTTTTGACACTTCCACTGTACACGTGTCAGCTTTAAAGGAAGGGACAAAATACATGCCATGCAATTAGAGAAAGTTAAAACACGTGCCACCATTTGGTGAATTAAGACTGCAAGACAGCTCTGTTACGTAAAACGCTAACGCCGACTCACCAAAATGAACGCTTAGTCATCGAGACAAGTGTCATCACCGAGATAACTTTGGGAAATTATAAATAAATGCCTTAGTATCAATTCTTACACGAAATTCATTCCAAAGATCAGAGAGAAATATTGAGAGAGAATACGGGAAAGTTTAAGAAGAAGTTTCATCTTAAGAATTAACGAGTGATCCAAGACTGGGTATCTGTAACTTCGAACTTCTTTTCTAAGTGAGTACTCTATGACACTCCTTACGTATATTGATTATATGATATTACGAAAGCTATATATATTTTGTGAAACTACTTTTATTCTCAAAATGCATCTGATACCGATGATTCCGTCATTTGTTATATGTTTATATCTCTCGATATAAACATCTAATTTAATTTCTGAAATTATTGATTCGGCCCATGAAAACTCTCATACTATGTTGGCCTTGACTACCGAGTGGAAATATTTGGGTGGTACCCTCCCAGCTGGTTTATCGCTGGTGTTCCCTAAATAAGGCATTGTTCTAGAAATCATGACTTTTTGTCTGTGTTGTTAGGTGGAAACATTTGGTAAAACTATCTGTAAGGACACAAATTTCCAATTGAGTCCATATATAGTTTTGGCTCAATTCCGGACAAAAACATTTATTCATAGGTTAGTGATTTATTGTAATACTCTCAAGCCTATGAAGTGTGTGTAAAAGACGTAGCGGCAAAGAATATAAATCTTCATCAAAATGCCGGTTTGCGTGCCTCGTTTCTACGTCATCATCTAAGGTTTCATGCTCCCAAGGTATGAATGTAATTATATTTATATAGGAGCTTGGAACAAAATTTATTGGGTGTTAGAAACCATGTTTTACTTTCAGAATAATTTAATTGGAACTTTAAAATAAAGTACATAAAGTTTCTGGGCCAAAAATTGAATTTATCAAAAATTTCTGGAAGTCGTTCGAAGTCTCGTTCGAACGAGTTTTTTCGTTCGAACCAGGTTTCGTTCGAACGAGTTTGCCAACGAACCTAAACTGGTCAGTCGTTCGATATGTCGTTCGAACGAGTTTGGTCGTTCGAACGAGATATCTAACGAGTTTCTAACGAGCCCAGTCTGGTCGCTCGTTAGAAGTCTCGTTCGAACGAGAGTCAAGTTCGTTCGAACGAGTTGCCAGGCGGGAACAGTTTTGAGCAATTTTTTGGCAGTTTTCACCCATGTTCCCCACTTGTTTTTTAACCAATTTTTTCCAGACTTAATATGTTCGGGAAACACATTTTTCCAATTAACTTTTTCATTCCATATCCATCTCATAGAGAGAGTTTGAGAGCTAATTCATTTAGGGAAAAAGTTCAAGTTTTTTAGTGTTAGTTCTTAAAGAAAAATTCATACACACTCTAGTTTACACCCAATAGTTGTTTATTCCAAGTTTCTATATTCATATTCTTTACTTGGAGTTTTGGAACCGGTGTTTCTCTACCGAAGTGAAAAAGAGACGTTTTGGGTTTACTTCTACATCCCACCACAAAGAAGAAGACATTTTGCGGCGATTTTACTCACTTGGAGAAAGGCTCCAAGCTTGGGTGACGGTGACCATACAAAGTCCTATCGGTGGATTCCGAGATCGCGGTGGAGCTCCGTGGTTGTCCGCTAGGAAGAGGTTTCTACAAGAAGGGGCGATAAGGCTTGAGAGGGTTCGAGTCGAGGATGTAAGTCTTTTGTCTTGTAATTGTAATTCCGTATCTAGTGGACTTGTGGCTAGGGTCGTCCGAGGTTTTTTCCCGTCTTGGGTTTTTCCTCGTACATCGCAGCATAGTGTGATATTGTTTATTTTATCTTGCATTATAACTTAGAACGCATGCTTAGGACAATTCAAGATAAAATTCGGTTTAAATTGTCACACTCATTTTAATTGGGACGTAATTAAATATTGGGTAAAGCTTATTTAATTCAAGTCTTTTGCTACAATTTGGTTTCGCCTAATTTGATAATATTGATAAATATGACTTCGGCAAATTCTAGGACTTGGATGTATTAATCGGTTTAAGTGAATACATTAATTGATTTAATTTTACTTCACTTGGTGTAATTTTAATTGGTTTAAGAAATTAATATTTGTTTATTTTATTGAACCATCTTCCTAACGCTTCCGCATCATCTTCGAGTTTATACAAAAGGAAATTATTAACTGGGATTTTAATTGAGAAAATCACATTCCGCGGAGTTCCAGGCTTTTTCAAATTGGTATCAGAGCCAAAGCGATAAATTATTTCGTTAACGAACTTTTAAATAATCTTTGGCTAAAATGGATTTTTCCCCATTTTCAAAATTTCCTATTTTCGATGGTTCAAACTACGCGTATTGGAAAGCGCGAATGAGATCGGCACTAAAATCTATCGACGAGAGAGTTTGGATGTCTGTTGTTACCGGGTACTCCCCACCAACTTACTTAGTTGAAAATGAACGTGTTATAAAACCCGCCGATAGATGGACTGAAAATGAGTTTAAACTTGCTAACTTTAATTCCCGAGGTTTAAATGCCTTATTTAGCGCTGTCGCACCGGATGAATTCTGACGTATTATGACGTGTGAAACTGCTAAAGAAGCTTGGGATATTTTACAATTAACTCATGAAGGAACTAGTGTCGTTAAAGCTTCAAAACTCCAAAACCTCACCACTCAATTTGAAACTATCAAAATGGATGAAAAAGAAACTTTTGATAAATTTTATGCTAGACTTTCTGATATTGTTAATTCATCTTTTAACTTGGGAGAGAAAATACCTGACGACCGTGTTGTAAAGAAAATTTTAAGGTCCCTACCCGATAGATTTATTCCAAAGGTGACCGTTTTAAATTCTTTACCCACTTTAGACTCTACGAAATTAGAAGAGCTTGTAGGTGATTTACAAACCTATGAACTAGATATGTTTCCCTCTAAAACTGAAAAGAAAATTGAAAAGGGTGTTGCTTTAAAAGCCCATAAAGAGGTCAAACAAGTAGTAGAGAGCGATAGTGATAGTGACTCGGAAGACATGGCTTTATTTGCTCGTAAATTTAGAAAATTTCTTAAATTTAACAAAGATAAATTTAAAAATGATTTTAAGAAATTTGATACTTCTAAACATGATAAAAGCGAGAAGATTTCTAAAGCCGAGAAAATCCCTAAAACTAGTAATGAACATTTAGATAGGGACGAGTCTGATAAGTGTTTTGGTTGTGAAGGTTATGGCCATAGGGCTTATGAGTGCCCCACTAAACTAAGGAAAGATGGTAAGCGACCTATTTCATATAATGCAACCCTTAGTGATAGTGATAAGGAAGAGAAGCCCGATTCCCCCACTAAGAAAAATTTTGTGGCTTTTATGGCTAGTCATGTGAGTGATAGTGACAACTCATCGATTGATGAAACGATAGCGCATGCCACTTCCAAGGTCATTGTACATGACTCTCTTGTTTTTTATGATAGTGAGAGTGAAAATGAAGATGAGGTTGATATGAGTGAAATTCAAAATGCTTTTCAAGAACTTTATAAAGAATCTATTAAATTGAAAAGAGCTAATTTGAAGTTAGAAGCTAGTTTAAGAGAAAGTGTCAAGGTCATTGATGAAAATGTTTTAATGGAAGACCTTAGGACACATGTGAGGACTCTTCAAGAGAAGCTTGATTATGTATAAGGCGAAAGAGATAGCCTTAGGGGTTTAATGGAATCCTTGAAAAAGGAGCTTCTTGCTTTTGAAGAGCGAAATGTTTTACTAGAATCTAACATTGTAGAATTGGAAAATAAATTAAAAGATTATAGTATTGTCAAATTTGATTTGGAGTGTCGTTCGGAAAAAACTAGATAAAATGTTAGGAACGGTCCAAATTAAAAATGACACTTGTGGTTTAGGCTTCAATCCTTGTAATGAATTTACTCATAATGCCCAAACCAATGTTTTAGGAGAATCAACTAGGAATACTTTTAAAGATCACTCCTTAAGTAAATCTTTTCGACATGTTCTCACTTGTACACATTGTGGTCGATAAGGTCATCTTAGGAAATTTTGTTTAGATCTTAAACGAATTCCTAGAAAACCCCATAGTAAAGTAACCACGGTAGTTAACGTTCCTACACCCCAAGATAGTCATTCCTCATTAATTTGGGTTAGGAAATCCGACTTGGTTTCCTTACAAAATAGGGTTGTTGATTCTCATTTACTTTCACATGCTTCCTCCCCTGCTAAATCTACAGGATGAATGTGTTAGTGTTTGCATACTTTAACCTTTGTACTTCATGCTATTCACATGCTAAATGTATGCTTGTTTTAGTCATTTTCTAGTCATAGCCTTATTTCATATCCCATGCTAGAAATTATGACTTGTTTATCTTTTTATATTATATTTTGTGTTTGAATTAACTGAAAAATATAAAAAGATGTTTTGTTTATCATTTGTGTTTTATTTATTTCATTTACGCTTAATGAAAAATACAAATGATTTTTGTTTAGTCTTTTGAGTCTATATTTTTATTTTTGGTTACATATGTTAAAAACTCAAAAAGATTTTGTTTTTGTGTGTATTTTTGTTTGACACACTTTATGTGGCGTATATTTGTGTTTGAATCCCATATTTTACGCTCCCACGTGGCTAGAACTTTTGGTTTAGATTTTCAATCCTTAAAATGTTCTTTACCATGTTTTATATGGAGTAGTTGGATTTTGTATTGATTAAATGGATTCTATTTTCATATGCCTCTATTCACACATGCACGAGCTCTTTTGAAATCTTAATGTCACATGTTATATTTGAGCTTTTTGAGGTGTTCTCCTACCAATCTAGTCATCTACATATCTTTGACCTAGGAGGACTAGTGCATGTCAAAATCCGTTGCACGTGAGATTTGTGTGAAAATGAAAACATGATAAATAAAAATGTGCACGGGGAAGGGCTCCGAAAGGATGAATTAAATCCTTTGCGATAGTAAGCCACCGTTTATTGGATCTAAAAGAAAAACGTGATCCAAAGGCCTAAAAACAGAATATTTGGCATTAAAAGGAAAACAATTGCCAAGGCCTATGTTTGTTTGATATATTCATTCAAAAGTAAAAGAATATATATGCTTATTAAGGGAGAATTGGATGGTATATCAACGGTTTGCACAATGTCCGTTTATCCTAGTTGTCTTTAATGTCATGACTCTATTTGATTTGTAGAACCATTATCATGCTGAGTTCAATCTATATTGTCACATGAGGTTATATTTAACTGTGATGAAGTTTGCAATCAAATGACAACTCCGTGAACGTTTCTTAAGTGTTTGGGTCTAAATTTAATTGTTGCTAGTTCACACCCCTACACTTCCGTTTCCATATGACACATTTTTGCCATACGAGTGTGCAAACTTATTGTTTTTTGTGTCATGTGTGTGTTTATATCTATCTATATATGCAAGTACTTATTGGTATATTTAAAGTATATATATATATGATATTTGTTTGTCTTTGCCTTGCTTTTATTGCCCATATGCTTTCATGTCTTATCACTTTAAGCTGTTTATTAGTTCTTTATCCTTTGCCTATTCCTGAACAAAAAGGGGGAGAATGATGATAGGGGGAGAAATGGTATCTAATCCTATTATTATCGTATCCTAGTTTTGGGGAGATTTATCTTAGGGGGAGACGTCTTTCTAAGTATGTTTTGATAAAGGGGAGAATTAATTTAGGGGGGGTAATTAATTAATTGCACTTAATAGTTTGATATTCCCTATGCATTTGATGAGTTTGCTTAAGTGTGCAGGAATTATTCTAAAGCGGCATCGTTTAATGGCAAAGCGTTTAATCCTTGGGTTGAGTCAAGTTTGGGCGGGTTATGTTTTGAGTCTAGTGAGCTTGACGGCCCTTTAGGATTTTTGTTTTGGTTTTTGTCCCGGAATAGCCAAAGGGGGAGATTTGTAAGGTCACAAATTTCCAATTGAGTCCATATATAGTTTTGGCTCAATTCCGGACAAAAACATTTATTCATAGGTTAGTGATTTATTGTAATACTCTCAAGCCTATGAAGTGTGTGTTGAAGACGTAGCGGCAAAGAATATAAAGCTTCATCAAAATGCTTGTTTGCGTGCCTCGTTTCTACGTCATCATCTAAGGTTCCATGCTCCCAAGGTATGAATGTAATTATATTTATATAGGAGCTTGGAACAAAATTTATTGGGTGTTAGAAACCATGTTTTACTTTCAGAATAATTTAATTGGAACTTTAAAATAAAGTACATAAAGTTTCTGGGCCAAAAATTGAATTTATCAAAAATTTCTGGAAGTCGTTCGAAGTCTCGTTCGAACGAGTTTTTTCGTTCGAACCAGGTTTTCGTTCGAACGAGTTTTTTCGTTCGAACCAGGTTTCGTTCGAACCAGGTTTCGTTCGAACGAGTTTGTCAACAAACCTAAATTGGTCAGTCGTTCGAACGAGTTTGGTCGTTCTAACGAAATATCTAACGAGTTTCTAACGAGCCCAGTCTGGTCGCTCGTTAGAAGTCTCGTTCGAACGAGAGTCAAGTTCGTTCGAACGAGTTTCCATGCGGGAACAGTTTTGAGCAGTTTTTTGGCAGTTTTCACCCATATTCCCCACTTGTTTTTTAACCAACTTTTTCCAGACTTAATATGTGCGTGAAACACATTTTTCCAATTAACGTTTTCATTCCATATCCATCTCATAGAGAGAGTTTGAGAGCTAATTCATTTAGGGAAAAAGTTCAAGTTTTTGAGTGTTAGTTCTTAAAGAAAAATTCATACACACTCTAGTTTACACCCAATAGTTGTTTATTCCAAGTTTCTATATTCATATTCTTTACTTGGAGTTTTGGCACCGGTGTTTCTCTACCGAAGTGAAAAAGAGACGTTTTGGGTTTACTTCTACATCCCACCACAAAGAAGAAGACATTTTGCGGAGATTTTACTCACTTGGAGAAAGGCTCCAAGCTTGGGTGACGGTGACCATACAAAGTCCTATCGGTGGATTCCGAGATCGCGGTGGAGCTCCGTGGTTGTCCGCTAGGAAGAGGTTTCTACAAGAAGGAGCGACAAGGCTTGAGAGGGTTCGAGTCAAGGATGTAAGTCTTTTGTCTTGTAATTGTAATTCCGTATCTAGTGGACTTGTGGCTAGGGCCGTCCGAGGTTTTTTCCCGTCTTGGGTTTTTCCTCGTACATCGCGGCGTAGTGTGATATTGTTTATTTTATCTTGCATTATAACTTAGAATGCATGCTTAGGTCAATTCAAGATAAAATTCGGTTTAAATTGTCACACTCATTTTAATTGGGACGTAATTAAATATTGGGTAAAGCTTATTTAATTCAAGTCTTTTGCTACAATTTGGTTTCGCCTAATTTGATAATATTGATAAATATGACTTAGGCAAATTCTAGGACTTGGATGTATTAATCGGTTTAAGTGAATACATTAATTGATTTAATTTTACTTCACTTGGTGTAATTTTAATTGGTTTAAGAAATTAATATTTGTTTATTTTATTGAACCATCTTCCTAACGCTTCCGCATCATCTTCGAGTTTATACAAAAGGAAATTATTAACTGGGATTTTAATTGAGAAAATCACATTCCGCGGGGTTCCAGACTTTTTCACTATCTAATCTGTCTGGGTATTAGAGCGTACATGGCCATTAAAATAAAAATTGAATAATTGACATATTGCTCAATTTTTTTATCTATTCTGTTCTGAACTGTTTATTCTGAAAATATTTACTGTCAATTACTTTATATATATTACTGCAAATTCATGTCTCTATATATATGCCTTATGTTCTAAATTGAATAGGTATCAATTTTCTAAAAAAAAACTAGAATGTCTGGAGATTAAATCTCACTCGGCTTTTAGTTGATGTTGTATAAATAACCAATTTTCAGGGAATGTTTAGGCTCGCAGATGAAACATAAAAGGACTATGTTGAAGATTCAGCTTTTAGACCTCTTTTTCTTATTTAAATAAAATGTTTGTTGTATCATATAGAGCATGTTTGGATCTCTTGTAATAAGTATTTAAATTTTGTCTTAAGTTGTAACTCGTTATTACTTTTAATGTAAATGAAGTTCCTGTAGAAAGCTGTGATGACGTAATTCCTTCACTTTCAGAATTTTACGATTCATAACCATGTAATTGTATTTTCGCTGCATTTATTTAAGGAAACAATTAAATCAAGAATATTTGTCACCTTGGTGGCATGTTAAGATACTCGTTCCCTACTACTAATTTTAGGTCGGGGTCGTGACAGAGGTGGTATCAGAGCATAGGTTATGAACCCGTAGACTATTGAACGTCGGTTTTGAACGTTAAAGGGATACTATTAAATATTTGAATTATATGTAACCCTCCGAATGTGTTATATTATTGATCTCTTAATTTGGAATCATGATATAGTATGATACATCTTACGATTGGCCATGACTGTAGAAAATGACCAAGACAAAATCAACTGCGAGAACTAGTGATTTGAATATAGAAGGACTGGAAGGTGCATACAAGGAGATTGAGAGTCTAGTAAGGATTGTGGAGCATCAAGTGAATAACGGAGCATCAAGGAATCTTGAATTAACTATATGTACTATTGACCAGTTCAAGAAGTTGAATCTGTTTTCTTTTAAAGGTACTTCTAACCTCACTGAAGCAGAAAGTTGGGTGATGCAGATGGAAAAGATGCTCGATGTTCTTAAGTGTACCGATGAACAAAGGGTTTCATTTGCAACATTTATGTTAGAAGGTGAAGCCGAACATTGGTAGAGAATGACTAAGAGAATACACGAGGAGAGGAATACTTACATAGGTTAGAATGACTTCTTAGTGATATTTTATGAGAAATATTTCTTTGAAACTGTGAAAGATGAAATGGCAGCTATTTTCATGAGTCTCGTGCAAGGGAATATGACGGTTAGTCAATACGAGGCAAAGTTTACCGAGTTATCCCACTTTGCACCTTATGTTGTGGTAACTGATGTTTTAAAATCCAAAAATTTTGAACGTGGGTTAAGGTTGAGTATTCGTAGTATAATTTCCATCCTAAAGTTGACATCATATAGTGACGTTGTGGCTAGGGCTACGATAGCTGAGAGGGATGGAGAGGAGTACAATTGAATTAGAGATGGAAAGAGGAATTTTGGGGGAAAAATAGGGAAGAACCCAAATAATAGAAATAATTTTTGGAGTACATCGAATGTTGAGGAGCTAGTGATAACAAACAGTTTAATAATAAGACATGTCAGCGGTGTGGGAAGATGTATGGAGGACGACCTTGTTACAAGGATACGGGAGCTTATTTTAGATGTGGACAGAAAGGACATCAGATAAAAGACTGCCCAACCCCAACAAGGATATCGATACAGCCTTTAGTTGAGAAGAAGGACCAAGGCAGACACGATAGAGTTTTTGCACTTTTTGATACCCAAGCTTCTAATGCAGTAGTGTCAGGTACACTTTTTATATGTGCACAACCTTTTCAAGTTTTAATAGATCCTAGTTCTACCCATTCATTTGTGTCTGTGCATTTTTTTAATCGCTTTCCTAATATGCCCAAACCCTGGAATCATATCATGCACGTTTTTACTCCTTTATTTGAGTTATGGACAGGAATATTAGTATATAAGTCTTGCCCTATAGATGTTAGTTGTCATAAACTATTCACCAATTTGATAGTTTTAGACATAAGAGACTTTGAAGTCATTTGGGGTATGGATTGGTTAGCATCGTATTATGATAAGGAAGATTGTTTTGAGAAGATTGTTACTTTTCAAATCCCTAACCAACCAAAATTTTGTTTTGAAGGAATTGGCATCCTATCTCCCATGCATATTATCTCTGCAATGCAAGCTTGTAGTTTTCGTAAGAATGGATGTCAATGATTCCTTGCAAGTATTATTGATTTGGAAAAAAAACATCCTAGTTTAGAAGATATTCCTATAGCTAAACATTTTCCAAATGTTTTTCCAAATAATTTACCCAATCTTCCTCCTAGTCGAGAAATAAAGTTTACGATTGACCTTATTCCTGGAACTATACCAATCTCGAAACCACCTTAACGTATGGAACCATTAGAATTAAGGGAATTAAAATTTCAATTACAAGATCTGTTAGACAATGGTTTTATTAGAACAAGGGTATCCCTTTGGGGTGCTCCATTGTTATTTGTTAAAAAGAAGGATGGGACGATGAGGTTATGTATAGACTATCATGAATTAAACAAGGTAACCATTAAGAATAAATACCCCTTAACTCATATAGATGATTTGTTTGACCAACTTCAAGGCTCGCAAGTATTTTCAAATACTGACCTTAGGTTAGGCTATCACTAATTGAAGCTTAAGGAACATGATATTTCAAAATCAGATTATTTTACTGGATATGGTAACTATAAATTTCTTGTGATGCCATTTGGACTAACTAATGCACCAGTCACTTTTATGGATATGATTAATATGGTGTTTAGAAAATATTTGAATCATTGTGAGGTTATTTTTATTGATGACATCCTTACTTATTCCAAAAGTATTAAAGAATACGAAAAGCATCTAGAGACAGTGTTACAAATCCTTAGGAAGGAGAAATTATATGCGAAATTAAAGAAGTGTGAGTTTTGGTTGCCTAGAATCTCTTTTATAGGATATGTCATTTCCAAAGATCGAGGCTATACTAGGTTGTCCTAGACCAACTAATGTGACGGAGATTCGAGGTTTTCTTGGATTAACAGGTTATTATTGAAGATTTGTTGAAGTATTTTCTAGTATTGCCAAACCTCTATCTAAGATTAACCCAAAAGAAGGTGAAATATGAATGGTCTGAAGAAGTTGAGAATAGTTTGGAGAACTTAAGAATCAATTAGTAACTGCCCCAATTTTGACTATTCCTTCAAGGATAGGGGGATTTGTGATTTATTGTGATGCTTCTAAAAATGGTTTAGGATGTGTGCTAATGCAAAATGGAAAAGTAACAGCTTATGCCTTGAGACAGTTTAAATCAGATGAGAAAAATTATCCAACCCATGACCTAGAATTAGCAGCTGTAATTTTTGCTCTTAAGATTTGTATACATTATTTGTATGGTGAGACATGTGAGATTTATATCGATCATAAGAGTTTAAAATATATCTTTACTCAGAAAGAGTTGAACATGAGACAAAGGAGGTGGTTAGAAGTGATGAAGGATTATGATTTATATATTCATTATCAGTCAGGTTAAGAAAATATAGTAGCTTATGCTTTAAGTAGGTAGTCTACACTAAATTTAGAACGTCTTATTACAATCCAGGAAGCACTGTTGAAGGATTTGAGAAGTATGGAAATAGATTTACGTATTTATAGTAAAGTAATAATAATTGCATACTTATAAGTACAACCTATGTTGATGGAAAAGATCAAAATTACACAAGTAAATGACCCACAACTGAAGAAGATTAGAGAAGAAATTATTGAAGGGAATAGGATTAAATTTATGATATAAGATGATATATTGAGGTTTGGAAATAGAGTGTGTGTGCCAAGTGATGACCAACTAAAGAGACAAATTTTAGAGGAAAGTCATTACTCAAGATTCATATTTCATCCTGGATGTACAAAAATGTATAGGGATCTTCAAGACGTATTTTTATAGAATAACATGAAAAGGGAGATAGCCGAATTTATATCTCAGTATTTGGTTTGTCAACAAGTAAAAGCTAAACATTAGAAACCATGGGGATTACTACAACCCCTACCTATCCCTGAGTGGAAATGGGAATATATTACTATGAATTTTATGACAAGTTTACCATGGAGTTCAAATGGCAATGATTCTATTTGGGTAATTATTGATAGGTTAACTACATCTTCACATTTTCTTACCATTAAGATTTTCCATTCTTTAGAAAAGTTAGCTAAGTTTTACATGTGGGAAATTATTAGGCTTCATGGAGCCCCAGTTTCAATTGTTTTTTTATTGTGACCATAGATTTATGTCTCTCTTTTAGAAAATCCTACAAGCGGCCATGGGAACACAATTGAATTTCAGCACCGCTTTTCATCCCCAAACAGATGGATAATCTGATAGAACCATTCAAACCTTAAAGGATATACTTAGGGCATGTGTACTTGATCTGAAGGGGAGATGGGATGATAATGTACCATTAGTAGAATTTGCATATAATAGTAGTTATCAAGAAAGTATTCAAATGGCTTCGTATGAGGAACTCTATGGTAGAAGGTGTCGTTCCCCTACGTGTTGATAGAAGTTGGAGAAAGAAAATTATTGGGACCAGAATTTATCAAGATCACAACGAAGAAAGTGAAATTGATACAAGACCGACTTCGAATCGCTCAAATCCGTCAAAAGAGTTATGTTGACAATCGCCGCTGAAAGTTGAAATTCCAAAGAGGAGATTATGTGTTCGTATGAGTATCACCAGCAAAGGGATTAATCCGATTTGGGAAGAAATGGAAGTTGAGTACAAGATACATAGGACCTTTTTAAATCCTTTAAAGGATAAGAGTTGTTGCGTATAGAATAGCCATACCCCCTAAACTCTCTAGTTTGCATAATGTGTTTCATGTGTCAATGATGAAGAAATACGTCCCAGATCTAATGCATATCCTAAGTCATGAACCTATTTAAGTTAGAGAAGATTTGACCTACATTGAGCATCCAGTAGAAAATTTGGACCATAAAGATCAAATATTACCAACTAAGGTAATTCCACTAGTCAAAGTATTATGGCGTAATCATTCCATTGAAGAATCAACATGGGAGCGGGAATATGAAATAAAGGAGAGATATCCATACCTGTTTGAAAATTAATGTAAGTAAAGTTTGGGGACCAAACTTTTTATAACGAGCATATGATGTAATGACCCCACTTTTATACTTTCATACATAGTTTTAAATGTTGTATTATTTCATATGTGATATGGATAATTTTAATTTATTATTTTTAGTCTAATCCTCCCTTCATAAATCATGAAATATCAAATTAGTTACAAACATAAAATTTTAAAGTTTTCGGTGGAATGTTCATATTGGAGACTATTTTTTACCATTATAATATAATAATTGACTTGAGGTAAAAACTAAAAATTTGTAGATATATGAAGTAGGTTTGTAACACAACAAACAGTGTGTTAAACCGAGGTCTAAGCAAGAAGTTATACCGAAATTACGAAATAAGGGCATATATGTCCATCCTTTAAGTTGTATTTTGTCTTATTACCACACCATGTGTTATATTTTGATTGGTTGGAAAGGGAGACTAGTTTTGCCGACTTAAACACTTTGAAATAACATCCTTCTTCATCAAAATGGATTAAATCAAAGTCTTATAGCATATCCTAAGCCAAATGATAAGTTTTGGGGTAGAAATTGAAATTTTATGAAACTTTAGGGACTTGATTTTAAATAAAGAACGTCTCAGGGACTAAAATGAAAATATAAAAAAGGATCAATTTATAAATAAAATATTTTCAAGGACCTCTAATAAATATTGAAAATGTATGGTGTAAAATTACTAAAATACACTTCATGAGTAAAATGACCCGTATACCCTTAATAGCTTTACACCTCGTGCTTGGTTTTTACACCTCCACTATACACGTGTCGGCTTTAAAGTAAGGGAAAAAACACATTTCATTAGAGAAAATTAAAACACGTGTCACCATCTGGTGAATTAAGACTGCAAGACAGCCCCGTTCCGCGGCACGCTTACGTTGACTCACCAAAATGAATGCTTAGTCATCGGGACACGTGTCATCACCCAGATAGCTTGGGGAAATTATAAATAGATGTCTTAGGATCAGTTCTTACACGAAATTCATTCCAAATATTAGAGAGAAATAGTGAGAGAAAATACGGGAATGTTTAAGAAGAAGTTTCATCTTAAGAATTAATGAGTGGTCCAAGACTCGGTATCTGTAACTTCGAAGTTCTTTTCTAGGTGAGTACTCTATGACAATCCTTGCGTATTTTTATTATATGATATTATGAAAGATATACATATTTTGTGAAACTACTTTTATTGTCAAAATACATCTGATACTGACGATTCCGTCTTTTGTTATATGTCTATATCTCTCGATATAAACATCTAATTTGAATTCTGAAATTATTGATTCGGCCTATGGAAACTCTCATACTATGTTGGCCTTGACTATCAAGTGAAAATATTTGGGTGGTACCTTCCCAGCTAGTTTATCGCTGGTGTGACTTAAACAAGGCGTTGTTCCAGAAATTATGATATTATGTATGTGTTGTTACTAGGTGGAAATATTTGGTAAAACTATCTGATATGTTTGGGTATTAGAGCATACATGACCATTAAAATAAAAATTAAACAATTGACATAATACTCAATTATTTTATTTATTCTGTTTGGAACTATTTATTTTGAAATTATTTACTGTCAATTACTTTATATATATTACTGCAAATTTCTATCTCTATATATGTGCCTTCTGTTCTAAATTGAATGGGTATAAATTTTCTGAAAAACCCTGGAAGGTCAGGCGATTAAATCTTACTCGGCTTTTAGCTGATGTTGTATAAATAACCAATTTTCAAGGACTGTTTAGGCTCGTAGATGGAACATAAAAGGACTATGTTGAAGATTCAGCTTTTAGAACTCTTTTCTTATTTTAATAAAATGTTTCTTGTATCATATAGAGCATGTTTGGCTCTCTTGTAATAAGTTTTAAATTTTGTCTTAAGTTGTAACTCATTATTACTTTTAATATAAATGAAGTTCCTGTAGAAATCTCTGATGAGGTAATTCCTTCACTTTCGGTATTTTACGATTCATAACTATGTAATTGTATTTTCGTTGCATTTAATTAAATAAATGATTAAATCAAGAATATTTGTTGCCTTGATGGCATGTTAAGACACTCGTTACCTACTACTAATTTTGGGTCGGCGTCATGACATGAAGACTAGCCACTTTGTTGTTCAAGTCACCATTTTCCTTCTCCACTAAAATAATTCTCCCTCCCAAAGAAAATCTCACCGAGGACTCTCTCTCTCTCTCTCTCTCTCTCTCTCTCTCTCTCTCTCTCTCTTTCTCTCTCTCTCTCTCTCTCGACTCTCTCAACTCCTTATCTAAACCTAACAACCTAAGCACCAAATTTTTATTTTTTATTTTAATGGTCTCGGCATAAAACTCGGTGTAAGCGCATTATAGGGTACTTTCTCCCTCACTCTCTCCGGACTGACTAAACTCATTGTCAACGTCATCATATTTAGAAACGTCCTCATCGGAGTGAGACATACTCAATGTACTAATATGACTAGCCATGAACGTGATGAATTTACTTCCATGCGATGATTCATCCCTGGAATCCATCGACTCAACATCACTATCACTAAGAGTGGCTTTTTAGGCATCTTTACCCTTGCCCTGTCTATTTAACCTCGTAGCACAATCATGAGCTTTATGACCCTTACCCTCGCACTCACAGCAACTCTCATCATCTTTTTAATGTACTCTCCTCTCTCTTTTTAAAAACGTTCTTGCTCGACTCACAATTTTTATCTTTCTCAAAACTTTTATTTTCTTTGGAAGTATTTTATTTACTTATCTTGAGAAACTTATTGAATTTGTTTTTCAAAAAGAGCAAGATCATCAGGATAAAGATCATACTCAGAGTCAGGGGAAACCTCCTCTTTCTTTTTAGATTTAACTTTCAAAGCAATCCACTTTTCCTTTGCCTTTTGAGTTTTAGGGATCATATCGATTTCATTAGTATGAAAGTCTCCTACTAGTTCTTCTAACCTATGCGTATCTAAAACTCCCAAAGAATTTAGGACCATGACTTTCAAGATAAAGTGGGATGAAAAGGATCTCAAAATCTTTTTCACTACTCCCGTTTAAAGTATTTTATCACCCAAATTAAAACTAGAATTGACTCTATAAGATAATCATGCATAAAACTCATCAAAAGTTTCAGTCCGTAACATAGTAATTGTCTCAAACTGTGTGATGAGATTTTGTATCTTATAATCTTTCACCGCATTGGTACCCCCGTGAGTGAATAGAAGGATATCAAACACTTTCTTAGACATGGTACAAATCATAAGGTGACTTCACCAGAAATGGCACTTAAACCCGTGATTTAAAACTACTCCATTTTAGTTCATCACTCGTCCAAGTGGTGAGGGGTTTAGGACTTATGACATCTCCATTAGTCATAGTGGGTGGTTTCCACCCTCTTCACAAATAAGTCGGACACACTCGTCAATACATTTTAAAGCCAACCTCATTCGAGGTTTCCAATATACATAATTTGACCCTTCAAAAATATGAACCCTTTTATAAAATTTATCCATATAAACCTAATTTAAAGATCACATAATAAATTAGTGTAACTAGCTTTGTTTCTAATTTGAAAGATGCGGGATTATATGGATTCACTTGTATCTTAGGTCACGCATGCAAAAATTCTATTTTTACCTAAATTTTATCTTGTTTAGAATTAGATGTGCATTCAAGATAAATTCCAAACTAAATATTCCAAAGTACACAATAAAATCAAACAAACCAAGCAGAAGAAGAATTGAGAAAATATTCCTTTCGTGCAAAACCTTTAATTCAACATTGTATCAGAATTGACAGATGGAGGATTACTTACAGATTACTTAGAGATCCACTAAGTATAACGTAATGTTGGTCTTCAAGTCTTAAATAAAAAGTGATACAGTCTATCACCACCCACAGGAAGCCGCTCTTCCCTCGATATCCACCGATCAACCTCAGAATTACAGAATCCTTTCATTTTCAACCGTAGAGTCGCAACTCAATAAATAAGCAGTAGAGAACACTCTACAAGGGTCTGAAATAGTATAAGAAATAGGGTACATGTCATTCTAGGGATGAAGATGATATGGAAAATGATAGTGTTTTTATGGAACAAAACTTTTGGGACCGGTATAGAATTTCGTTTTCGCCAAAAGATGTTGTGAAAAATTATTCAAAAGAATTCAATTATAGAAAATATGAATTTTGAGGTGGGGAGATTTTTTCGAATGAAAAAGGGACTTAATTCAAATGAAAAACATAGTTTCGTTCTAACGAGGTCCATTATCATTCGAGCAAAAGGCCTATCTTGTTCGAACAGGCTTCCAATGTACCTTTAACGAGATTAGTTCTATCAAACAAATGCCACACATTAGAAGCTCATTACAAGTTCGTTCCAATGACCTAATTACTTTGTTCCAACAAAAATGAAACTTCATTTGAACTAACTAAAATTCTAACAGTAATCTAGTTCGAACAAGGTTCACTTTTTGTTCCTATGGACTCGAAAAAATAAAAACATTTTATTTTAAAATCCATTTATAAAAGGGCCTCGTTTTTAAAAGAAAACATCCCAAAATAAAGTGGAATAACTTAAATGAAAAATCTTAATGCCATATACCTCCATATTGTGATATGACAATTTCAATAGCTTGAACTTTGGAACGTTGCTGGGTCATTATTATTTCTTCAAAGAATGTGGAAGCACATACAGATGAAGTGTTCGATTTGTTATAGTATATGCCAAAATATCGACTATGAGCAATTATAAAATCTTTCTCTTACAGAACTTGATTAGCAGTATATAATCCCGAGATTGTCATTAATCTTCCTCAACCATCCTTATCCTCTTTAAATGAGATTATTAATAATACCAAGGTTCTAAAAAATGCGAGCCGTGATCGAGGCATGGAGGTCAAACCTTAAGCCTTAGAAACCTAGGCGGGCCTTAGACGTAAAAAGGCATTTAGGCCTTCTTGATATATTTTAATATTTTTTAACCATAACAAGGCTATTAAAATACTAAAATTGTACATATCATAAACATATTTCTGAATATTTACAAATTAAAATACTATTTGATTATTTTAGATGATATAATGGTTCGATTTGTAAAAAAAAATCTTTAAAGGAGATATCGCTTCACTAAATCATTGTTGTTTTTAGAAAAAAGTGTGCCTTAAGGGTTTTACCGAGAATAAGGCGTGAAAAGCTTAAGGCGGAGCATTTCTCCTAAGCCTCAAGCCTAGGCGTGCCTAGGTGGAGCCTAGGCGGGTTTTTTAGAACAATGAATAATACTAATGGACACGTGTCTCTTCCCTAAGCGTGGACGAATAATCCCCCATAATTATCCCAAAATCTTTGTAACTTCTTATGGGTGAGGAGGTTTGCTCGCTCCTCACATTAGATCTTGATTGTGGTCGCCGATAAGGGTTGGTCATCCATAGGATCTATGATCGGAGGATGTTGATAGCTATATTAATGTTTGAAGACCCTTTTATTCTGTCCATTAAACTTTAGAAGGCAAGTGTGTAATTTTTTCTTGAATTTTTAAGGGTATGTTGGTAAATGTGTACCAGTTTGCCCAAAAGAGAGGTAGCCTGTGTCAACCATCATTTGGTAGCATGCCGCAATGATTGGATGTGCATCAAAAACTTCTCCACCCCATTAACTCCTTTCAAACTATTAGTTTGGCTCACTGCCTTCCCATTATGTCATCAAGTTGTACCGAAAATCCATTTATAACTCTTCTCACTTTAAGTTCACTTATCTCATGTTCTTTATTTCCGCAAAATAATTCCTTTACAAGAACTTATCCTTCATTTCTCAGTACAATGATAATCTATGTCATATAGGAAAAAAATATAAAGGAGTTTAGGCATCTCTACATCCCTGAGTGGGTGATGGGTGATATATGGGAAGATTCGTTCAATTATTAAAATATCGAAGGAGGCTATTGAGTGTACCCAGTATATGATTGATGTTATGATTACTTTCTCCCAGAATTGTCTTTTCATAACTTTTGCCAAAAAAAATTATGTGGTACCTACCTAGTTCTCTCCTAATACCTGAAGGATTACCAATGGGGTTCATAAAATCAACGAACTGTATGGGACCCATCTTGGGATTCCTAAAATATGATATTGATACATGTGGGTAAAATCCAACGAGAAAATTTAATACATAAAGGTGGGGAGGACTGAGAGAGTATGGGTAATAAACATGTCAGACTCCAATAAGTATTATTAGTCGCATGGGTTTGTTGTAATGAGTTTCAAGAACTTTTGTATCCCAAAGGGTGGTGAACCCTACAAGGATCTTAGGTTCCCCCAAGGGGGTTGTGAAATAGGTTTAGCTTCACTCTCACATCTCTTTTTATGACTTCTCTACCTTTTAGATTTTATATCATAATCTTTACTATGCATTCCGCTAGAAAAAGAAAAAACCCCAACCTAAAGACATAAATTTTATAAAATTGAAGAAAGCTTGGTCTCTCAAGCAACCTTTGACTGCTGCCAAAAACCGAGGGTTGGTCTAACTATTGTTGTGTTACACTTATACCACCATATCCTACATTGCTCTCCAAGTGGATAGAGAACCATAGTTATTGGCAAGCACGCCCATTCATTTGTGAGCTTCTCGTTCTCATTTGAGTTCATTGATATTTCTACCATCCCCACAGGCACCCCTATAACCTCAGAAGAAGGGATGCTATCGAGGAGGAGAATTCTAAAGTTGATGGATGGAACCCTTGCTTCACCAACTTCCCATCTTTACAACAGGAAGGAGGTCGGGGTCTAACCAACCCTGTGACTTTAAGGATTCCCTCGAGAAAATACAGGCTCCTCCTATGAATAAAGGCAACACCAATTACAGTCTTGTAAATGATTCCCCCAATAAGTAGAAATGCCTTGCTAAAGGGTCAGTAGACAATTATATATACTTGGCTTTTAACTTACTAAGGGAATCTTGCCTCCCTGCCGACCAGGCTCTAGTCGGAAGCCTGTCTATTGACAGGCTTATTTCTCATGTTGCCCAAACTGTTTCTTTGGTAAGTGTTGACTTTACTTAATTAGACTCTTATGGATAACTTTTTCTTATACTATTTTCTTTCCTTTGTTTATAGTCTACAGTTTATGGTCGACTATATCAAACTCCTCGAGAGGAGAACTGAGTAGGCAAAGGAGAATACCAACCTGGGAAGGGAATTGGAGAAAGCACGAAAGTCCTTTAATATTTCCCATAAGAAGGTCAAGGAGTAGTACATTGTAATGGAAGACAAAAACATGGAGATATCCATTGTGAGGTTGAAGGTCGAGCAGCTGGAGAAGGTCACCGAGAAATCCTCTTAGTCTTCAGCATCAGCCTTAGAGGACAATAATAATGCCTATGATAAAGGCTGGGACAAGGCCTTTTCCCTTGCCCAAAAATAGTTGGACTTCATTCTTAAGTACTTCTTCAAAAAGGGATGTGATGCGACCTTAACAAAGGTCGGGGTTCCCTTTAAGTCTGAGTTATTTGTAGAGCATGCTCAATGAACTCCCCTAACCTAGAGTAAGAGGTCGATGACTAGAATAAGGTTGTGATAGAGAAGGTTACTCCTGCTTAGTAGATTAGATTATATCTTATTATATTTTTTTCAAACATCTTCTTTATTATTTTTTATTCTTATATAAGGGTTTGTCCCATTTTTTTATGAATGAAATGAAAGATTATTCTTATCCTCATACTTATTCAATTCATTTATTACTTTGTACTTGTTTGTATTGTTGATTGACTTGGATTCTGAATGCATTTTTATAGTTTGATAGTAGCTTGGCCATGGTGCCAGTTGTCTAATAAAGTGAAAATTTATACTTCATTATTGAAGGAGATGCTTTTAATCAAGCTCAATCAGCCTTTATCATTTTTCTCCAAGCGCTTTAGAAGAAGATAAGTGCCTACGGTGACCAGAAAAGTGTGGTCATCTACCTTTGAGCTAAACTTGGGAGAATTCAGAAATTTAGTTGGTGTTCTAAAAATTAAAAAATATTTCTCTAAGAGAGGAGCTCATAAAGGCGAGAAAGCCTTTCAGAAAATAAACTGATCAGACATGGCCTGCAATTTACGGAAAGGTTTTCAATTTGGTAAACACATAGTAATTTTAGGATTAATTAGAGGATTTACTTCTAGTATTTTTATGTTGTTCAATATGTGGTGATATTTTCGATACATTTTTCATATTATCTTTCACATTAGAAAACACTGGTCATATTGATGCTCCTCATTTTAGATATCTTCTTAGAAAAAATTGAGTCATGGTAATAATTACTTTTAATAAGAAATCGAGAAGCTACAATTGGCCCGCACAAAAATTGATTTTACTAGCGTGTAACATATAAAGGGTATTTTTATTTACCAGTATGAGAATATTAAAATTGAACAGTTTAATTACCTTATAAATTGTGGAGTTGATCACTCCCAATTGTAATTTCTCAATCATATACTATTTTCCTTTCCAGAATGGTGGGATGAGGCAATAGATAATATAACCCAATTGTGCACTGACGTTAATGTCACTCTTAGAAAAGGTAGAAAAAAATATTCATCCATTGTTGATAAAATTTGAAAACATAGCATTCACCCATATGCGACGTCTCATAACATATGTACATCAATGTAGCTTATAAAACACTTTAAGAAGAAAGGATTTTAAGCTCTTGTCACAGACATTTATACGACAACATAGATACGCTTCCACTTAGTTGACCAGCTGCATCTTTTCACAAATACTTATAAAATAATACCATCACTACACCAAATCTGTCGAATTGTCACGGTCATTGACCTTGACAAGTTCAACTTGTCAAGTTTAATGACCGTGACAATTCCTAGGGTGACAATTTGTTTTGTCACGGACTTGTCACGGTCAATGACCGTGACAAGTTCGTTAGAATTGTCACGATCATATCACGATCCTTGACCTTGACAAGTTTATCATGGTTAAGGACCGTGACAAGCCCGTGACAATGGTTAAAAAATTGTCACGATCAATGATCGTAACAATTCTGGGAAGAATTGAAAAAAATCTGTTGGGCAGTTTGGCCACTACCACTGCCCCGCAGTATATTTGTACTTGTTAAAGCAACGTTGTACTTGTTCAAGCATCATATATCCAAATAAAATAGAGATAATGAAAATATACATTCAAAATAGAGACAATATGCATCACGATATAATCCAAATATAATTCAAATGTACCAACTTAAAAATAATTCAATTCAAATAATTTCACTACATGTCTTGGGTAAGGTTAACTCTGAGGAAGTGAGTAGGCCACACGATATACGAATTGACACACCCACTAATATACATTGTGACACATTGTTCGCACAACCACAATGGGGAGCTCTCCTTCCCGGGTAACACATGCGTGATGAGCACCTTGGACTCGATGTCTTGAAGCTCACGTCCATGAACTAGTGCACCTTAGATGATATTCGGGTCCCTCAACCCCCACCCTATCCGTTGGCCATCAAATATGTCCATTATAAACACATTCGGCCAACCAAGTGTCGACATCGGTCGGTAGAAGGGAGCCAAATAGGGAAGTGGATCATCAAAGTCCTCACGTGTCGGCGATGAAGTAACGAGGTCCACATCTTCGTCATCCTGCACCTCCTCCTCCTCCACCACCTTTTCCTTCCCTTTACCCTTACATTTTCCTCCCAACGAACGCTTCACGAATGAGAACATATCTTGGACCGTCGCCTCCAAACGTTTCATAGGGCTAGTCTCTGAAAGGGTGCTAATTTTCCCATTTTGGTGTAGTGCATGTGGAGCAAAATTAGACAGATCGAGCATATTTTGAAAACTCTTACTGAGGTATATACATATATTAATGCATATATAGCGTCTCAAATATGATCATCCTATATTCTTCGCTAAATTTATTTTTTTATTATTTATAAGAAATGTCGAACAGGGACAAAGATAATCAACTAAACAATGATACTCCTCTTCCAACTTAACCCTCTCCTAATCCATTACCTAAATTCTTGACACCTCTAGGTTCAGAATACTCTGTTTGTCACTGGTTAACTCGCTATCTCGAAGTCATCAAATTCCACAAATATCTATTAATCCCCCTCCTTCAACTCCCATTAATGATGAATCCCAATCACAAGATAAGAAGGAAATTGGGTTCTCCCTTATCAGGAATCCTACCTGTAATAAAAATGTCGTTCAGATTTTTATAGCCCGTTGTTTGGCTCTTGGGAAGATGACTTTGGGCATCGAGTGGGTAGACAACTTGAAGAATGCTGATCATGTCGTAAAGAATGGCTTATGGGGTTAACTTTGTAAAAATTTTATATATCAGCCCGGTTCGAAGACAATTGTTCTTTTCCTACTAAGTGGTCAATTCAAAACCTATCTAAAGAACCTCATTATTTCCTTATGGGGACATTAAGTTTTGACATTTTTGCGTTGAAAGAGAAAGTTTCACCAAATGTTTAAATACCCATCAGCCAATGGAACAAATTCTTAGAGAAAGATTCTATTGAGTAAAACTTTCCTGGAGGGAGAAAAATAGACATGCCAGGGGGAAAAAATTATGTCCAAAATCTTGGGTCGAAATCATATGATGATTTTAAGGATGAATGGGTGGAAAGGACTAAGGGGACTATAAAGAAGGGATTGACCCTAATTGATTCAACTTGTATTTGCATGCCCTATGGTATCAACAAACCAGTAAATTTCTAAATAAGATCGCTTTAACTCTGGTAAGTTTGAATTTAATGATCATATACATGCTTGTAAGGAAAAATTTTCGAATCGAGGCAATTTGTATGTATTGGTTTTGAGAGTGGGTCAGCCATCAGTGTCTAATTAAATTCCAATTTTAGTCCCAATAAGTCTTAACTCTTGCAAACAAAAGTGATTGAATAAAGAAATAGTCTAAGCATGCAAGACAATCACAATTGAGGAAAAATCCCCCATAGGGGCAAAACCATCTTATTTTCACTATAATTTATAAAGAACGGTTTACATGGATTATAATGAAAATACAAGTAGTGACATACAAAATATCCGCAGGCGTCGGTTTCGATGTCATCGGCTAGAGTTCCCGCAAGAGCTCCAGAAGGTCAGCAACGAAAAAGCTTCTTCTCCACAAGTGTACTCCAGATGAGTAGTATAATCATGCTTGGGGTTTAGAGGATTCACATAAAGAATTGGGAATCATTTGTGAATCAAAAAAGGTACTAAAACCTTTAAAATATGAAGTCTGGAAATAGGTACTATTTTGCAAAAACGGAGGTATGCAGAATTGAGAAAAACGTGTAGCACGGACACTATTTAAATAAGCATGTTGAGGTAGTGCATCGTTCGAGCAACATACGATGTCATTTGAGGGAGATGGCATCTCGTTCGAACGAGATATGATGTCGTTCAAATGACATCAGTGACGTGTCTAAAAAAACTCCTTAAAAAGATCTTGCATGTTTATCATCTTCCAGACATCAAAAATTTATTTAAAAAATATTCCCAACTATTTATGCAAATAATTAAACAATCCAATTAAAATTATTTTTACCATAAGAATGTGGAGTAGTGGGAACAGTTGAAGAGTACGTTGCTTGACACGTGATGCATGTACAAACATGATGGATGCATGAACTCGGATCAAGGCCATTGCGGATGATCGTGGATACGTGTCGAATGTATCAGTATCAGACATAATTAATTATGATCTAGGACACTTGAAAAATTCCTATATTCTTCCCCAAAAAATTATATAAAATATGTCCTTACAAATCTCTCCTATGTCTATGCCGGTACATACATAAAAATATCTGAATTATGCTTCCCAAACAAAACAAACTACAATTTTAATATCCCCATTAAACTCGAAAATTGGAAATACTAAATGTGTCTCTTCACAAATTTGATCATCTTCAAATCTTCAACTCTTCAAAACTTTCTTTGTCATCATCGGGGTGTGCGAAAATGATTCTTCATTTTGATACCTACACACATGAGACCAGAAATAAATACCCGTGACGCGCAACGGTTTGAATTATAATGATAAGTAAAAATAAATATCAATTATGTGCACGCAAATCATGATAAAAACAAACAAGCAATTCTCCCACATTATTCAATTTCCCTCTTTTTATGATGTCCCCAAATAGATAGATATGAAGAACTTAAGAAATGCAAATGAAGAATGTCACAAGCAAAAAAACTTTCTCCTTTTGAATTTTTTAAAATTTTTAAAGAAAAAAAATCACACCATGAAAGAACACCAAAACAACCAAGTCAATGATCAGGGGAATGGAGGGATGTGAACAAATTCAATAGGAACATCAATACAAACAACCATAACATATGTGCACAATGAATGTTGGATATTTCTATCGAATAAACTCAACATCTTCCTTAGGTGTAAAAAATGTGGAATTAAAAGAAATTGACTCAATCAAATCAGCATATCAAAGCTCAAAGTGATTTCCACACCAATAACGTCCAAAACGTGTGAAACTCTTCATGACTTTGAAGGAGGTGCAAAACCGTTTTCCATTTCTTTCCATCCAAACACCCTCGTAAATAATTATACATTAGATTTTTCTTTTGAGGTGATGAAACTAAAACCTATTGGTCCATTTGAGCTGACGTGATATTCTTTTTATTGCCATTTAATTTTTTTGGGTTCTTTTTCAAATGGGAGCTTTCTCGAAGAGTTAATTTTTAAACTCTCGTAGCCCCTTTCCCATGATTAACTCATCATATTTTGTTGCAATTAATTCCTCACGGTAAACAGTTTTTACATGCACTATTCTCTTGTCAAGTTTTATCGCATTTTGGTTATTGTATAGAAAGAATTGAGATGGAAACACTCAAGCCAATATGTGATAGACAAGTACAATACTAAAAAAATATCGTGCATGCGTGAAATAAAGGAGATAAGGATCCAAACATGTAGAAGATATCACAAATCCCATCTCAAAGACTCCAAACAATGTAAAGCACATGGATGAAATGATGTAGCATCTCAAATCACTATCAAACAGTCACGAGGAATATGGAATGAAGTTGTGACTATGGTTATCTTAAATGTTCATCCATAAACTATAAACAAAATACAATACTCTTTTTGTGTTTTTCAAAAAACATTTATCAAAAGAAAATCTTTTTGGCTTTTTCTAAAATTAAAAAATAAAATCTTTTTGGATTTTTCAATTTTAAAAAATAAAAAACAAACAAAGAAATATTCAAATGATTCAATCTATAGATAGGAATAAAATTATATGATCAAATAAAAAAATGTATCCTACTTTAGACCTGGTGACCACCCCTCAGTCAACTGTGCAAATTCCTAAAGATTTTATAAGACTCTCGAATCTAAGGGCATCTAAAGGCTCCGTGAAGATATCGACTAATTGGAGGTCCATAGATACAAAACTCAAGGATACGACCTTTTCTTCTACAAGCTCGCGGTTGAAGTGCTCGTGTATCCTAATATGTTTTGTGCGCAAATCCTGGACTGGATTACGGGATATGTTTATCGCGCTCATGTTATCACTGGAAATAGTCATAGTGTCCTGTGATATCCCATATTCCTCCCACATCTGCTTCATTCACAGAAGTTGTGTGCAATAACTCCCGACTGTTATGTAATCAGCCTCCGCAATGGATAAAGATATGGAGTTTTTCTTCTTCCTCAACCAAAATACAAGAGCAGAACCAAAGAAGAAACACCCACCAGAAGTGCTCCTACATCCATCTCTCTCTAGCCCAATCGACATCCGAATAGGCAGATAAACGAGAACAAGTATCAAAGGAATACCAAATGCCAAGTGAGAGAGTCCCACTCACGTATTTGATAATACGTTTAAGAGCGAGTAAATGTGACTCTTTAGGGGACTCCTGATATCGCGCACAGACTCTAACACTAAAAGCTATGTCTGGACGACTGGAAGTCAAGTAGAGAAGACTACCTATCATACTTCCATACAAGGTTTGCTCTATGTCCTTACCTGAAGTGTCCTTGCTAAGCTTTATTGAGGTACTCATCGGTGTACGTGCGTGCTTAGTGGAGTCTAGACGAAATTTCTTCACAAGGTCTCTAGCATACTTGGATTGGTAGACGAGCATCCCATCCTCTAGCTGACAAACCTGGAGACCAAGGAAGAAAGTAAGCTCGCCAACTATGATCATGTCAAACTCACTCTTTATCTCCTCCTCAAAGTGGTGAGCATGCTGGGAGCACGTGGATCAAAAGACTAAGTCATCCACATAGACCTAGGAAACCAAATAGCATCGTCATCTCTCCTAACGAACAACGTCACATCAACTCCCCCTCTCTTGAAGCCACGGACTAAGAGATAGGAAGTAAGCCTCTCATACCAGGTACGGGGTGCTTTATTCAAACCATACAAGGCTTTCCTTAGATAGTAGACATGATCAGGGTTCTTAGGATCTTCAAACCCTTTTGGTTGTTCCACATAAACCTCCTCCTGTAGAATTCCATTTATAAAGGCACTCTTGACATCCATATGATATAACTTGAAGTGCAGATGACATGCGATGGAGAGTAGTAAGCGGACAAACTCAAGCCTCGTAGCAAGATCGAATGCTCATCAAAGTCTACACCCTCAGTCTGTGTGTAGCCTTGAGCGACCAACCTAGCCTTATATCGAATAATAGTACTAGTCTCATCCACCTTATCATTTGGTACCTATCACATTTGTCTCACTAAGTCGGGGGTCCAGTTCCCAGACATCATTCTTTTTAAACTGAAGCAACTCATCCTGCATAGCACATATCCCGTGTTCATCTTTGAGTGCTTCCTTATAGTTCTAGGGCTCGACTTTTGACGTGTAGCAAACATGGCTAACAACGTTATCTAGCTGAGCACGAGTCTTGACCCCTAGGGTGGGATTTCCTATAATGGTATAAGGATAATGACTCTTGCAAACCCAATTAGGAGTATCCCCCAAATTAGGAATGGGATCCACTCGGGGTATGGGAGGCACAACGGGATCATCAATAGAAAGTGTGTCACCTCACCCAAAAGGTTATAATCAATAAACGTCGGTGGTTCGTCATCTTGCATAGTGACGTTTATTGACTCCATAACCTTAGATCTATTTAGGTTATACACCCAATAAGCTCTACTAGACGATGAATAACCTAAAAATATCCCCTCATCACTCCGAGAGTCAAACTTTCCTAATTGCTCCCTATCCCGTAGGATATAGAATTTGCTCTAAAAGACATGAAAATATAATAGGTTGGGCTTCTTTCCAGTCCACAATTCATAGGGTGTCATAAGAGTGTGTGGACAAAGATATACCCTATTCACCATATGGCATGCAGTAGACACTGCCTCTGCCCAAAATATTCTTACAACTTTATAACCCAAAAGCATAGATCTAGCCATCTACTGAATCGTCTGATTCTTCCTCTCAACAATCCCATTTTGCGGAGGAGTCCTAACGGGCGAAAAATTCGTGTTTTATTCCAAGGATATCACAGTAAAGATATACTTTTGTTTCTTTAAACTCAGTGCCATTGTCACTACGTATTCTAATTATAGTGACACCGTGTTGATTTTTGTAAGACACGGCACTTGGTCGAAGAAAATCCGCAACATCGGATTTCTCTCGCAGAAAACCTACAATAGAGTAGCGTGAAAAATCATCTACCATCACGAGAATGTACCTCTTACCACATAAACTCTCAATATGAGTAGGACCCATAAGATCCATATGTATCAACTCAATAATGCAAGAGGTGGTAATGGAATTCAATTTCCAATGGGGGCTACGAATTTTCTTTCCCAACTGGAAGGGTCCACAAACGACGGAAGTTGGTTTTCCAAGCGATGGTAAGCCATGTACTAGGTACTTTTTAACTAACTTTTCTAAATCTCAAAAGTTCACATGACCTAGACGTTGATGCCACAGATCCATAGTAGTGATCGTGGCGCTGTTGCAGACAAATGAGGACTCAGGCGTGATCCCATAAAAATTATCTTTAGTCCTCACCCCTTGCAATCGAAGTTTACCAATTTGATCATAGACGTGGAATTTATCCGGTCAAACTTTATTGCAAAGTCAGCATCGCACAGCTGGCTAATGCTGAGTAAATTTACTTTTAATCCCTTGACGTACATTACATTCTCTTGCTAGATAATCCTGGTAACTCTACTATACCGCGTCCTGCTATGTTAGATTTTTTTTCGTCTTCAAAAGTGACTTTACCTTCCTTATTATCCTTGAGGTAGGTAAACAGAGCAACGCCACCAGTCATGTGCCTGGAGCACCCACTATCGAAGTACCACTGTAGAGAATTATGTGCTTTAAGAGCAACATAAACAATAAGGGCTTTTGCGTTGTGTTTAGGAACCCAAGATGTGGTAACCTTTTTTTTCCAGTGTCATTGTTGACTCTAGTCGAGATTTTAGAAGTGTCCACTTACAGCATAGAAATCCGTTAGAATTCTTCCACTATACTCTGAGATGTGGGGACTAGAAACTCAACTCACTCTCTAAGACTCTCAAAATAAGTAGTGGCATGTGACGGAGGAAAAGTACATCGTGTCTCGCACAAACTATAAAAATACTCACGAAGATGGCTTTTCTTTTGCAGTAAGTACAAAAGTATGTAGACTTAGGCCAACTTCGGTTTTCTTTTCTTAGCCGAACTCTCTTTTGATTTTTAGGTGGGTGGCCATAAGTATTTGTAATAAACTCGGGAATTTGTTCCAATGTCGTATGGGATGTGGAAGTTTCGTCAAAACCTATTCTCGGCTTCTCACCTCAACCCAAAGTAAGGGCGAGGAAAATCTTTTTCATCTTACCAGATCGGTCCTCAATTCTTACCTTGACTTCTGGGGATCTATCAAAGTCATGAGTGAGTTGGGCTACAAGGGCTTCCAGTTTCTTTCAAGTGTCTAGGGAGGAATGGAGCTCACTTGTCAGATCAGCCACTTGCTTAGTCAAGTCCCCCTTTTCTTTCGCAAAAACACTTTCTCTCTCTCAATGCACTGGACATGGAGCTCTCTCTCTCCGAATTCCTTCTCTAGAGATGCTATCCTAAAAGACGCTTTGTTACGCTTTTGGTCTTAAAATTATCATCATATAAATCAGCGTACGCGTGTTGGAGATCACTCTCGCTCTAACTTGCTTCTTCCTCCCCCTTGCTCACACTGCTGTCACTGTCGAGGTGTCCCTGTAGCTTGAATCCTCATTATCGTGAGGATCACTATCAATACTCACATGACTATCCATGAATGCAGTGAAGTTACATTCATGCGATGACTCGTCTTCAGAGTCCACCGACTCGACCTCGCTATCATCACTAATAGTGGTGTTTAACACAGATTTGGATTGTTCTTGACGTTTCAACCTAGTTGCACACTCAAGCCCCCTATGACCTCTATCACCGCACTCAAAACATTTCTCACTTTCTTTCATAGAGGTGTCCCTTTTATCTTTCTCAAATTTCTTTTCAGATTTATTTTTCTCAAAATTCTTTTTATCTTTAAAATTTCCATTTTTCTTTAATTTGAAAATTTTCTTAAAATTTTTAGCAAAAAGGACCAAATTATCCCAGTCAAAATCAGAGTCAAACATCTCTTCCTCTATTTTATTAGACGACTCACCTCTCTTTGACCCCTCACTCTTTCTGGCGTGGGCTTTAAGAGAAACCCCTATATCTTTTGATTTTATTATGTTTGGGAACATGTCGATTCCATAGGTACGTAGGTCTCCAACTAACTCCTCTAATTTCAGCGTACTCAGATTACCTAATGAATTTAACACAGTGAATTTGGGGATAAATCTCTTAGGCAGTGATCTCAAAATTTTCTTAACTACCCTAGCATCAGGAATGTTTTCTCCTAAGCTAAAACTAATGTTCACGATATCAGATAAGCGTGCATAAAATTCATCGAAACACACATTTTCATGCATGGAGATAGTTTCAAACTGTGTAGTTAAGTTTTGTAATTAAAATTCTTTCACTGCATTTGTGACTTCATGGGTAAGTTGAAAAACATCCTGTGCCTCTTTAGACATGGTTCATGATCCGTCGGAACTCGTCAGGGGTGACGTTATCGAAAATGGCACTAAGCCCACGTGAGTTATATGTACTCAATTTAAATTCATACTCAGTCCATGCAGTCACATATTTTATAGTAGTTACGTTATATACAGTGATAGTGGGAGGCGTCTACCCTTTTTCACACACAACCCAGACATGTCCATCAATAGCCTTTAGGTGAGATTTCACGCGTGCTTTCCAATAGGCATAATTTGACCCGTAAAAAATTGGGAGTCAATGATATAAGTTATCCATTGAAATTGCGTTTTTTCAAAAATCAATTTTCAGAACAAAAATGATATCTAGAAGAATTTTGCAGAAGAATTACACGGTAAATTTTTGTAAATGGCTCTGATACCAATTTGAGAGTGCGCCAGCAATCAATGTCAAACTTATTTAATTAAATTCTAATTTTATTCCCAACAAGTCATAATTCTTGAAAACAAAAGTGATTGAATAAAGAAATAGTCTAAGCATGCAAGACAATCACAGTTGAAGAAAAATACACCACATGGGCAAAACCATCTTATTTTCACTATATTTTGTAAAGAACGGTTTACACGGATTACAATGAAAATACAAGTAGTGACATAAAAAATACCCACAGACGTCAGTTTCGATGTCGTTGGCTAGATTTCCAGCAAGAGTTCTAGAAGGTTAGCAATGGAAAAGCTTCGTCTTCTCCACGAGTGTACTCCAGATGAGTAGTACAATCTTCCTTGGGGTTTAGAGGATTTACATAAAGAATTGGGAATTATTTGTGAATCAAAAAAGGTATTAAAACCTTAAAATACGAAGTCTGGAAATAGGTATTGTTTTGCAGAAACGGAGGTATGTAGACCTGAGAAAAATGTGTAGCACGAACACTATTTAAATAGGCATGTTGAGGCGGTGCGCCGTTCGAGCGACATACGATATCGTTTCGAGATGGAATCTCGTTCGAATGAGATACGATGTCATTCGAACGACATCAGTGACGTGTCTAAAAAACTCCTTAAAAAGATCTTGCGTGTTTATCATCTTCCAAACTTCAAAAATTTATTTAAAAAATATTCCCAACTATTTATGCAAATAATTAAACACTCCAAATAAAATTATTTATACCATAAGAATGTGGAGTATTGGGAACAGTTGAAGAGTACATTACTTGACACATGATGCACGTACAAAGATGATGGATGCATGAATTCGGATCAAGGCCGTCGTGGATGATCGTGGAGACATGACGAATGTAGTGGTATCAGACATACTTAATTATGATCTAGGACACTTGGAAAATTCCTAGATTCTTCCCCGAACATTTATATAAAACATGTCCTTACACGCTTTATTCCTTTTTTGGACAAAACTTATTTGCGTCATAGGTTAGGACTTAAATTGTGTCTCCTTTAAGCCTATCATGTGTTATTGAAGACGTTGCAAAAAACTAAAGTGACATCAAGCTTATATTAGACTATGTGCTAAGTTTTCATCCGAGGGATCTCAATGAACATATGAATGCATATGTGTTTAACCCTTGGATATGTTTCGATGTTTTTTATAAAAGTTATTTAAGGGCTTTTCGTAAAATGTTTTTTCAAAGAAAAAAAATATTTTTTTTGTTTTTTCGTTTGAATAAGATGTGAATATCTCTATAAAGACCTTCAAATGAACATCAAATGAGGAACTTCTATATGATAGAGGTATATTCAATCGAAACTTATTCGAAGTTGGTTTGAAAGAAGTTAACATGTTCATTTAAATGAGGTTTTTGTTCTTTTGAACGAGATAAGGTTTTCGTTCAAATGAACCCTATGTTTTTGTTCGAATGAGTTGTCTCAAAAAATGTGTCACCTTAAAATTTGTGTTTTATATAAATACTCAGGTCTGGAATTAATTATCTCTGAGGTATTCTACAAAAATGATTTTTCAAGATAAATATTATTCCCCCAAACCCTAGCTTACATCTAAAATTAAGATCCAAGATTTCTACATTAATATGTATTTTTTAGATTTCTTATTGTGTTGCACCAGATCTGTTTGCTTTTCATACTATGAGCGTTTTGAGCCATGGAGACCATGTTTGTGTTGATCAATGGCTGTACTAGTTACGAGACAAGTAAGATCGATGAAATGCCGAGACGTGGAAATGTGCCTGCATTGTATGGATGTCGGAAGGCATCCAGAAGTGGCTGTAAAGAAGGTAACAAAGAATGAGGAAGTGCATCGATACTTGAAGGCTTCGAGTCTGTGAGTAAGTCTAATTGTTCTTATAAAGTGATTATATCATAGTGGACTTGTGTGGTTGGGTTGTCCAAGGTTTTTCTCTTAGTGGAGTTTCATCGTACATCGTCGTGTTGTGGGTTGCTTATTTTATTCTTTTTTATTCTCACCTGGATTCATGCCTAGGACAAGACTAAAATTGGCAAAACTGTTTCACACAACACTTGTGATTTTAATTAATGCAAAGTCAATTAAAATTTGTAAAAAATTAAAAAGTGGTGTTTTATCTCACACAAACCCTATGGACACATAAGGATTTTCTCATAATAGTATCAGAGCGGATTACACTTTTTCTGTGTTAGATCCCTATTTTGTGTTAGTTTAGGGTTTACAAGGATTTTAACTAAGAGGGTAGTTCCATTGATCAGCCTCCATTATTTTCACTACACTAAATTCTATGATTGGTCAAAGCCTCGGGATCACGAACCAAATCTATGACCAGCTCATCACAGCCCAAAGTCGTGACCATATCAAACTTTGGCGTGACTAGCTTCATGATCCAGTATGGTCATAGATGCTCTTGAAGATGGTTACGGACCATATCCCTGACCACTACTGATCACATACCATAGAGGTGAACATGGCATAACCAAATTCGTGCCAAATTTCCCTCCAAGTGTGGTTACATATGGGTCACGAACCAAATCCCTGATCAGCTCCATAACCAAGGCCATGATACACACACAGTTAGGTCATGGCTTTGGGTCATGACCATTCCAAATTAGTCTCGCGCACTAGTCACGGACTAAGGTCGCGACCAACTCTATATCGACATCCTAGTGACGGTTGCTGACGTGTAAAATATTAGGGTCGCGTAGGTTGATCAGGCACAGAGACATGACCAATGTCTTTATACTAAAAGCCCGAACCAGTTTTCATTTTTCAGTCAAAAAATTCCAAACCCTTAAACATTTACCTCTCTCCGGCAATTTCTACGATATTCGACCCCTTTCATTTTCAAACTCAAGTTTTTCAATCCCAATCTCGAAGGTAACACTTAAACCCTAATGTTTCGTGTTTGGGTATTTGTGCATTTGTATATATATGTGTATTTCTATGTGTATATGTATATGTATGTGTGTATGTTGTGTGTATTTCTATGTGTATGTGTGTATTGCGTGTGTACTGTGTGTCTATTGTGTGTATTTTTTTTTTATTATTCTGGAGGTAATAGAGGCACATATAGTGATGTGTTTGATTATTTTGTGAGCAGTGGTTGCCCTATACTTGTACGGATACAGGCCTGAACCTCTGGCAAAAGTTGTCCACGGCTTGCGGGGTTTTGAAATGGTGGAAACTGAATTTCTCATCGCAAGAGTCGGGGAAGTATAAGAGATTTACGGTCAGATATTGATCATGGACAATCAGTCAAGAGGCGTACCAGGCACTATTAGCGGTGGATTTGTACTCTACTTCATATTCAGAATTTCCCATCTTAGGCTCTATATACCGTTGGGAACTTGGGAATAGAGCTGGAAATTTTTGACCCGATAACCCATTTACAGTAATAACCCGAAATGACCCGAACATGACCCGATTAGCTTGCATAGATTTAAGAGTACCCAAAACCTATACTAAAATAAAAATCAACGCGACGCGAAAATGACATGACTAACCCGAATTCCCACCCTTACTTGGGAAAGTGCCAAAGCTAGTGAAGTATATGTCTAGAGTAGCATGGGGGAACACATGCACACTTAGGTATGAAACATGTCGCGAGGGGAGGGGGAGGGGGAGGGGGGAGGGTCACCCCTAGCTACCCCCAAACGGCACCGTAAGTTGTAAGAACAGCTCGTTCATGTTCAACGTAACACGTTGCAACCAATCGCGCAGTAGCAGCACTCCCCATTTGAGGAGAGGACTCGAATTTGAAAACATGCACACTTAGGCTTGAAAATGTTCCGCGAGGGAGAGCGCACCCCTAGCGGCCCCCAAACGGCACTGGGAGTGGCACAAACACCTCGTGTGCATCCAACGTAACACATAGCAACTAGTCACGCAATCGTGGGACTCTCGGTTTGAGGATAGTACACGAATGCAAAAATAGGCATACTTAGGCCTGAAAATGTGCCGCGGGGGGTGAGCACCCCAAGAGGCCCCCTAACGGTAATGCGAGTGTCATGAACACCTCATGCTCGTCCAACATAATACGTAGCTACTGGGTGCATAGTCGTGGGACTCCCGATTTGAGAATAGGACCCGATATTGAACACATGCACACTTAGGCTTGAAAATGTGCCGCGAACAGGTCGAGACCACCAATGGACCCCAAACGGCCCAGCGAGTGGCAAAAAACCCTCGTGCGGATTCAACATAATACGTAGCAATCGGCAACACAATCACGAAACTCTCAATTTAAGAATAAGGCCTGAATTTGAACATAGACACACTTAGGCTTGAAAACGTGCCGCGAGCTGGCTTTCACCACCAACATCTCCCAAACAACATTCCGAGTAGCACGAACAGCTCATTCGTGTCCAGCATAACACGTAGCAATCAACCGCGTAGTCGCGAGACTCCCTATTTGAGGATAGGACAGGAATTTGAAACACAGGCACACTTAGGCATGAAAATGTGTCGCGGGAAGGCACTCCCAGCGGCCCCCAAATGCACCACGAGTGGCACAAACATATCGTGTGGGTCCAACATAACATATAACATTCCGTCGCAGAACTCGTGATTTGAGGGTAGGGCATGAATTTGAAATAGGCACATTTAGGCTTAAAAATGTCCCGCGAAGGGCGGGAACCCCACTGGCCCCCAGACGGCGCGTCAAGTGGCACAACCACCTTATGCGTCATAACACATTGCAGCTGGTCGTGGGGCTTCCTGTTTGAGGATTTGACACGAATTTAAAAATAGGCACACTTAGGTTTGAAAACGTGTTGTGTGGGTGGGCACCACTAACGGCCCCCAAAACGGCACCGCGAGTGACATGAACTCCTCGTATGCATCCAACATAACACGTAGCAACTAGTCACGTATTCATGAGACTTTCGATTTGAGGTTAGGACAGGAATTTGAATAAAAGCACACATAGGCCTAAAAATGTGCTACAGGGAGGCGAGCACCACTAGCGGTGAACAAATAGCACCGTGAGTGGCATAAACACCTTGTGTCCGTCCAACATAAAATGTAGCAACCGATCGCATAGTCGCGACACTCTCAATTTGAAAATATGATTCGATATTCAACACTGGCACATCTAGGCTTGAAAACGTACCGCGAGTAGGACGAGACCACCAATGCACCTCAGACGATAATGCAAGTGGCATGAACACCTCGTGTGCGTGCAACATAACATATAGCAACAGACAGCATAGTCACGGAACTCTCGATTTGAGAATAGGACCCGAATTTGAACACAGGCACACTTAGGCTTGAAAACGTGTTGCGAGCAGGATGAGACCACCATCAGCCCCCAAATGGCACTGCAAGTAGCATGAACACCTCATGTGAATCCAAAATAAAATGTATCAACCAACCACGCAATCGCGGGATGCTTGGTTTGAGAATAGGACCCAAATTTGAACCCGACATACTTAGGCTTGAAAACAGACTGCGAGCGGCACGAGATCAACAACGGCCCCCAAACGGCACTGCGACAGGCACAAGCACTTCCTGTGCATCCAACTTAACACGTAAAAATTGATCGCACGATCACGACACTCTCGGTTTGAGGATATGACACGAATTTGAAAACAGGCACACTTAGGCATGAAAACATGACGAGAGGGGGAGGGAGAACACTCCCAACGGCCCCAAAATGGCACCGCAAGTGGCACAAACACCTCATGCACATCCAACGTAAAATGTAACAACTAGTCGCAGAGTCGCGAGACTCTCGGTTTGAGGATATGACACGAATTTGAAAATAGATACACTTAGGCTTAAAAATGTGTCGCGGGGGGGCGGGTACCCCTATGACCCCCAAACAGAAACGCAAGTGGCACGAACACCTCATTCATTGTTATAAGTAGTAATCGGTCGTGCAATCGTGGAACACTTGATTTAAGGATAGGACACGAATTTCAAAATAGACACACTTAGGTTTGAAAATGTTCCACGAGGGCAGACACCACCAGCAGCCCCCAAAAGGCACCCGCGTGGTATGAACACCTTGTGTGCATCCAATATAATACGTAACAATCAGCAATGCAGTCACAAAACTCCCGGTTTGAGGATAGAACACAGATTTTAAAACAAGTACACTTAGGCTCGAAAATGTGTCGGGGGCAGGCACCACCAGCGGTCCCGAAATGGCACTGCGAGTGGCACGAACACCTCATACGAATCCAATGTAACACCTAGCAACCGATCGCGCAGTTGCAAGACTCTCGGTTTGAGGATAGAACACGAATTTTAAGACAGGCACACTTTGGCTTAAAAATGTGTCGCGGGGAGGCGGGCACCCTCAGCGTCCCTTAAACGGCACCACGAGTGGCACGAACACCTCATGCTCATCCAACGTAACACATCACAATTGTTTGCGTAGTCACGAGTCTTCTGGTTTCAATATAGGACACGAATTTAAAATAGGCACACTTAGGTTTAAAAACATGTCGTGGGGGCCGGGCACCACTAGCGGCCCTCAAACGGCATCGCGAGTGGAACGAACTCCTTATGTACGTTTAACGTACTACATTGCAACCAGTCACGAGACTCTCGATTTAAGGATAGGGCACGAATTTGAATAAAAGCACACTAAGTCTTGAAAATGTGTCGCGGGGGAGGACACCACCATCGGCCACCAAACGACACTTCGAGTGAAACGAACACCTCGTGCACATCCAAAGTAATACGTAGCAATTGGTTGCATAGTCGATGGACTCTCAATTTAAGAATAGGACCTGATATTGAACACAGGTACACTTAGGCTTGAAAATGTGCCCGAGCGTGCTAAGACCACCGATGGATCCTAAATGTCATCGCAAGTGGCACGAACACCTCGTGTATGTCCAATGTAACACGTGGTAACTATCCTCACAGTCGTGGAGCTCCCGATTTGAGAATAGGATCCAAATTTGAACACAAACACACTTAGACTCAAAAATGTGTCACGAGCAGGCCGAGACCACCAATGGCACCCCAATGGTAAGGCGAGTGGAACAAACACCTCGTGCTCATCCGACATAACATGTATCAACCGTCCTTATAATCATGGGACTCCTGGTTTGAGAATAGAACCTGAATTTCAATACAGACACACTTTGTCTTAAAAACATGTCATAAGCGGGCTGAGACCACCAACTGCCCCCAAATGGCACTGCGGCTGGCACGAACACCTCGTGTGCATCCAACATAACATGTAGTAACCGATCTCGCAGTTGCGGGACTCTCAATTTGAGGATAGGACACGAATTTAACAACAGACACACTTAGGCATAAAAAACGTGTCATGTACGAGCTCCCCCAGCAGCCCCCAAATGGCACCGCGAGTGGCACAAACACCTCGTGCACATCCAATGTAACACGTAGCAATCGTTCACGCTATCACAAGACTCCAGATTTGAGGATAAGACAGGAATTTGAAAACTATCACATTTAGGCTTGAAAATGATCCGCGGGGGGGATCCCCTAACAGCCCTCAAATGGCACCCTAAGTGGTACAAACACCTTATGCGTGTCCAACATAACATGTAGTAACCGACCGCCCAGTCGCTGGACTCCTGGTTTGAGGATATGACACAAATTTGAAAACAGACACACTGAGGCTTGAAAACGTGTCGCGGGGGCACCGCGAGTGGCAAGAACTCCTCATGCGCATACAGCGTAACACGTAGCAACTGTCCATGTAGTCGTGGGATTCCCGATTTGAGGATAGGATACAAACTTGAAAATAGACACACTTACGCTTGAAAAGGTTTCGTGGGGTGGGCACACATAACGGCCCCCAAACAGCATCGTGAGTGGCATGAACACCTCGTGCGAATCCAACGTAACATATTGCAATCGTTCATGCACCTCATGTGCATCCAATGTAATACATATCAACCGGCTACACAATCGCGAGACTCCCGATTTGAGGGTAGGACACAAATTTGAAAACAGGCACACTTAGGCTGGAAAACATGTCGCGGGGGACGGGTAACCCCAGCTACCTCCAAATGGCACCACGAGTACCATGAACACCTTGTATGCCACCAATATAACACATAACAATGGTCGTGCAGTCGCGAGACTCTCGATTTAAGAATAGGACATGAATTTGAAAACAGACACACTTAGGCTTGAAAATGTATCGCGTAGGGGAGGGCACTACCTACGACTGTGAATGGCACAAACACCTCACGCGCGTCCAATGTAATACGTAACGATCGGTCTCACAGTCGTAGGACTCTCAATTTGAGGATAGGACTAGAATTTGAAAAAAGTCACACTTAGGCTAAAAAATGTGTCGCGGGGGTGGGCACTACCAGCGACCCCCAAATGGCATCACAAGTGGTATAAACACCTCTTGCGCATCCAACGTAACACGTAGCAACTAGTCGTGCATTCGCGGGACTTCCAGTTTGAGGATAGGAGACAAATTTAAAAACAGGCAAACTTAGGCTTGAAAAATGTGTCGAGGGGGCGGGCACCCCTAGATGCCCGCAAATGGTACCACGATGGTACGAAGGCCTTGTGTGCATCCAATGTAACATGTATCAACTGGTCACGCAGTCATGGGACTTATGGTTTTAGGATAGGATGCTAATTTGAAAACATGCTCACTTAGGCTTAAAAACGTGTCGAGGGGGCGGGCACCACCAGCGGACTACAAACGACACTGCGAGTGGCATGAACTCCTCGTCCGCATCCAACGTAACAGGTAGGAACCAACCGCGCAGTCGCAAAACTCTCGGTTCGAGAATAGGAACCAAATAATCCATATTTGTTTTACCAGTTAAATATGGTCACGGATCTAGGCCGTGACCATAATTTTTGTTACTGTTAATTATAGTCACGGCTCTGGGCCGTGATCGTATTTAATTTTTTTATTATAGTTAAATATGGTCACGACCTAGAGCCATGACCATTTTCTCGTGATTTTTTTAGTCTTAGTTCAAGGACGTGACTATACTCCAAAGATATTATAATTGGTTACGGCTGCTGGACGCGACCACTTGTGTGACCATTCAAGTGTTATACTGAGTTACGGCTTGGGTCCGTGACTAGTTGGAGGTATCTTAAGGCCATTGTCATGGACAATGTTCATGAACATTTAGAAGACTAGTCACGCTTAGGTCATGGCCCATAACTGCGACCATGCTCCGTGATAATAGGGTTTGTGACCACCTTCTTCAGTCATGAATTTGGTCAGTCTTGATTTGATCACGAATAAGGTCCGCGACCCACAGGCGTGGTTACAACCCAAGTCCATGACTATTCGTCTAATTTGGGATAGTGTTGATGGGTCAAATTATCCTTATCGGAAGACTCAAATGCAATTTTTTTAAATCAATTGATGAGAACATTTTGAAATCGATTGAGTATGAATGAACTCCTCCCAGTAAAGGTAGTGCTCCTAAAGTGTATGCCTCTTAGACAACGACTGAAAAGAATGCCTCAACTTTTAAATATAGGGGTGTGGAAAATGTTTTTTACGTTGTGACCGTAGAAGAGTTTAGATGCATTATGGCTTGTGAGAGCACTATGGATATTTGGTATATTTTGCGATCCACACATAAGGAAATAATTATTGTTAGGGTTTCCAAGTTATAAAATCTGACGACTAAATCTGAAACTATTAAGATGTTAGAGAATGAGTCTTTTTATGAGTTCTTTTTCAAGTTATAGGATATTATTAACTCCTCATATAATTTAAGTGAGATGATCTTCGAGTTTAGAGTTACGTAATAAATCTTAAGGTCGTTGCCTAAAAGATTTAAGTCCAAAACTCACGATCCTAGATTCCGTAGGTGGTCAACACTATGAGAGTCCAAGGATTTGTATATGATCTTTAAACCTAAAAGATGAACATGTGTCCTCCAAAGAAGAAAGAAAAAGGGTATTTCTTTGAAATCCAAAAAAGAGATCGTGTCGGATTCTGATAGTGACGGTGAGCTTGATACTGAAGAGATAGAAAGGTTTATTAGGAAGTTCAAGAATTTTCTTAAGCTTAGAGGTGATAAGAGATTTGACAAGAGTTTAGGAAAAGAAACCTAAGGACTTTATCGACCATGGCAGGAAGAATAGGAATGCTCTTAAAAAGGTGGATGATCGAAACAAGTGTTTTGAATGCCAAGATTTTGGGCATTATTCTCGTGAGTGTTCCACTAGAGTAAGGAATGAGGATTAGAAATCGAAGGTATATAACCCCACCCTTAGTGATAGTGAGTCGAAAGAGGAAGTTAATTCCCCCATTGATTACAACTACACCGCGTTTATGGCGAGTCATGTATGCTAAAATTAAGTCTCTTCCCCCATTGAATATGATCATGCACATAATGGTTCCAAGGTTTGATCTTTATGTTCTAAAGATAGTAATGAGAGAAGGGATGATGAACAAGATAAAGAGGAGGAGAGTGGGATTTAAGTGTTATTTTGGGAGTTGAACACCAAGTCATTGAAATTGAAAAGGGCCAACTTGAATTTAGAATCTAAGGTGAAGAAACGTGCCATAGGGGATGATAATGGTAAATTGATTAAGGTTCTTAGGGCAAGTGAGAGGAATTTTGAATAGAAGATTAGGTACATTTATGAAGATATAGATAGTCTTCATAGTTTGATCAAGACTTTGAAGAAAGATCTTCTCGAGTTTAAAGAGTCTAGGGTTTTGCTCGATTCTAGGAATATAGAGTTAGAGGAGAAGTTGGGAGACTCGAGTGATGTCAAATTTGATTTGGAGTCTAGGTCAGAGAGGTTAAATAAAGTTCTAGGCACCTTCTGAATCAATGATTACAAGTGTGTTATTGGCTACGATAATATAGATATTATTACTGCTAAAGTCAAGACCATGCGTTTGATAGAGCCAAACAAAGTTAGGGAGGTTAAAAAAAGGTTAACTTGATGGTAACATTCCTCGTGTATTCACTTGCACCATTGTGGTAGGAAAGGTCACCTAAGGCATTGTTATTTTGATCTTATAAAAAGTTCTAAGAAGATTAATGCTAGTGTCACCAAGGTTCCCTAAGCCCGTGTTCATCACGCTACACCCATTAATGTTAGGATTATTGGCTCTAGTTTGCTTTCACATGATTCATACCATGTTATATATTATAAGTGATTGTGATTGCAAGTTTGTCATACACTAGTGTTGTGCTTCATGTTACATATTATTGCTAGTTTTATGACGTGTGTTATCTTATGTATTTTGATTTTCTATTTTTGTGTCTTAATAAGAAAAATACAAAAAGATTTTGTTTGTCTTTTATGTTTACTTGTTAAATGGGTATCATTTTTGTAAAATATTTAAAAACTCAAAAAGATTTTTTATTTTTTATGTAGTTTAGTTTTACACATATTGTGTGACATATCAATGTGTTTGAATCCCATTTCTTCCATGTATTCATGTTACTAGGACATTTGATTTTAATTTTTTAATGATTGGATTGTTATTATTCATGTTTACATGAAGTAGTTTGAAACTCAATTTCATGGATTCACTTTCGTTATGCCTTTGCACACACTTTTCACGAGCTCTTTTGGATTTTAATTGCATATGTCACATGAGCTAAGTGAGCTCATCTCCTAATAATCATGGCATATACATAAAAAAATTGACAGGGGGAGGGGGCGAGTTGTGAATGCAAAAACGATTACCTGTGAGTTTGTTTTATATATTTTTAAAAAATATGAGGGTGCATGGGAAAAGTATACGAAAGTAGAAATTTCCTTTGTATGAATGGGCATTGTTTGCAAGAGCCTAAAAAATTGAGAGGCAATAAAAATAGAAAAATTGCAGGGCCAAATTTTTTGCATTGATGATTTAAATCAAATTAGATTTCTTCAAAAGAAATAGAGAAGGAAAAATGATATATATTTTTAGGGCTATTAGTTAAAGATCAATGGCTTTGCATGATGAGTCCTAGTTGAGATTATTTATTTTGATGTTATTGATTCGAGAATCATCAAAATTTCTAGGAAATTGTGCATTGTGTTTGTTTGTCCTTTTGATTTCTTTATTTGACATGTGAGGCTAAATCGAATGTTGATAAATTATTGCGGTCAAATAGAGCTACTTGGACATGTTTGACTAATTGAATCATTTTCTTCTATTTTTAGTTCACACCCCTTCATTTCATACCCCCATGTTTACCCATATTAATTGTAGGGGGATTACTTAAAGCGTTGAGAAGAGCCATCCAGGTCCTGACAATAAATGGGGTTTCTAACTTGGTGATAAAATAGGTGACTGGGGAATTCATTTTGAATCATATGAGCTTAGCACCCTACCGAACGATCATTCAGCGACTACTTGGACAGTTCGATGTGGTGAAGATCAAGAGGCACCCTCGAATGATGAATCGACATGTGGATGCCTATACCACCATTGCCCAAAAGATTGCCTTCGATGGAGAATCAACTGTTATTCGAGTCATAAAAAGAACAGCCCCCTCCACGGTGTTGGAAGTGATACCCTAGGATGCCAGAGATGATTAGAGGGGTGAGATAAGAAAGCAGCTAGAGAGAGGTGAAGGGCCACTAGGCTTAGCTGACTTGGTGCAGTACTTTGTTACCATTGGCAACTTGTACTACAAGAATAAAGGAGGTTAGTTATCGATGTGTGTAGATACTAAGGAAGCCAAAAGAAGGTTGGTTGAGATACATGAAGACAACTATCAAACCACCGAGATCCCTTTGTATAGAACAATACAACGGGCAGGGTACTTCTGGCCTTCGATGAGACAAGATGCTGCCGCAGTGCAAAGAGAGGGTTCGAAATGCTGTTTTTTCTATCAGAAGGCAGAATGTAATTTCATTGACCAACACCAAGATTGGAGGCAACCTGATATGGATTTATTGATAGATGGAGTGATGCTTACAAACAAAGAGGATGATACCAAGATAAAGATGCAAGCACTAAGGTACTTCATGCAAGATGGACAGTTGTACTGATGAGGCTACCATGACAGGCCCCTAAGGTGCATAAGGGGAGAGGATGATGAAGAAGTTTTAAAGCAAGCTCACGAATCGGGGAACATTGGAGGAGCCAAGATATACGATAAACTAATGGCTTTAGGTTATTATTGGCCTTCGATGGAGAAAGATATGACAGAATTTGTTCGAAAGTGTAAAGGTTGTGTACTATATGGGAACATGATCCACGCTTCTTCAGTGGACCTGCATTCTCTCTCTATATCGTTTTCGTTCCATACTTGGGGGTTTGATTTGGTAGGGTGAATAAACCCTTCATCGCGAGGAAAGATCTGGATTTTGGTAGCCACATAGTGTTTTACGAAGTAGGCAGAGGCCATACCGTTCAAGAAGGCCAAAGTGGGGGTAGTAGCTCGATTCATAAAGGAGTGCATAATTTGTCGTTTTGTCATCCCGAAGGTCTTTCTATCAAATAATGACACCCCTTTAGTAAATAGTGAGGTACGCTTGCTAATGGAAAAGTACTCCATCATCCATTACAGGTCGACGGTAGCATCCCCGAAGTGCAACGGGTAGGCAGAGGCCACTAATCAAACCTTAGTAAATATTTTGACAAAAATGTTAGAAGACTTTTCGGGCACATGGGAAGATAAGATCCCCGGAGTACTTTGGGATTATCGAACGACGAAGAGGAAACCAATGGGATACACTGCATTTTCCTTGATATTTGGGGTAGAAGCTCTGTTACCAGTTGAACTTGAGGTACCTTCCACCCGCTACAACTTGCGAGGTGCCATGCTCCCTCACAGTCGCCATGTACAACTCAAAGCACTAGAAGAGCACCAAGATAATGGTGCAAGACACTTCGAGATGTACAGAAAGCAGTTGTCCAGATCCTACGACTAGTTGGTGAGGACAAGGAAGTTTAAAGAGTGGGGCTTGGTTCTAAAAGCATGCACGAGGCATATTAGGGGTTTGTTATTACCAAAGTTTAAGGCTAACTAAGAAGGGCCTTACATCGTTCGAGCAGCTCACGATTCGGGTTATTGTGAGATATCCAAGTTAGAAGAGAATGTTACTTTCAAATTGAATAAGAAGTGGATGAAGAAATACCACGTTCAAATGTATGTGTTACCAACACTTTTGTGTATTACACTGTGCCTTGTCAATATCTATCCAAAAAAAGGATGTCCGCTTTAAAATAATTGGGCTTGTTTACTTAATATAGCTCGAAGCAATGTTTATGTGGAAAATGTTAGGCCACTACTTTTTTTTACGATTGTTATTTTCCTTATCATGCATGGTGTGATTTGTATTCATGTAACAAACTTAGCTAGTATTAAAAGAAAGCAAGGGGAATGGAAGAAGACACTAAAGTCGCCAATGTTTATTTATTTAATAAAAGAGATAGTTGTGATTACACGCAAATAAAACAGAGGAGTTCAAAATCTCAAAATGAAAAACATCAATAAAATAAACATTGAACAACGGAGCTTAGGGGTTGTCCATGATGAAACGAAGGTTTGGTGATTCAAGCAACCTATAATAATGTTGGGTAAGAATCTGCACAACGCTGCTTTGGTCTGAAATGAGGTCAGCCAAATGTTTCTGGCGAAGCTCCATCGTCTATTGAGTGGTCTCCAATTCCTGCTCTTTTTTTACAAGCTCGGCCTCCGCACGAGAAACGATCTCACGGGCCTCCTGCACCTCTTGCTCAGATATTACCAACTTGGTCTCCAGGCTTGCAAGATCTTATGAAACGAATACCTGCAAGCGATGTGAACTTTGGAGCCGGTGATAGAGGGCAGGCAAGTCAACTTTCTTAAAATCACAAAGCAGCTTCACCGATCAGGATAGGGAGAACCCATCATTTACGAGCACATTTACTTTCCCCAATAATGACTTGATTGTATCCGGGCTGAGAGATTTGATGGGGGTGTTGAGGATTTCCTCCAAGACTATGGTAAGCCCGAGTAAATGGTATGCCATCAGCCTAAGAATAGGTTGAAGACTGCGAGATGTAAAAGTCGAAGGAAAATGGATCAGTAACTACTCCATTATCCAGAGTCTGCTTCACCACCACCTTGGGGGCTGCCTCAGGAGGATGTGCACTGAAGATACTGTCACTTACAGAAGGACGACGAGTCTGTGAAGCACTATCACTTGTTTGAACCAACGGGGCAAATACCTCGGGTACTTTACCAACGACACGCGTCGTTTCTTGAACCTGTATAATAAGGGCATTGCCCCGAGAAGCAAATTTAGCTAAAGTCATCACTTATACAACTTCTTGAGTAATAACTCCAACTTTCGGCCCATGTGCTGCAGGCTACTCTATCTTCACCTAAAATAAAAGAAATGGCCAAGTAAGAAAACAGAATGAGGAAAACACATACAAACTATCTTGCAAGTATGAACTTTATAACAATAAGACTTAGCCCGCCTAACCCTCAATTATGGGAGATTGTGCCAATAAGACTCGACCCGCCTAACCCTCGATTATGGGAGATTATGCCAAAAAGACTTGGCCCGCATGACCCTCGGTTATGGGATATTTTTAAGACCAATATAACTTGGTAAAATTAAAAAGTTTACATGCAGGAAAGAGATAAAAGAATAAAAAAAGTACCTCCGGATGTTGCTTGCCGGCAAATTCACGCGTGGCTATCTGTAATATGTCCTCCTCCTCAACTGGATCAAGAGCGAACAAAAGATGTGGACTTTGGGGGGCAATCACATCCCCCCCCCCCACCTCAGCAACCTCTTCTTGCCCCCTTCTCCTCGGCCCGCAATAACAACGTTGATCGAGGGTCCAAAAATGGTAACAAGAACTTGGTCATAAGAGGGAGTGGGGGTTAACGAAGCAACGGGCTCAGGAAAATATACCTACGAAGCACAATGGAGAGCAAGTTAGAACATAAAGACAAAAGGAAAAAAATGAATTTTAAACATCAAGAGAACAAGACTACCACGGGTAGCGAACTAACAACAGCGGGGGATTTAGGAACAGCTTCAACAATCCTTGCAACTGGCACACCTGCTTCAAGACCAGCCTGCTCGAGCAAAAAAGTAGGATCGAGTGAATAGCCTCTACTTGATTTCGGGGAAGTATAAGAATTAACTGCCCCCAGGGGAAATTGTAGGTTACCTGCGAAGTAGTAGGGGCAGCTATCTCCTCTGGACCAACTTCCTTCGAGGCAGGTAAGGTCACGCCATGCTTCTCCAACAGACTGCTCTCCTCAACATCATGGCACGAACCACCTCGCGCATCAACCTGGAGAAGGGGGAGAGTTGGAACATAATAGAGTCATCATCACAAGGTAAAGGAGGAAAATTTAGGGACATTAGAAGAATGGTGGAAATTATACCTCTTCTTCTTCCAAAACATCCTCTAAAGCTTCATAATCTTGATGAGGCGAGGTAGGATTAGAAGGGGAAACCATTCTCCTCAACCTGCATTGTCAAACCAATGTAGTGTCCTCCTCTTCCTCTTCTTTTTCTTCATCTTTTCCTCTGCTTCCTTTCCTCCTTCCTCACCACTATCATCGTCATCATCATCAGAACTAGCTGCTATATGTTTCTCAGGCAACTCTTCCTCACTTGATTCGCCTGATTCCTCTAGAAAAATCTAAAAAGGGATAATTGCCTTCCTCTTTTTACTACCTTCGGTGGGATGAGGAACATATGAGAAACCACGAGAGGCCATCTCAGGGAACCTAAATTCCCTGTCCTCTTCACTAAAGTTCTCCCAAGTGTGTCTAAGTTGATCGAACATTAGGTTGACTGCTTGAGTGACTTTGTCATCAGGAGTATGGGCTACTGGAGTTTGTTGAACAGTCTTTGGCTTCTTCATTGGAGCTTTTCGGGTAGCCCTAACTGTTTCCCCAGATGAGACAATACGTGGAGAATTACTCTTTTCAACTGGTCTTGAGGGACCAGGGTCAATGATGGCTACCTCGGTCGAAAGTGAGGTCTGAGAGTCTTTCTTTTTCACAACTCCCTGGTCCACAGGAGCTAATAGAGGCATCTCAAAGGGGACAATGGCATTGGTAGTACTAAGAGGGAATATGAATGAGAAGGTGGTGCAATTTCTTAAACCCAACTCTTTGGGTGTGAATCTCTCAACCTCGGGGTACCGAGGTTCCTTCAAAATGTTACTTTGAAAATGGACCAACTGGTTTTGCCAAAATACGTTTATACACATGGTTGATTTCTCTCCTCGAGCCTCTTTGCTCGGAATCACAGAGTTGGCTGGATAACTGGCACACAAACTCACAACAGCTAAAGTCAAATAGTTTTCATAAGAAAAAGAAAAGTTTATTGGTTTTTCACGGGGGGAAATGTCTCAATAGAGGGGCTCCTTGATCATAGCCAAATTAAAGGGATACACGTTGGGGACTGTAAACGGAATAGAAAGAGGACCACTCCATATACGATGGCAGGTAGGAAAGGATTAACAAAAAGGGGACACTGTTCGAGGGAAAGTTCCTCACAAGATCTTCATCAATGGGAACAATGGGATGTTCCTCCTCAGTAAAAAAAAGTCGTTAGTAAAAAACTGATCCACCCCAACGTAGGGGCGGGGTAAGAACCTTTTGGCTCGATCAATCAAAGAAATAAGGGGTTTCTTAACACTTTTGTTCTTCCAACAACAAATACTAGGGATTTTTACGGGCTGAGAACCAGGGTAATTGCCAGCAGGAGCATAATCGGGGAAATGGGCGTAAAGGAAAGCTGTTAAAAGGATATTATTTTCATAATTATAGACATCAAACCCGTCGATGCTCCACGCAGAATCGACCACCGCACAATCCATCCAAGTGTACAATGAGCTAAGAATGATAGAGGTAAGAGGGATCTTCATGCCTCTCATCATCCGAATAGCCATATTTATTAAGTCCCTTCAAGGCAGTCATGGGGCTTGCTCGAAAGTTAGACTTTTGATAACATCACCCAAATATATCGAGCAAACTCGATCTGGGAATCAAAGACTTTTCCTGCTATGGGTTATTCAAACACCTGCTTCCCCGAGGGATTCTCCTTGGCCACCTCACGAGCCCTAATAACAGATTTGTCTTCAATAAAGTAAAAGTACCTAATCACTTCAGAGTAGGTGCACTTGTTGTAAGTAGCCATGCAATCCTTTACCACTGCCTCTAGTTTAGCACTCAAGGCTTTTTACTTACTGGAGAATGCCTCCTTGAAAAAAGTATCAAACCCTACAGCTTCCAACCCCAAAATCTCACAGATTTCTTCCAGAGTGATAGTGAACTCACCCCAGGAGGCCAAAAGAGTGTGTGACCTATGGCTCCAATAGGAAATCAGCAATCAGAGAGCGGTAATATTTTTATCGCGATTAAAATCACCCAGCCAGAGGGAGCAATACAAACCAATCAGAGCCAGCTGGACAGAATACTTAGAGTGGATATATCCAGTCTAAGGACCTAACCCCTCGCAGGCGCCAGAGGAAGCTTCAAATTCTACTTTCGAATAAAGGAAATCACTACGCTCGATGTGAAAGCGAGTGACGATAGCAATAAGGATATAGGAAAATTCTTCCATATCTTCACCCTCCACTATCAGTAGGTTAGGGTTCTCAGTTGTCACCAAATGACCAGGGAATCGCTTCGCCGTTTGTCAAAAGCTAGTAAACTCTCCAAAATATAGAGCACGGCGATAGCACGCCCACTGGTATTGGCACGCTTGAGTTTCAGGGGAAGCACTCCTGAACGAGTGGGTTCATTTAACAATGGGTACTATGGAAGTTTAGAGAAATGGAGTGAAGGGTTAAGTTGAAAGAGTGAAAGAGATAAAGATGGCAAAAAAACTCTCACAAATGCTCAGTACAAGAGAAAGAAAACTCAAAGGTGAATGTTTGAAATAAGTATACATCCTTTTATAGGGGCAACACGGACCCCAAAAGGTGACACTTAGAAAAGAGTGATAATGAATAGTTTAACTTGCGTGTTCGTCAAACACGCATTACTGCAGATGATCAAAGGTTGTAATAATGACGTTTCGGGGGCTAACACATGGATTAGCGGCATCGGCTACATGCGTGTACCCTGGCACTGCCATGTGTCACATACATTAGTACAAAAGATAAACTCATTTAATGCGACATGCTTAGGGTCTTTTCGTCTTGGGGAGTGAAGAGTTTTGGGGGAAATTTGAATAAACCTCTTCACTTTCCCCAAGGCATTTGCCACAAGTAATTATGAAGCCTAACAGAGGGAATAGATATTGTCCAAGTATGGTGATATACTTATTAAACCAATGAGGTGATTCGAAAGATAGAGAAAGGAAAAGACTGGAGATCAACAAAGGGTTTGGTACAGATATTTCTTCATGCAATAAATAAATATCTCTACGAAGGGGCAAATGTAGGGGGAAGTCCCCACCAAAGAGTGATTAACTTAGTCATAAATATTGATTGACCTATGAAGAAGGAGAATGAAGGCCACTGGAGATAGTTACCTCGAAGATCCTTCACAAAGGTGGCTCAAAGGACCCACCACGAAGATTATCCACAAAGGTTGATCGAAGAACCTACCTCGAAGATTCTCCATAAAGGTTCGAAGGATCCAACTTGTAGACCAAAGTCACCTGGATGAAAATAGTTTATAATAAGAAATAGAATAATATGTATCATTTACTTTACCTTATAAATGTATGTTGAGTGAGGTTATTTGGTACTCACGATGGACCATGCCTGGCAGGGCATGGGAGAGCTAACGTGCTCTATCGAGCAATCACCTCTTGGGAACCTCACGGGGACATGGTTTAGAGGATTAAGAGCAAGGTAACATTGGGAATACATTTAACAACCCTCTTGGCACACTTGGGTAAAACTTCATTCAACACATATGGTCGCTCGAGACACTACATCTGAGCCACCTCAACTCTTACCTCCTCGAGGTACCTCAATCTTGATACCCGGTTCTAAGATAACTCTTAACCAACAAACATAAACCAGGTTACTCTAGCTACCTATTAGCCGAGCAACCTTAGAACAGACACCAGCCCGCCTGACTGATGTGACTATACACCTAGCAGAGTCACTATTTAACCACTCTCTAACGTCATAACATCTGACATTTAGGGACTCAAAAATATAGCACTTAAGTGAGATTATCCTTAGGATGGTAGGCCTAATTCACAAAACCTGACCCTTTAGCCATCCTCGGGTAAGCCCCCAAGCTGACGTATCATGCTCCTCTTTAATTCCCATAATACTTCCTGCCAATAGAATGACTTCCCGCCAAAACTAGGAGATCCCATGCATTTAATGCAATATCTCATGAATTTAATGCAATATTTCTTTCATTTAATGCACCCAGTCATACCAATCACAGGCAAGCTTATTCGAGCAGCCTTGCCCCATATAAATACACCAGATGAACAAAATAGAGAGAGAGAGAGAGAGAGAGAGAGAGAGAGAGAGAGAGAGAGCATTGGGAGCCTAGAATTGCTACCCAAATTTCTCCATACACGAGAGCTATTGTGAGAACATTAACTCCCCATACCCATTTAATACCCTTATCATTAAGCATTCACTAAGCTTGAAGTTACTGCCTTGCCTTTATTATGCCTAGAGCGCTTACTCTTTCTCTCTCCAACCACGCTACCTGCTGGTCCCATCCATTTATTATGACTGTTCTTATGACAATGTATCATTTAATACAAGTCTGAATATTAAATCCCTTTATCTCTTATTCACCTGTGGTCGCTGCCAACACTTAATACTGAACGGTATCAATCCCGGTCTTGATAAGGGGTTACGCCTCACTTGATACTAAATGTATTCCAAGAACCCACATCCTACATTAATATTATATGAGTGTGTAAATCTTATGTGTTTGTGTCTTTTGTGGTTGTTTATACCCATATATAATTGTGCTTCATTGGTATATATGTAGTTATATATGGTATGTTTTTGGGTTTTGAGTCTTTGCATTTTTATTTAATCCATGTGTGTTCTCTGCTTAATCTTTTATTTATATTTTCATGTGTTATGGTCACATTTGTATCTTATACTTAGTGCTTGCATCTTAGTTAATATCATTTATTCGTAGTTTGGATTATTTATGCCCTTGTTGTCGAATTAATTGTTGTTGTTTGACTTGCATCACACCATATCATGATATATTTATTTTTCCATATGATTACTCATGCTTTACTTAGGGGATATTTGGTTTTATTGGGGAAATATGTTTTATTATTGTGCACTATATTCTTTGTCTATTCCTGTAAGGTAGAGATGTTTAGACAAAGGGGGAGGATTTTTCGTATGAGGTTTATATATTGTTATATTCACTTTGCATTTGAAGGTATTTTTAAGTGTGCAGGTTAGCAGCGATGTGGAAAAGTTTTATACAAGAGAAAAGCTACTCAAGTTTTTATCGATTAAGCGTCTACAACTTTTTTTCCTTTTGGAGTTGGGAATTGAATTTTAGCGAGATTTACAGCCCAATAATTTTTTCGTTATGAGTTTTTTCCTAGATTAACCAAAAGGGGAGATTTCTAAGGATAAATTTTCGAATCTAGTCAATTTGTATGTATTAGATTTATTTTGTATTCGAGTAAAACTTATTTGAGTCATAGGTTAGGATTGAGTTGTGTGTCCTTCAAGCCTATGATGTGTGATTGAAGACTATGCAAAAACTTTAAAGCAACATCAAGGTTACATTGGACTGCGTGCTGAGTTTTCATCTTTAGCATCTGAGGGGTCTTAATGAAGGCATGAATGCATATGTGTTTGATACCTAGTTACGTTTGGGTATTGTTTTATAAAAAAAATTGAGGCCTTTTTGTAAAATGTTTTTTGAAGGAAAATAATATTTGTTAGCTTAATTCGTTCGAGCCAGTTTAAACACTTCATTTGAATCAGATGTGAAGGTTGTTATAATGACCTTTAAATGAACATCAAATGAGATACTTTTATTGGACAGAGGTATATTCATTTAAGGCTCGCTCAAATCTTGTTTCAACGAGATTAGCATATTCCTACATCTATATGTCTATTTTAAATATCTTTATATATTGCACCATATTTGTTTTCTCTTCATACGGTGAGCTTTTCGAGTGGTGGAGACCATGTTTGTGTTGAGCAATGGTTGGAGTGATCATGAGATAAGTAAGATCAGTGGGATACCGAGACGTGGGAGCATGATGTAATTCCCCGTATTTTTATGGCATTTAAATTTAGGCATTTATTAAATTTAATTGAGATAAATTAATTTAATATTAATACGTAAATTTGTATTAAATATTTACTAGCGTGACGAGAGTTAGTAATTATTGGAAATTTGTTGATTTGTTAAATATTACTTATTGAGTAAAGTAATATGTAGAATTGAATATATTAAAAATATTCACGAGTGAATAATATGATAATTATAGAAATTAAGTCGAGACACGCCTGTGTCGTGTCGCGACTAAATTAGTATTATAAAAAGTGAATAAATTATAAGTCGCCTGTATGATCATTTCGAGTGTTCCAATATGTCCGTAAGGGTCGAGAGAGTCAGAAAAGTGTATCCGGGAGTTTAGTTTGGGTCTCGGGATATTTTTAGGCCTAACCGGTAGTCCGGAAGGGCATTTTGGTAATTTTTTATTTTTGGCCTTTAATAATGACTAAAATCATTAAGATTATATCAGATGGAGTGCCAGGGAAGTTAGGGTTCTTAGAACCAAAAGGGAAGGAGGCCATAGGAAGAAGAAGAGAAAAGGCTTTCAAAGTGTTAAAGGCCAAGAACCACCAATGTTGCACCCCCACCACCACCAAAGCGTAGATCGGAAGAAGAGGATTACTGTGATACCAATTAGAGTCATCAAATCCAACCTTTAATTCTCAGTTAAGTATCTATCTTGTTGATTTCTAGTTGATATCACTTCCATGTTATCCTAGGAATGAAAATCTCATGTTTTATTTAAAGAATTATATGTTTTAGAAGAGAATTTATATGTTGTAGGGAGAATCCTTGTAGTCTGAATTTCTTGATCATACGTAGAGGATTACCCACGAATTTATAATGATATTTGGGAAAGAAATCTTAATTAAAATATAAATTTTTAATTATTCATGCATAATTAGGTTTTGTAGAGAAATCTGGAATTTAACCCCTTTTTGATTGATTTGTTGAGGATTTATTGATGTTGTTACATTAGAACTTGTTTATACATATTGCTTATACATTTGGATTACCTTGTTGGGAGTTTGGGATGAAATTATAGAGGTTTTGAGGAGTTAAAAAGATGGAACCCGCAACTGTCATAAGAAAATCTAGGCTTATACCTGAAGGGTCGATCGATCGACCTATGAATGTCGATCGATCGATGCCTGCTGATTTTTTGGAAATTTTCCTCCTGTTTAATGATGATGTAACACCGCTCCGAGGGGACTTATCATGTCATGAGATTATTATAATTGGACTTATGAGGGACTAGTAGGTTTATGATTTTGGTCCGGATAATAGGGATTTATACGAGACTTAACCGTAGTGTCACGCGGGCTATATAATAATAAAATATGTTTGTATGTGCGACATGTTAGGTTGAGTGAGCCTGATTGAGGACTTAGGCCAGTAGGATAGAGAGTGTTAACCTACTAACATTATGGTGATAAAAATGATACACTTCTAGGGTTGAGAAGTAATTGGGAACGTGTGATAAACAAGAAGAAGGTTAAACTAATAATACGTAGGTTTTGAGAGTGAGTACCACATATGGTCAGTATAAAAATATTATGGGGCGTGAGGGTACCTATATGAAATATGGAAATACATAATTGTGTGTATGCATGCTTATCATATTATTATGCGTAGTTAATCATACCCGCGCTACTTGCTATCACGGAAATTTCCGCGCTGGGATAGTCTTATTCTGATGTGACCTTTATGGGGGATATTGACTCGTACCCTAGATCATAGGATCCTTGGTACAGGTTATTCGAGAATGATAGTCAGACGGTCCTAAGAGGCGTGATGGTATGTGTTGACCTCTTAGTAACTTGGAACTATGCTTCGCCTCCATTTGTATGTGTTTTGTGTTAATACAGTTCGAGAGTGATTCCGAACTAGTATTTCCCTTAGTACGAGTGATACGGGGACTTGATAGCAGAGTATGCCAGGACCATAGATGTTATGTGGGGTGCCTATTAGTATATATATTGTATGAGTGAATAATATATATACATATACCTGGAATTCTTCTACTGTGTGTGTAAGTAGATAAATATTGAATAAACACTCCTAATCATAATAAATGCTTGAGATTTCATAGCAGTATTGAGAGATACATAATTGACTTAAATAATCCTTAATAAGATGTTGTTTTAATGAAACATAGACATACGGTTCTACGAATCAGAATCTATGGGAGGATAATTTGGGTTAGACTTATGGGTCATTTTGGTAAAACGATAGCGTGCACACTAGATAAGAGGTGAGAATTCTCAAGAGCGTGTCGTGTACTAACATGTATGATATATCAACTGGTAAACATTTTAAATACTTGTTAAACTATTTTTAAAGTTGTTTCACACTCGGACTCTGACCCGTTTCCTGTCATCTTTTCTGTCTCTTATATATATATATATATATATATATATTACAGGTGCCCAGCCACAGGGGTGTCATGCTTGGATTTTTTTGGACTGTTGACGTGCTGCAGCTAATGTGGGAGTTGCAGGTCTTTGCATTAGACAACTTCATCCTTGTCTTCTCAGTCTTTCATTTAGTTCTCATCAGATGGGGCATGAGTCCCCCATTTCCATTTTTTACCTAGTCCAGATATTTGTATTCTTTATTTATGTCAGTATACAGTTTTGTTGGGATTATTTAGTTTATTACTTGGTCCTACGATTTGGGATATTTTAACTGGATGTATCTATCTAGCACGTTCTTTCATTTGAATGGTTTGGTTTTAATGCTATCTATTGTACTCGTGAAAAATGGTTTCGTGAATAATAATAATAATAATAATAATAATAATAATAATAATAATAATAATAATAATAATAATAATAATAATAATAATAATAATAATAATAATAATAATAATAATAATAATAATAATAATAATAATAATAATAATAATAATAATCAGACTTTATCTATCAGACTAAATGTTTTGACACTTAGCTTAATTATTTATTAGGTGATTGATAAAGAAAATTTGTTTTTCGACAGTGATGCTAAGAATGAACTAATGGGACACTTTGAGTTAATTTAATAAGGGACTGATCACCTGGTATTTAATTAGGCGGGGTGTCACACATGCCTTCATTATGAGGCAATTGGAAGGCGTCTAACAGTGGATGCGAAGAAGGTTACAAGGAATGAGTAACCGTGTCAATGCTTGAAGGCGTCAAGTCTGTGAGTAAGTCTATGTTGTTTTGTAAATAGACTTATATCCTAGTGGACTTGTGTGGCTAGGTTGTCCGATATTTTTTTGTTGTGGGTTTTTCTCGTACATCATCGTATTGTAGCTTCCTTATTTCATTCCTTCTTATTCTTAACCAGATGCATGCGTAGGATAAGATTAAAATTGGCAAAACTATTTCATATAACACTTGTGGTTTTAATCGGTGCAAAGTCAATTAAAATTGTGAAAAATTAAAAAGTGATGTTTTTTTTCTCATATAAACCTTAGGTCACATAAGCGCTTTCTCAATGATATAATAAAATAAAGTTGATAGTATAGTTTTAAATATATTATTATACTACAAAAAACGATTGAAGGTTGATGAGAAGCCAGTCGTAGTTCAGCCCTTATAACATTGACTCAGATTCCAAATCCAATGTACTTGGGAATGATAAAAAAGGGGAGTATAAGAGGTGTGGGATCTAAGATACTGAGGACCAAATTGCTGCACACTACACTTGTATTGGATGAGATCTCTTTAATGAGGAGTCACATATCGATTCAGGTGGAAGAAATGGAGAGTATGAAAGAAGAAGTGTTAGGTCTTAAAATGACATGATCTCTTTTAACAATACATTTAGACAACCGACGAATGAAATTAATGGATTGTGACAATTAATAACAAAAAATATTTTAATTCATGACTCAAGGTTTTGTCTCCCAAATGCCTCATCCTCTAACATTCCCCTCTCAGCTAACTGATACACCCTTTTCGAGCATCATCATTGTCAATGCGTGATGACTATTTCGACAAGTATTGTATCAGGAACTTGGTCAATATCAGGTTCATTGGGCAGTGCACGACCATTGAATGACTTTAGGAACACTTGTGCACGTTCACTTTATGGAAGTAGGCAAGGTTAAGATATTGGTGGATGTGATATATCCGGGTTGTAAATAGAAATGTGTATATGTTGACCACTTGGGTGAGCAGATTCCGTTTATCAATTACAAGAGGGAATATAAAATCTGGACAATTTATTTTCTAGTAAAGATTATGCAATGAACAATGTTTTATTTGGGGATAAATTTGTACTATTTTTTTAATATTTTGGGACAACTCGATAATTATTTTATTTCATTGGACATGAATGACATCTTAATTTGTTTTAATTTTAATTTTCTGAGGTTTAAGAACATCTTAATTGAATTCTTGGATTAAGTGAATTTGACTGATTATCAGCTGAGAGTTTTTGCATGGAATATGACCTTCGTTTCAACCTATTTATAGAGGTAAGTTGAATTTTGAAGAACTTTTTAATAGATTTACACAATGCAAAGAGTGGATGGGATAAAGTATTAAAGTCTCTGATAAGAATGTAAAGGGCATTTATGAATTCATTAAATATGTAGATAAAAATATTTAGAGTGATACGATCATGTGTCCGTGCACTCGTTCTATAAAAGAAAATTTTAAGTCTTTATAAGATATTGGGTTATATTTGCTAATGTGGGGGTACGTATTAAATGTAGGATGTTACATGGGAAAAAATAATATACCATATGTTTAGAAAGAATTACTGGTACCCGACCAGGTGGAGGTGATGAATGATTCTCTATTACATCGTACTTTGAACGACCTTATTGATGATCCTTGCAGAGTACAACACCATCAAAATTACAATCCTCTGGATTCATATAATATTAATTATGACCAAGTTAATATTTAAGTTGATGTTGAATTGCCCAAAGTTCAGGAATACATACAGTTGAAAGTCGATGAGGGTACACCTTTTTATAAAAATTCTGACAAAGATCAGTCGATTTCATATACAATGATCGGTTTGCATAATTTGAAAAGTAAGTTCGGTTTGTCGAGAAATGGCTTAACCATAATTCTTAATTGGGCTAAAGGCATTCTTCAGAATCAGAACACGTTACAACATAATTATCTAACCATAAAGAAGATCTTGAAGGGTTTGGATTTGAGGTACAAATATATTCATTTATGTAAGTATGATTACATATTATATCGTAATGAATACGAACTAAAAGATAAGTGTCATGTGTGAGATGACCAAGATACACAGCTTGTTAGGGTAGAAATGACAAACCCACTAAATTTTGTAGGTTCTTACAAGTTCCATAGAAGGTACTGAAGTATTTTCCCCTCAGGTTATGGTTGAAAAGATTTTTCATTGTACCATGAATAGCAGAGGTCATGACATGGCACACTCGAGCCTAGGTGGATGGGAATATCATGTGTCATCCCATTGATTCAACTATGCGATAAATTTTAAATTCATGAAACCCTGAATTTGAAAAGGAATCGGGCAATGTCCATCTTGGATTATTAATCGACGGGTTTAACTCTTTCAGTAATTTAAGCACTAATCAGAGTTATTGACTAATTCTCTTGGCACTTTTAGGTCACCCCCAAATATTGTGCATGAGAAAGGAGTTCACCTTATTGTCATTATTGATGCCTGGGATAAGGGCGCTCAGTGATAATATTGATATTTTCATAGTCCCATTAATTAAAGAATCGAAAGATTTATGGGATAATGGCATGAGGGCATTTGGCGCTGATAAGGGTGAAGAGTTCACACTCAAAGCAATGATATTGTGGAAGATCCATGAATTTATTACCTATGGACCTTGTCTGGTTATAATGTTCATGGTTATTATGGATGTCCCATTTATGTGGAGGAAACTAATTCTACTTGTCTAGAACATAGTGGTAAGATATGTTATACAGATCATCTCGCAAATTTGTGACTCAAATTATACTGTCACCTTTTCAAATAATAATTGCAAAATTTTAAATGAAAAAGGTGAGTGCATTATTACATGACACAGGACTCCGGGCAATTGTTATACTGTCCAGAACAGTTCTGAGGTCTGTAACATTGCTAGAATGAATGGCAATAAGATATGGCATAATCGTATGGGTCACATAAATTACGAAAACCTTGGTAGACTGTCTTCTCAAGATATAGTTAGAGGTATTCCTCAGATCAAACCTATTTCTAATATTGTCTGTGGATCATGTCAGGAAGGAAAAATTGTTAAAGCCCCTCATAAGAAAGTCAAAGATATCCTTACCTCTAAACCCTTGGAGTTCATCCATATGGACCTAATGGGTCCTTCTCGAACTGTTAGTCTTTGTGGACACAGTTACATTCTTGTTATGGTTGATAACTTCACCAGATTTACCTGGGTAGCTTTCTTAAAAAAAAGTCTGACACTTTCCAAACCTTTTTGAAGATTTTACTTCGGATTGAAAATGAGAAAGATACTCAAGTAAATAGAATTCGTAGTGATAGAGGTGGAGAATTTATAGATATTGGTGTTATAGAGTACTGTGACTATAAGGGTTAAAAACATGAATTTAGTGCTCCTAAGACTCCTCAACAAAACGGTATTGCTGAGAGAAAGAATCGTACACTTCAAGAGATGGCACGTGTTATAATTCATGCCAAAACTTTACCTAAGTATTTTTGGGTAGAATCTATTCGTACTACGTGTCACATTATCAATAGGGTCTATCTTAGAAAGAATTCTAAACAAACTCGTTATGAACTTTGGTATGGGAAGAAGCCCAATCTTAAGTACCTTAGAACCTTTGGTAGTACGTGTTATGTCTGCAAAGATAGAGAACACTTATCCAAATTTGAGACTTGTGGAGTTAAATCCATCTTTCTAGGATATTCTCCTAACAGTAGAGAATACCGTGTCTATAATCTTTGCACTAAGACCTTAATGGAATCCATAAACGTTATTGTAAGTGACACTACTGTAGAGAGTAAGACTGGAGAACCAACTATTGTGGAAGAGTCTGAAAATGTTTTAGAAAATGACTCTCCAGAAATAGATGATTCTTTACCAATTGAGACACTTGAAGTACATAATTGGGTTTCTATAGACCATCCTATAGATAACGTTGTTCGTAACCCTAGTGAACCTGTACGTACAAGATCTCAATTAAGAAACTATGCTCATTATGCATGTTTCACTTCCCATATGGAACCAAAGAATGTAAATAATGCATTGAATTATCCTCTTTGGATTTCTGCAATGCAGGAAGAACTTCTTCAATTTTTCATTCATGATGTTTAGTATCTTATACCTAGGCTTGATCACAAAAAGGTTATTGGCACACATTGGATATTTAAAAATAAATCTGATGAAAGTGGGATAGTCATTAGAAACAAAGCCAGATTAGTTGCTCAAGGATACTCTCAAATTGAAGGAATAGATTTTAACGAGACTTTTGCTCCTGTTACTCGCTTAGAATCTGTTCGTCTTCTCTTTGCCATAGCTTGCTACTTAAATTTTATGCTTTACCAAATGGATGTCAAATCTGCCTTCCTTAATGGAATATTTACTGAGGAGACCTATGTAGAACAACCAAAAGGGTTCATTGACCCTAAATATCCAAATCATGTCTTTAGTCTTAAAAAGGTTTTGTATGGCCTAAAACAAGTGCCAAGAGACTGGTATGAGCGCCTTTCCAATTTTCTCTTAGACAAAGGTTTTAAGAGAGGTGGAAATGATCAAACCCTTTTTGTCAAACATTTTGACAAACATATCATTATATCTCAAGTTTATGTTGACGATATCATCTTTGGATCAACTTCCCCCTCAGAAGTTAAATCTTTTTCTGAAATTATGCATAAAGAATTTCAAATGTCTCTTATGGGGGAGTTAAAAAATCTCTTGGGTCTTCAAGTCAAACAAATTCAGAAGGATTATTTGTTTCGCAATAAAAATACGCTTTAGAGATTGTTAAAAAATTCGGCCTTAAAAGTGCAAAAGATGCAAAAACTCCCATGAGTACTGCGGTCAAACTGTCTAAGGATGAAACTGGAAAATTTGTAGATCCACTTTATATCGTAGTATAATAAGAACCTTACTACACCTTACTGCCTCGCGTCCTGATATTATGTACACTATTTGCGTGTGTGCCCGTTATCCAAACAACCCTAAAGAGAGCTGTTGATACCAAAATTAGTATGCTGATGTGGACGAATAATAGGAAGACACGTGTCAATCTACGTGGCACAATAGTAACGAGGAAGTTCATTCCCCCGACCTAGTCATACTCACTCCGAGCAACAGGTGTGCTCCGAGGAACACCAGTCCTCCGAGGAACTCCAACGCTCCGAGGAACTCTTGAACGACGAGCAACTAAGGCGATCCGAGCTGCATCTCGACCACAGCAGTTACACCTCGGCCACAGCATTTATTGCCATATAATCAACAATTCAACTATTCATTGAATGCTTATCATCTGGACGCACACGCTTGAATATCATTAAATGAATTACCCTTTCATGTACAGCCCAAGGGCTATAAATACCTTGTATCACCCTCATTCAAAGGGACCGGAATTTCTTGAGAGTACTTGTAATCGAGAATTCCCAAACACTCAGCAATAACATAACAGTGGACGTAGGCCATCCATATAAGGCTGAACCACTTTAAAATTCTTGGTCTTATTTATATTTATCTGTGATTGAATTATTAGAGTAATCTAGTTTTTTACATCAACAGATTGGCGCCGTCTGTGGGAAACGACTGTTGTTATCGTTTTTCACCAAGAATTATTCATCATCAATGGCAGACAATCCAGAATCTAGCAATCGAAACGCTGGAAATGTTGGAAATCCTCCAAATCCCTCTGCACCTCCAGATCTGGCTAGAATTATGACGAACCTGGCTCAAGGACAAACCGCCATGCAAGAAACAATGCGACAATTCATACAGACCCTTCATGGCGGTGCACCTGAACGTTCGGGACATCGAAGTGGTCAAAGGCAAACCTATTTACTTTCTTCACGATCCAGGCGTACTGAGTCATATCGTAATGAGGAATCTGATGATTTCTCTTATCAACCTGGGCGAACTTCGTCAATAAGGGCTACAGATACTGATCAACGTATCACTCTCTCTCCAGAGAGACCCAGTGCCTTGGAAAGACTGAGTAGGGTGTCTCCTTTCAGTCGATTAGGCCCTAGGAGGAATAGGAGTCCACCTAAGACCATATCGATGAGTTTTTGACAACCATCAGATCTCAGAGAAGGATCAGCACAATCACGACCAGTTGCTCGTCAAGATAGATCTCAGGAGGCTACTTCAGAACAATCAATTGCTCGAACTAATTAGCCCGAGGAGGGAAATGACGCGTGGAAAGGTTCCATTCAGCGGTTGGAGGATAGATTGGGAGAAATGGCTAAGGCAAAGAATCCCCTACAACGAACTTTTGTTCGAGGAACACCTTTTGTACAGGCCATTGTAGATTTTCCTACACCGTCGAAATTTAAAGCGCCCGTGGTGACCCCCAAGTATGATGGAAAGAGAGATCTTGTTCTTCACATAGAGCAATATCAGGCTGCTGCCGACATATATGTTGTCCCCGACGAGATGAGATGTAGAGCATTCTCTGGAACTCTTACTGGATCTGCCCAGATATGGTACAACAATCTTCCTCGAGGTAAGATTTCAACTTTCTTTCAGTTGGCCGAGTTCTTCATCGGCGATTTCTGTTTTGGGGCAAAGCCAGTAAAAAGAGTTGCACACTTGTTAAGTGTTAGACAAAAATCTGGTGAGATTACTAGAGATTACATAACTCGTTTCAATAACGAGAAGCTGGAAGTTATAGATTATGAAGAAAAGACAGCAATCACCCCCTTAATGAGTGGGTTATTGCCTAACAAGTTGTATTACACTTTGGCCAAAGATCCACCTATAACTATGTCAGAGTTGATGGAAAAAGAGGCCAAAATCATGAATGCCGAAGAGGCTATGGCTGCGAAGAAGAATATGGATAAAGAAACCAAGGTGGAAGTCGACAAATCTAAAAAGAAAGAGCATAAGGGCAATGGCGGTGACAGGAATTCCAAGAATAATAAAACATCATGGTAAGTCCTGAAGAAATTCGATAATTATACTCCTTTGAAAATGGGTATTAATCATGTCTTGGAAGAAATCAAGAATAGCGAGGAGGTAAAGTGGTCGAAGAAACTGAGGTCAGACCCTGATACGAGGAACAGGGATAAATATTGCGAGTTTCATAAGGATCATGGTCATATGACCAAAAACTGCATAGCTCTTCAGAACGAGATTGAAGCACTCATCCGAAGAGGAAAGCTAGCAAAGTATGTTGATCGGGGAGGGGAAAGAAGAAATAATGACCGAACTAGAGAAAGGTCTAGATCTCCTCGTCGAGCAGAGGAGAAAAAGAAGAGAAACTATGAAGATGATCCAAATGATGACCCCGATCTCCCTAAGAAACCAAGGCAGCCAGAACGAGAGGTATTTTTAATACGCTTTGGGTCATTTGATTGTAATGTCATTACAGGAGGAGATGCAGGAGGAGGAGACCTTACTGCAGAAAGAAAGGCTTACCTCGGAGAGGCCCAAGCTTGCTCGTACATTCAGCGAATAAATTTGGCCGAGGAGGATAGTCCGAGGAAGGTAAACAAAGAGAAGCTGGTCATTAGCTTTTCAAAAAATGACCTGGCAGGTGTTTTTTACCCTCACGACGACCCTTTGGTGATCAAAATGAGGATGAAAGAAGTAGTGATTTCAAGGGTGCTGGTAGACAATGGTAGTTCGGCAGACATCATATACTATTTATGCTTTGACAGTTTAAATTTGAAATTATCTCAATTGGAACCTTATCACAGACCTCTTTTGGGTTTTGCTAGCGAGAAAGTTTTTCCACTTGGGACGATCAAGTTGGATATATTCATTGGAACTTGGCCTGCTTGTCGAACAGAGAGAATACGCTTCTTTGTGATGGATAAGAACATGCAATCAGCTTACAACATCATCATGGGAAGAGTTGGTTTGAAGAAGTTCGAAGCAGTCCCATCTACAGTACATCAGTGCTTAAAATTCCCAACAAATTTTAGAGTAGGAGTTGTGAAAGGTGATCAGAAAGTATCTCGGGAATGCTATTATTCGTCTGCCGAGCAAGAGGAGCTTGAAGAATCAAGGAAAAAGACTACTACCTACCAGGTGGATGAAGGTACAGAAATTGAAACACTGGATCCCATAGATGAATCCCAACTTGTAAAAGGACAGGTGGTGGAATCTACAGAAAATGTTATTCTGGACGACGAGCACCCTGAACGAATAACTCAGATAGGTTCGACGTTGGATGCTTCAATAAAACAGGAGTTGATAACTTTCTTGAGAAACAGAAAGAAAACTTTTGCATGGAGTCATGAAGACATGCCAGGAATAAATCCAAACTTCTTATGCCATGAACTTAATGCGAATAAGGAGATCAAGCCTGTAAAGCAGAGAAGAAGAGTGTTTAGTCCCGAGAAGAATCAAGCCATACAAGAGGAGGTCGAGAAGCTCCAGAAAGCCCAATTCATTGAAGCTGTGAAATATCCAGACTGGTTAGCAAATGTGGTGATGGTGAAGAAGAAAAACAATAAATGGAGAATGTGTGTTGATTTCACTGATCTCAACAAGGCCTGCCCAAAGGATCACTTTCCATTACCCATAATTGACCAACTAGTAGATGCTACCTCAGGACACGAGCTGCTCAGCTTCATGGATGCTTACTCTGGATACAACCAGATCAAAATGAAACCTGAAGACAGGGAAAGCACTTCTTTTACTACCCCTAGGGGAACTTATTGTTATAATGTTATGCCTTTTGGTTTGAAAAATGCAGGAGCGACATACCAGCGGCTGATGAATAAGGTTTTCGCCGAACAAATCAGTTGCAATATGGAAGTCTATGTCGATGATATGCTGACAAAGAGCAAGAAAGCTGCTGATCATCTAGTTAACTTAGGTCAGACCTTTGATCAACTGGATGAATACCAAATGAAGCTCAACCCGACGAAGTGCACCTTTGGAGTACGAGAAGGAATGTTCCTCGGGTACATCGTCAACCAGCGAGGCATTGAGGCAAATCCAGCAAAGATCAAAGCTCTTTTAGGGTTGCGATCTCCAACGACGAAGAAAGAGGTACAGAGTCTTACAGGACAAGTTACAGCGCTCAACAGATTTGTATCCCGAGCAACTGATAGATGCCTCCCATTTTTCAAAACGCTTCGAAAAACTTTTGAGTGGAATGATGAATGTGAGAAAGCCTTTCAAGACTTGAAGAAATATTTGGGAGCACCTCCACTGTTGTCCAAGCCAGTAATGGGAGAAAAGTTGTACTTGTACCTGGCAGTATCAGAGAATGCAGTCAGCTCGGCATTGATCAGAATGGAGAATGGAGTTCAGAAGCCAATTTATTACACAAGTAAGGCTTTCCGAGGTGCAGAGATCAGGTACCCAAAGCTGGAAAAATTGGCATTGGCATTAATTGAGGCAAGTAGAAGAATGAGGCCATATTTCCAGGCCCATACCATTATCGTGTATACTGACATGCCATTGAGACAAGCCCTTCATAAGCCAGAAAAATCAGGAAAACTGATGTATTGGGCAATAGAGCTCGGTGAATATGATATTGTGTATGAACCCAGATCATCACTAAAAGGGCAGGCTGTAGCAGACTTTATAGCAGAATTTACATATCCTGATACCCCCGAGGAACAAAAGTTGCTCGCTGACCAGCCTGTGGATGTTACAGGATCAACACACATAAGTCCAGATCAACTCCGGTTGATAAAAGGTCTGGTGGATGTAGAAAGATCATCAAATTCAAACCCAGACCAACTCCGGTTGGTAAAAGGGCGAGAAGAGATGGTCGACGAAGAGCGAAAAATACCAGGGGAGGATGAAAGGAAACATAAGATATTTCACCGAGGAACTCTATCAGATAAGAAATTTGAAGACGAGTTACCTACATGGAGATTATATGTAGATGGATCATCTTGCACAACGGGTTGTGGAGCAGGGATTGTTTTGAACACCCCAGACGAGATTGACGTGGAATATGCCTTGCGATTCCAATTCAAAGCTTCTAATAATGAGGCTGAGTATGAAGCCTTGATAGCAGGTCTTAATTTAGCAAAGATTATGGAAGTGCAACAAGTGATGGTATTCAGTGATTCTCAATTAATTGTGAATCAGATGATGGGAACATATGCAGTTAAAGGAGAATTAATGGTCAAGTATCATGCAAAGGCGATGGAGTTATTGGCAGAATTTGATGTCATTCAGTTGATCAGAATACCAAGAATGGAGAATGCACAAGCAGACGCACTGGCCCGACTAGCATCAGCTACTCGTACCGAGTTGCGAAGAACGATACCAATTGAGGTGTTAGAAAGTCGAAGCATAGATGAAGACCTGACGATGAATATTATTACTCTTGATTTAGGACCATCCTGGATGGATCCCATCAGGGCATATGTTGAGGAAGGAGAATTACCGGAGGATAAGATCGCTGCCAAGAAATTGAAGTTTAAAGCTGCTCGGTATGTACTAACTAATGGTGTTTTGTATAGACGAGGAATTATGGCAGGTTTACAAAGATGTGTACATCCCTCCGAGGTGAAAGAATTGATTGAAGAAATCCATGAAGGGTCCTGTGGAGCCCATGTAGCAGGTCGGACACTTTTGCAAAGGGTGATGACACAAGGATACTACTGGCCAACGATGAGGGCTGATTGTATATCTTATGCTAAGAGATGTGATAAATTCCAACGTTTTTCCTCCATCCGACGAACTCCACAAGCATTGTTGACACCCATAACTTCCCCTTGTCCTTTCGCCATGTGGGGAATTGATCTGGTTGGACCACTGCCAACGACCCGAGGAAGATTCAAATACCTCGTCGTGGCAGTGGATTATTTTACTAAGTGGGTAGAAGCTGAGCCACTTATTGATATGACGTACGAGAAGGTATACCAGTTTGTTTGGAAGAATATAATCTGCCAATATGGTCTCCCTCATGCCTTCATCACAGACCATGGAACACAATTCGATAACGAGGAGTTTGCTGCCTATTGTCAACAATCAAACATTTTGAAGACTCATTCAGCACCAGGCCATCCTCAAAGCAATGGACAGACTGAAGTGACGAACAAAACATTACTCAATGGTTTGAAGAAGAGGATAAGTGAAGCTAAAGCTAATTAGATTAATGAGCTACAATCAGTATTGTGGGCTTACCGAACAAATCCCCGAGCAGCAACTGGAGAATCACCATATATGCTGGCATTTGGAAGTGAAGCTGTAATACCTGCCGAGTTGGGTCTTCCAACACATAGAGTGCTGAATTTCAATTCCCCAGTCAGTGACTTAATGAGAAGATTGGATTTGGATATGCTCGAGGAGGTTAGAGAAGAGGCAGCCATTAGGAATGCTGCTTACCAACAATGAACAGCTCTGTTCTACAACAAGAGGGTGAAGAAATGAGACTTAAAAGAAGGAGATTACGTGCTAAAGAAGGTCATTCAGAAGCACAATAAGTTGGAAGCAAACTGGCATGGACCTTACCGAGTTACTGCAGTTGTCCGACCAGGAACTTACCGAATAGCAACTCTAGAAGGAGAGGAATTAAAGAATGCATGGAATGCTGAACACCTACGCAAGTATTATCAGTGATGTAAAATGTAAAGCAATTCCATTAATATGAATAAAACGATGATATTTCACAATCTTCTCTCCTTTTATTGAAAGTTTTTCGGGGAATACTAGTGTACAACACTACGCTGTTCAGCAGCACTGATAGTTCAAACCCACGACCAACTCCGGTTGGTAAAAGGGCGAGAACAAACTATACTCCTCTGGTTAGGAGGCGTACACTAGCGTGACCAACTCAGGTTGGTAAAAGAGCTAGTGGACATGATAGTTCAAACCCACGACCAACTCCGGTTGGTAAAAGGGCGAGAACAAACTATACTCCTTTGGTTAGGAGGCATACACTAGCGTGACCAACTCAAGTTGGTAAAAGAGCTAGTGGACATGATAGTTCAAACCCACGACCAACTCCGGTTGGTAAAAGGGCAAGAACAAATTATACTCCTTTGGTTAGGGGGCGTACACTAGCGTGACCAACTTAGATTGGTAAAAGAGCTAGTGGACATGATAGTTCGAACTCAGACCAACTCCGGTTGGTAAAAGAGCGAGAACACGAGACTTCTAAAAAAAGGCCAATCTCGGTTGGTTAGGAAGTAAGATTATCTCAAAATACCAACTTATGTTGGTCGGGAGGTAAGATTATTATAGAAAATACAAAAGTTCCTCGAAGAACAAATATTCCAAACTGAACCAAGTATAGTTAGTCGGGGATAAAAACCCACTAACTGTAGTTGGTCGACGAGGAAAATTCATCGACCTTGGTTGGTCGGGCATATTTTATGAAAAAGACAAAAATTTACCAAGTATGGTTAGTCAGGGATAAAAACCCATTAACTATAATTGGTCGACGAGCACAATTTAACAAACTTGGTTGGTTGGAATAATTTTCAACATTTTTATACTCATTACTTTATTATTAAGTGATCGAGCAACATTTCTGATACGTGTAACTTTTTATTACTAAGTTGGTCGATGAACCACACAATATTGTTATGAAAGCACAAATATAAAGTGTTTGACAAATACAAGAGAAATACAAATTTGCAAACAAAAATGAAATTATTTCATTAAAGTCGAAATGAATTACACAAGTTTATTACATTAATATTAAATTGTGTACTAATTATTACATCAGAATTTCCTATTCTATTGGCTTTTTTCCTTCAGCTTTCGATATAGGCTCCCCGCCAGCAGGAGGATCTTCCAAGTAAAGGGGAGAATTAATGAAGTTAATATCTCGGAGCATTCTGACGTTCATTATTGAAGGGGTGTCCAGTAGATGCTCGGGACGAGATACCTCGATCTGAGAATGAAGATTGTAGTCACCGAGGTATTTTGCAATTAAGTTCCGAGGAATGGCACGAGCTGGGATCCATTCCATGTCCGATTTATAAGGTGGCACAGGCAACTCTAATACCCCAGGATCATAATAGTCCCACAGGTAGTGCCCTTGTTCGAGCTTCAGCACGCCCAAAGCATTCAGCCAACCTTTCTTGTAGCCCTCATTATTGGCATTCTGGATACGATCATCTAAATGGAATAAAGCTTCGTTGTATCCAGCCATCCAAAACTCCCTGGGCTGTTTATTAAATTGAAATGTCAACCTTGCAATCTTCTCGTTAAGACTCTGGATGAAAAGTTCATTAGTCTTTAAAACTGATTCCTTTGAAGAGAGTTGTTGTTCCAATTCTCTAACTTTCTTGGACAACTCAGACAAGGCTTGGTTCTTAGCCATTAATTGGAATGCTTGATTTTCCAAGGTTGATCGAGTACGAGCTTCTTCAACATTGTGACTAAGAGCTCTTGATCCTCCCCGAGCAGGTCGAGAACTTGGTTCCTCGACAACATTCTGAGCAGCTCTTTCTCGACCACGAGAACCTCTTCCTCGTCCCCGAGTAGCAGTAGAGGCACCCGACCTTCTCCAGGTATCCAACTCTTGCCTTAATTTGGCATTTTCAACCTCTAAAAATGAAAATCCCTCGTCAGTCACTGGGATTACAGCTGTTGAAGAAGAAGCTGCAGACTTATACTGTGCTAGCTCTTTCTGAAAATTGTTATTCTCTTGCTCCAGCAGCTCAGCAATCTGTCTACATGCTTCAACTTCACCCCTTAGGGTTCTCTCCCTGACATCGTACCCAGCAAGGATCTTTTTGTGGCCTGTCTCGGCAGAAAGTTGTTGATACCTCTTTTCATACCCCTCGTGCAAAAGGGCAGTTGATTTCTTGTACTGAGTCTGAAGATCTTCTAAAGTATATTGAAGCTCCTCGATCATGTCATAGTACGCCACGTTATTGGCCACAGCTCGATCAAGTAAGTCCTTCAGGTATTGATAAGCTTCGACAGCCTGCTCTGAAGCATCATGACCGAGGATGTCAGCAACTTCTGATACACTCAATTTTGTGTGACCAGCCTTATAATATTCATGACATTGCTACATCAGCTTTGTATCATTAGCAGATAACATATTCATCCTGGCCAAAAACTAGCAGAGAAAGAAAAAGTAATCAACAAAAAGAAGATCCAGACAGAATGCAGATAGAAAAAAGACAGTCATATGGAAGAAAAGAACTCAAATTTTATTAGATCATAATGCAAAGTTACAAAGATCTGGGTTACACTTGAAAAAGAAGAAAAATAGAAAGAGAATACCGAACAACTTCACACATTTTCCTTGTCTCCCAAGACTTTCTCGGGAGGCTGGGATGAGGAGCTCGGTTGCTCGGTGGGAACAACGAGTTGGTCGGCAGGAACTGGAACTTGTTTAGGAGGAGCAGGCCGAGATGAAAACTCCTCGTCAGCAGGCTGGGTAAGGATGAGATCACCCACTACCATTGAAGATTCTTCGGAGGCAGCTCCATCCTCTTCTTCATCCTCAATAGCTGGGGGAGGACCAGGTAGATGTTGTTGAAACAGTTCTGAGTCCTCGCTCACCTTCAATTCTTGCAGGGCAGCAACCCAACCGTCTCGAAAGTATTTCAAACTCCCATACTTGACCTGGGTCATCATTGTCGCTACCCCTATCCCATCCTTTATCCCAACCGGTGCGGAAAGATTTTTTCACTGCCACTTTTCTCTTCATTTTCTCCGAGGAGAGCTTCTCGGATAGAAGATCCTCGGAGGCTTTCAACTTGGCCTCCACCTCCTCCTTATGGCGATTTACTTCTCGCAGAAGGGTTAGCTCTTCCTCAGCCGATTTCAACTTATTTTCAAGCTCCCCAAAGATTGTGAGCTTCTCGGCATATTTTTTATTATCTCTCTCCAAGTCCTTCACTTTATTTCCCAACTGCACCTTCTCTGCCTCAGATGCAGCCAACTTCTTCTCCCATTCACCCCTATCCTCGTCATACTTTTGACGAGAATCCTTCAAAGATTAGGCCAAACCCAGAAAAGCATCCTCCACTCCAGACGAGGAGCTAGAAGCCTTGAGTGCTTCATCTTTCTTCACTATGGTGTTAAAGCAACTCACCAGCTGTAAAAAAAAAATAATGATAAGTCAGTGCCGAGATACATATATTGACTAAAAGAAAGAAAAATTCAGGATAAGAAAAACTTACTGAAGCAATGTGACGAGTAGCTAGGGATGTCAGCATACCCTAGACATGTTCTCTTCAATTCCTTGGACTTCAGGAATAGTCCAAGTCTTTACCGAGCTCATTGCAGAACTCGGGGGAATAATGATTGGAACACCAGCTCCACTAGCTTGGAGCTGGGGAATGGTTTCAGAAAAACTGACCGAGGAGGATTTCTTCAATCTCCTCAATGGCACTTCAGCAGTTTCAACCAAAGAACCTTTGGTGGGGGAGATGGTGACCACTTCCACAGAATCACTTTTCTTGCTCAGAGACACTGGGGGCTTCTCGGCAGCCTTCTAAGGAGCAACAGAAGGGGCAGCATCTACTTTCTTTGTCCCCTTTGGGACATCATTCTTGTTTCTCTTCCCATCTCCAGCAGAGGAAGTCTCTTCGAAGATAGCAGGAACTCTTCTTTTGCCCATCTTCTGACTTAAAGGAATGTGAGATTCTGGAGAAGAGTCCTCAGGAGTTGATGCTAGTTCACTGGTACTGACCACAGGGCGAGCAGTAAAGGATGTAGTATAACTCATATACTGCAACAAATATGAAGCAGACCTGATGTGCTCGTCTGCAACTCTTCGATGCAAATTCCAGATATGTTTCAAATGTTTAATATTTACTTCTGATTCTTTTGGAGTTTTTCTCTTACTGTCAACTGCAAACAAATACATAGTGAAATATCAGTCATACATTTTGTCAAACATAATGAAATTTCTCAAGAGATTCGATAATATAAACCATGGTGAATAAAAAGAAATGAAGAAGAAGGAAGAAAATCTTACAGGAAAAGGAGATCTGTTGACAAACAAATGAAGAAAGGGATGAACGCACAAGAGAGAGAAAAGCTATAGAAAACTCGAAAGCAGAAATTGAAAAAGGTAGAAGACGATGGGATTACCTCTGAAGCTTAAATACTTTGCCATGGGAAACGGCGAAAGAAATGATTACAAAAAGGAAACTATTACGCTACCGGCGGCTAAAAGGACAAAAAGTACACGAAGATCGAAGTGCTTATAAAAATGCAAAAAGGCGGATTCTGCGAATTTGGAAGGAAATTCAAATACGAAGAAAAGGCTCCTAAAACCCAGGAAGGCCATTTAATATTGCCATATACCGAGAAAGAATGTTCCATACTCCTCAAAGTTCGAAATATGAAACATTGGGGGCTTCTGTTGATACCAAAATTAGTATGCTGATGTGGACGAATAATAGGAAGACACGTGTCAATCTATGTGGCACAATAGCAACGAGGAAGTTCATTCCCCCGACCTAGTCATACTCACTCCGAGCAACAGGTGTGCTCCGAGGAACACCGGTCCTCCGAGGAACTCCAACGCTCCGAGGAACTCTTGAACGACGAGCAACTAAGGCGGTCGGAGCTGCATCTCGACCACAGCAGCTGCACCTCGGCCACAGCATTTATTGCCAGATAATCAACAGTTCAACTATTCATTAAATTCTTATCATCTTGACGCACACGCTTGAATATCATTAAATGAATTACCCTTTCATGTACAGCCCAAGGGCTATAAATACCTTGTATCACCCTCATTCAAAGGGACCGGAATTTCTTGAGAGTACTTGTAATCGAGAATTCCCAAACACTCAGCAATAACATAACAGTGGACGTAGGCCATCCATATAAGGCTGAACCACTTTAAAATTCTTGGTCTTATTTATATTTATCTGTGATTGAATTATTAGAGTAATCTAGTTTTTTACATCAACAAGAGCCATTTAGTTTTTGTTAAAAGAATTATAAAATACATTAAAGGTACTCTAAATTTAGGACTTTGGTACACCAATGATACTCGTAGAACTATAATAGGGTACACTGATGCAGATTGGACAGGGTGTACTGATGATAGTAAGAGCACATCAGGAGCATGTTACTATATTGGTAATAACTTGGTAGGTTAGAGTACTAAGAAACAAAACTGCACTTCTTTATCAACAGTTGAATCTGAATACATAGCCGCTGGAAGCTGCTGTGCCCAATTACTTTGGCTTAAGAAAATGCTAAGTGATTACGGTATTAAAGAGGAACAATTATATGTCTATTGTGATAATCAAAGCACGATCAATATCTCTAAAAATCATGTTCAACACTCGCAAACAAAACACATAAAAATAAGACATCATTTTATACGCAAATTAGTTGAAACTAAGGAATTAGAAATCAATTATCTTCCTACTGATTTGCAACTCGCAGATATGTTTACCAAACCTTTGGATTATAATAGGTTTATTGCCTTGCTTTAATCGATAGGAATGGTTTGTGCTGAATAAACTTTTTGACTTGTATAGTTTTTTCCCTTTGTCCATTTGAGACAAAATGGGGGAGAAATTTGAGTCTTATGAGTGTTCATTTATTTTGATAATATTATAAAAAGCTTGATCTTAGCGATTATTTGCAGGACTCTATACAGTTATTCTCAACAGTTGTAACAGGGTATTGAATTGTAATTAGTTTAGTTATGTAATTTTCTTTTCTAGGAAATGGGTAAATAGAATTTTTGTAAAGGAATAGATTTTTCCTTTTCTATTTGTTGCCCTATGAGTCCAAGTTTCAAATGAGATTTTATCTCATATTTCCAAAGGGGGAGATTGAAGCACCTTATACTCTTGACTCACTTGAGTCTACATTGTATAAGTGCTCATCTAGTTTGGAAATAAAGACAAAATTAAGTCCTTTCCCTAGAATACCAAAGAGCCTCAGACACTACAATACAATTCATTCCTCTTGTTTGATTGATCAAAGGTATACTTAAAAACACTCACACACATTAGGATTGCATACATTGCTCATATATTGCATAAATTATTTGTGTGTGTGTTGTGTGTGTTAATTTCCCTTAAAATAATTTTTTGGGAATTTCTAATGATTCTAAAACAATTTTTTCTTAAATAAAATAGGAAATGAAAAGTTTTGGGGTCATTCTATAATTTCTGATTGTTGGTTTTATTCCTATTAAGTTCACTTGGGGGATTCAAAAGCGCTGGAGACTGTAAGGGTGTCTATGTAATTAGTTTGTGATGCGCATTTATGGTCCGTTATTTACCTTACACCTGTCGCACTCCCACTGGTTGGTTGTGTGTTTCTTTTAAGAGACAAAACTAGTGTTTATTATCAGCCCTTGGATTGAATTTATCAACGCCGTGCATGCGTCCTTGTCCCAATCCATATGAACCTCTCTTAACCAATCAGAAAGTGTTTAACCAACTGCTTATCTTTAACCGTTGGATGGAAGTCAATATGGGAATACTTAATCTCAGCCATTGATTTCGAACCTCCTTCTCGATCCTTCTCAGCCTAGTATAAAAAGAGGCCAACACTAAGCCTTTGAGAAGTTTTTGCCACTTCGTCATTTCGAGTGAGAAGAGAAGAGAGAGAAAAAAGAGAGAAACCATAGAGAGACCTATTCCTCCAAACACCTCTTCAAGCCCTAACCATTTTTCCAAAAACTAGTTTATACCAAACACCAACCCTGAGTGTTTGAGAGTTTTTGAGTGTTGGTTTGAAAGTTGTTTCGTGATATAATCTCTTCGTTTTAAGATTGTGTGTCCAACTTAAACATTAGGTTAGATCGGTATTTCTGTTTCATAGAAATCATAGATCTGGTCATTTTATGTTATATTACACCTAGATCTGCATTCTTAGCTTCTCGTCTTGAGAAACATTTTGTTGATTATTTTCTGTAAATGTTTTCATCTTCAAAATCAATAAAATTATTTTCTGTTTCTAGTTCTTTTGAAACAAGACCTTTGACCTAGTTGGAATCACACTTGGCGGTTTTCAATATCAAAAATATTTTCAAAACCCTGAAATTGATTAAGATCTTGAAACGTCTTCTAAGTAAGATAGTCGTGGATTCTGGGTTTATTTTAAAGTTCAAATAAGGTTTAAGTTTCCTAAGAAGAGAGAAACTGAAAATCACAGCATATAGATCTAATTTGTAATTTATTAGGACTGTTTGTAAAAATAAGCGTGAGTGTGTGCATGCATGTGTTAGAGAACCATCACAAACACTTACACACTACAACACTGAAAGTATTGGTAATAGATCTTGAAACAAGAGTCGACATAAAGACTGGAACAAAGTGGAAGTTAGAAAATTGGGAGAACCACATCAGCAATCAGAACTGCAGAAAAGTTAGAAGGACACCAGTGGGTACATTCCTAAACTTGTACAGGACTGATTTGTGTGCATGTGTGTTATATAGTTTGTAATTGATATATTTTGTTTGAATGGTCTTTTCTTTTTACTCCGTAGAGGGAGTCGTGGATGTTTCCTCAGTTGGTAGAGGTTTTACCACGTTAAAAATCTCTTGTCATTAATCTTTATACATCTCCTCATCTTATTCTTGTTGGTGAGATGATTTAAACTGTTTCTGTTTTGTTTTTTGAAACTTGTTACAAATCCTGAACTGATCTCGTGCATATTTTATTAAAAACATCTTGTGATTAAAACTAATTTGATTTAAAGAAAAGAGTTTCCTCAAAAAACAATTTGGAGTTACTTAAATAGTTTAAACTTGTATTAAACGGCTTTAGTAATAGTTTTTCAATTAATATCAGAGCTTTGGAAATCTTATTAAAAGATCTTGTGTTTCTGATTTTGTTTTCTTGAAATCAAAATAATGGACGAGAAAAATGAAAGATTTGGCAACTTGACCAGACCCCCTTATGACACCCCGACTAATTAAATACCGGGTAGCTACTCCTTTATTAAATTAAAACAAAATGCCAAGTTTGTTCAGTTCATAGCATCACTGTCGAAATACGTTTTAACAATTACTGGCCACCTAATATTTAAAAGTGCGTTGTCAATTTTAATTAAATCCGATTAACATGCAATAAGTAGATTATGAAATGCTAACATAACCACCACAACATAGTCATAATAGAATAACCATGAAATAATAATGAATCTGGAGGAATACTCCTCACAACAATTCGAGTACTGAAATAATCAAATACCAAGTCCGCATCACTAAATTAATTACAACCCAAAATCTGAAATAACTTAATAGATAAATCATCTTTAAAAGGAAATAGGGCGACATGCCCAACAGATGAGAAAATCTGATAATATAGAATCAAGATCGAAAATGGAGGCGCCTACTGTCAAGGTCCTCTAACTTCCACAGCAACTACAACACGTCACCTAAATGGAACTCCTATGCTTTGTGTCCTTGTGGCTGGGCACCTAAAAGGTTTTTACAAGAAAATATATTTGGAAGCAAACGGGTCAGAGCCCGATTGTGAAAACAGTTTAAAATATAGCAAGTGTTTAATATCATTAAACAGTGAATATAAAATACATGATAGTGTGTGCACTCACATGAGTTCCTCACCTCTCAACTAATTGTGCACTCCTATCGTACCCGAACCCATTCTAGTTATTCCCATACTTAACTAGTCTAATAAAAATCTAACATTACTATACGATTCACGATCTCATTCCGGCATCTCCATTTAAACAGAGTGTCTTATATTTCTTCTCGGTTTCCCATATTAGTAATACTGCTTACTAGAGGATTTTCATTTTTATCTTTACGAAAACGTTGCTATTATTTATACACACATTTATACATGACAGTACATTTCAATTTAGAGTATATTATTCTCATCATAAATATACAATACTAGCACCCCGAGGCTAAGCTGCGGTGCACACATACTCTGCTATCCAATCCCGGTATATCACGTACATTAGGACCACACATTCTGAATATCTCAGGAATCGTTATCAAATGACAACAATCACACATAATGGAGGAGAACATAGTTCACATCACATGGGTCACGCACATACCTACGCTCCCATGATCAGCAGACTTATTAACTTCTCAATAAGTCCTTCTCTGACCTATGTCATCAAGGTACCAATTTAAATCCCTCCGTAGGCAAACAAAGATTTGATGGCCCTGATCGAACGTCGACCTCTCATGATAGCAAGTACGGTAGGTATGTTATACACAGATAACTACATATACTAAGCATTCGCACATCTTAGATATCTCAACATATAAATAGAGGTATACTTCTCGTTCTTGTATCATCATTTAGTATCATACGCTTATAAGTCCCCGATTTATATACATTAAGGTTGTCAACTCTTCTCACGTCGTAATTAGGTACTCGTTTCCTATTCCATAAAGGTCATTCGATTTACTACAAGATTCTAAGTTTTACTCCTCAACGTACTCAAATCTCCCAAATATACCCACTAGTCAATAAGGGAAGGTTATTACTCCATTAAATAAGTCTACGGGACATTCGAAATAAAATCAGGCCTAAAAGGCCATTCTGTCAACTCGTTAGAAGTCTCGTTCGAACGAGGTCGTTCGAATGAGTTCATTCGAACGAAAGGATTCAAAAGAACTACCAACTCGTTAGAAGGGATACTGTCATCTCGTTAGAAGCTAGTTCGAAGGACCTGGGCAGGACTTCTAACGAGATGGCAGTTTGCACCCAGAAATTTCCCAATTCGTTTTTCTCAATTTTTCTCTTCTCTAAATTCACCCTAAGATCATTCTAATCGCATTTTAATGTTCTTAAACTTCTCTAAATCCTCTTAGGTCGTTTCTTAACATATTTTTGGGGTCAAATCCTCCAAATCAACATGTAATTAACATAATTCCCCAAATATTACCCCAAACCCTATGAACATGAACCCAAAATTTGATTGTGCCCAATTACTCATCATAAATCCTTTTTTAAATCATCATATTTAAGTCTTCGAATACTAAATTCATCCATCGTCATTCTACATGCAAATCCTATCCCAAATTTAGAGTTTCTCAAACAATTTTATTAGTTTTCCTCAAAACTTTCAAGACAAAAATAGTTTCTACACTAAACATGGAAGAAATATTCAATGCACTTAAAAATATCAAATCACTTGCCTCAGATTTGTTCTTCAGATGTGTTGTCGATGATTCAGGGTTGATTCTCTCCTTTATCCGGTCACAAATCCTTTCCAATTTGATGGTGGTGAGTGTTTTTGGTTTGGAACCCTAAGGTAACTCCTCTCTAACTCCCGTAGCCCACTTCTAAAGCTTTTTGGCTGGTAATGACCTTAGTGGCCCCTTTAATATAATAAATATTAACTCTAATTTTCGTGGGTTTTAATTCCCTAATTTTTAAAATTACCAAAATACCCCTCTAGGTAGCCGGTTTGGCCTAAAAATGCCTCGGGACCCAAGCTAAACCCCCGGCTAGTGTTTTCTGACTATTTCGACCCTTTCGGAAATGTTGGCACACTCAAAATGACCATTCGGTTGATAAAAATATAATTCACTTTTTAATTTAAATAATTTCGTTCCTGACGCGACTAACACGCCCGTCCCAACTAAATTTCCAAATTGTCGTATTTCAGTTTCGCGACAACTTTAATATTTTCAATACTCATGTATTACCATACATACTCAGAAATATTAAATTTTAACATCATAATCAAATACCAACTCGCGTCTCGCTAGTATTTATGCCCAAAATAATTCCCAATTAATTCAATTAATCCCTTAAATAAAATCAATAAAATTACGAGGTATTACACCCCTCTCTTTGATGGAAACAACTTTGCTTACTGGAAGGTAAGAATGGTTGCTTTCATACAAGGAACCTTGGGAGATGATGTCTGGGATATTGTTGAAAATGAATACACTTATCCTACTAAACTAGCCACCAAAGGAAGTAATGAGAGGATTAAGAAAGCATTAAGTGAATTCACTTAAGAAGATAAGCAAACTTCTCGAAACAATAACAAAGGCAAGAATGCCATCTTTATGTCCATAAATGAACATGAGTTCAAAAGGATCTCATCTTGTGCCACTTCTAAGGAAGCTTGGCATAGACTTATTACTGCAAATGAAGGTGACATTAGAGTTAAGGCTGTTAAAACTCAAATGCTTGTCCAGCAGTATAATTCCCTAATTATGTCAGATTCTGAATCCTTTGATAATTTTTACATAAAATTGACTGACATTGTGACCAAGTTGCATGCTAATGGGATAACATATGACAGACATGAAATTGTATCTAAAATTCTAAGAACATTACCACAAAAATTTGATAACAAAAGATATGCTATTGAGGAAATGTGTGATCAAAATCTCACTCCTGAATTACTCAGTATTAAACTACGAACTGTGGAAATGGAATTAGAATTTAAGAAACAAATGACCCAGTCCCATAGGAAACGAACTAGTTCTAACTTGAGTTTTTCCTCTAAGTTGATGAAACCTGAGATCACTATTCCCACTGATGATTCTGATGAGGAATGTGATATAGATAGTTTGGATAATCAAATTGCCTTGATGCCAAAACAATTTAAGAAAATTGTCAAATTTAGAAATAAAATGGCAAATAGATATGGCAAGCCAAATTATCCAACTCAGCCTAACTACAAACCTCATGAGAAAGGTCAAGACAATCATCACAAGGACATGAGACCCAACAAAGACTTCAAAAACATTGAATGTTTTAGATGTGTAAAACTAGGACACATAGCACAAGACTGTAGAGTGAAATTGAACACTGCCAATAAACATACTAGGGCCAACATTTGCAAAACATAGGATGATTCAAGTGATTCTGAAAATGAGGAACCTGAATTTTCTGATGGTTTTGATCCTTGCATGTCTTTCATTGCTAAGATAATCTACAATGACGATATGCCTATGTATGAGAATGAAAATATATACCTACACTCCTCGATTATTTTTTGACTTCCTTAAGGCTCTGATGTTGTCCTTTCTCCGTTCTTTAGCTTTTCTCATTTTCTCGTTTAGCTTTACGTAGACTCAAATGGTCATAATCTCCCAACCAACAACACTATTAGTGATGGTAAGTGATTTTGCCTAAATCATATGCATGCACTCACACACGCTTAATTACAAATAATTCCTACGAATTACAAAAACTCTAAGTATGAAACCTCTTTTTCACACTACTGAGATTAGACTTAATCTTTTTCTAAGAATATTTTTAAATCTGTAACTCTTTAGAATCTTTAAAACAGATATCCTTTAGAACTTATTTATATACAAAATTTTCGAACCGAAAATTCTTAACAGATCTGAAATATGCAAGTATTTATTTCAGGTTCATAAAAAAATTGAGAAATGTTGGATAAACAAGATTACAAACTTTACAGAATAAAATCCAGCATAAGATAATGATTCTTGATAAAGAAATCAAAACAACCTATGGATCTAAGTAAAAATGTATCACTGATTTAGATCTAGGAGTTTCTAAACAGAAACGAGATATAATTCTGTGAGGTTGTTAAGTAAGAGATTTAGACCTAAGATGAAAGAAAATGAAAACCAGAAACCCAAACTCTCAAACTATTTTCTGAAGAATTTGGTAGAGTTTCTTTTACAATTTCTATTTTTTTTTCTTTCTGTTCTTTCCTTTTTTTCTCTCTTCTCTCTCTTTTTTTTCTTAAAAAACCTCAGACCTTTCAAAGATTAGAATTGTGAAGACGAAGGTTTATATTTATACAAGTATTGGAAGGATCTAGAAGATCAAGGTAAATCAATGGTTGGGATTGAATTGACTGTTTGAAGTCTCGATCTAATGGCTATTAATGGACCGCACAAACAAATGCTCTAATGGGATCTTCCTATCGTTGCACGGATTGTTCAAGATGACATGCAGACCTTAGATAAAAATGATTGAATGGTTGAGATGTAAAGTTGATGATGTGAGTGTGAGAAAACACAAATTGAACTAGTAATATGCAACCACGTGCCAGCCATATAATCAATCTCAAATGCGTATTTTTATACTTTTTAAAATCTCAGTTTTACCCACAAATTTATGTAGCGCTTTTTGATTCTACCCAAGGCAGATTTTAGGAAGTTACAAGATATGAAATTAAATGCCAAACATTTTAAAACCCTAAATTTAATTCTTTAAAAATAGATTTTAAATGTTTTAAAATTCCTAATTAATGTAAAAAATTAATTTTAATCCAAATTAATACACATCGCTCATATATGAAATGAAATATACAAATGTGCAATCTTAGGGTGTTTTGTGCGTTGATTTTATACCTAAAGACCATTGATCGTTGCTGATGAAGATGGACTTGAAGTTCTTGAAGTTGCAACGAAGTAAGAGGAGTGACTCAATTTTGTCTTCTTTCCAAACTAGTTGGGCTCCTATATAGTATAGACTCAAGTGAGTCAACTATATAGTGTGCTTCAATCCCCCCCTTTAGATATGAGATGCAAAATCTCATTTGAGTCATCTATGACTTGTAGGGATAAAAAATAAGAAAACCCTATTCTTCTACAAAAGGTCTATCAATCCCATTTCTTAGAAATTAAAAAGTACATAACTCAACTATCAACAGACTAAGACCCTAAATGTATCTGAGAGTAGTAATGGTATCGAATCCTAAAAAAATAAAACAGCTCATGGAAAAGCTAAAAAAAATTTAGTTAAATTCATACAATATAATGTCCAAATGTACTCAAATATCTCTCCCCCATTTCGTCTTAAATGGAAAAGGGGTGAAATATCAACATAAGCATTTGATTATGAAAATATAAATCTATCAACCTAAATTATATAACGGGTCACCTCAAGGGTCTCCTACATAAAACAGAGATATGACGCGTCATTTTTTCATTTTGAAACGACCGTGCCCTATATCCTCAAAGACCAATTATAAGCAAGAAAGAAATCGGAGGATATAATAATAAGTGATAGAGATCTATTCAGGAATTATCATACCAATGGATTTTATTAAAGATTCAAATTGTATATTATCCAAAGGTTTAGTGAACAAATCAGCTAGTTGATATTTAATGGGTAAATAATTTATATCCGATTCTTTAGATTTAACCAATTCTCGTATAAAATGATGTCTTATCTTAATATGATTAGTACGGGAATGTTGAACACGATTCTTAGAGATATTTATTGCACTTCGATTATCGCAGTATAGGTTTAGTTTTTCTTATTTAATGCCATAATCATTAAGCATTTGTTTTATCCACATTAATTAAGCGCAACAACTTCATGCAGCTATATATTCTGATTCTGATGTGGAAAGTGAAGTGTAGTTTTGCTTTTTACTACTCCATCCTACTAAGTTATTACCTATATAATAACTAGCACCTGATGTGATTTTGCTGTCATCAGAACACCCAACCCAATCAGCGTCGATGTATCCTATAATTGTACTAGATGAATCTTTCGTGCACTATATACCCAGGTTTATTATCCTTCTAACATATTTAATTATATGTTTAACACATAGAAGGTGAACTTATTTAGGGTCACTTTGGTAATGGGCACAAATACACACAACATATATGATATCTTGTCAAGAAGTTATCAAGTATAACAAGCTGCCTATCATGCTTCTCTATAGGGTAGGATCTATAGGTTTCCCATGTTCATTTTTAGATAGTTTCGTAGAAGTACTCATGGGAGTCCTAGCAATTTTGGAATTATTTAAACCGAATTTTTTCACTGACTCTATTGCATATTTATATTGGGATATGAATAACCCATTATCTTTTTTCTTGACTTGAAGTCCTAAGAAAAATTAAAACTCCCCCATAAGTGACATTTGGAATTCTCCGTGCATAATTTTAGAGAACTCTTTAACCTCAGAAGGGGAAGTAAAACCAAATATTATGTCATCAACATAAAATTGAGCTATTAAGCCCCGTTTGTTAAAGTGTTTAACAAATAATGTCTGGTCATTTCCACCTTGTAGAAAATCTTTATTGATAAGAAAGGTCGACAAGCGTTCGTACCAAACTCGAGGGGCTTGCATTAATCCGTATAATGCCTTTTTCAATATATACACATGGTTTGGGTAATGAGGGTCAATAAAACCTTTCGGTTACTCAACATAAGTCTCCTCTATCAAAATTCCATTTAAAAAGGCAAATTTCACATCCATTTGATAAAGTGTGAATTGTAAGTGACAAGCTATAACCAAGAGTAAGCGAACAGACTCAAGGCGTGTGATCGGGGCAAAGGTCTCCTCGAAATCTATTCCTTCAACTTAAGAGTAACCCTGGGTAACTAATCTAGCTTTATTTCTAACTATCATTCCATATTCATCTATTTTGTTTTTAAAAATCCAGCGAATGCCAATAATCCTTTTATTTTCTGGCCTAGTCATAAGATACCAAACGTCATGACTTTTAAATTGGGCGAGCTCTTCTTGCATAGAACCTATCCAAAATTTGTCATTGAGGGCTTAATTTACATTCTTTGGTTCTATTAAAGAAACAAAACATGCAAAATGAGCAACATTACTTAATTGGGATCTTGTACGCACTGGCTCTTCAGGGTTACCACAATATTATCTATGGAATTATCGTTAGAAACCCAGTTAGGTACTTCAGGGGTCTTAGTTGATAAAGGATCAACAATCTCTGGAGATTCATAGGTAAAATTGTTTCTATAATCATCCACTATAGTTGGCCCTTGTTCTTTACTCTCGACATTAGTGTCACTCATTATCACATTTATCGATTCCATTATTACTTTGGTACATAAATTATAAATGCAATAAGCTCGACTATTAGGGGAGTAACCCAAAAATATGGCTTTGTCACCATGGGTTTCAAATTTAGATAAGGGTCTTTGTCTTTGCAAACGTAGTAAGTACTCCCAAAAGTTCAAAAATATTTAAGTTAGGATTTTTCCATACTAAAGTTCATAGGACGTTTGTTTGGTATTTTTTCGAAGGTATACTCTATTGATAATATGACACGCTATTTGAACTCCCTCAACCCAAAAGTATTTCGACAAGTTCTTAGCATGTATTTTTACCCTGGCCATTTCTTAAATTATTTGATTTTTATTTTCAACAACATCATTCTGCTAAGGTGTTTTAGGTGCACTGAACTCGTGTTGGTAACCATTAGAGTTACAGTATTATGTTATGCCTTAGTCTGTAAATTGACCTCATATATCGCTATGGATTAGATTGACTTGGGTATCTTTTTCATTCTCGGTTCTTAAAAGAATTTTTAAAAATTCTCGGAATGTATCAGATTTTTGTTTTAAAAAAGCTACCCAAGTAAATCGAGTAAAATCATCCACTATAACCAAAGTATAACTGTTACCACAAAGTCTTACAGTTCGATAAGGACCCATTAGATCCATGTGGATTAGCTCTAGAGGTTTTGTTGTTAAAGTGTCTTTAACTTTCTTATGAGCAGATCTAACTATTTTTCCTTCCTGACACGGCCCACAAACAACATTTGAAATAAGTTTTATTTTTGGCAAAAATCTAACTATATGCTGGGAGATTAATTTGCTAAGGTTGTCATAATTTATATGCCCCAAACGATTATGCCACATTTCATTGTCATTAAGTCTGACTAACCTACAAGTCTCATTACCCGAATTTACTGTGTAACAGTTATTTGGGGTCATGTGACAAGTAAGGATGTAATAGCCATTCTCATTTAAAATTTTACAATTAGTTTTTAATAATGTGACTGTATGACTAGAGTCCCAAAATTATGATATACTTAACAGATTAACTTCAAGACCTTTCACTAATAAGACATCTTTAAGAATAGGGTGTCCTTTTTCTTAGAGTGTTCCTTTTGGCAATGATCTGAGATGATACTCCGTCCCCAAACAAAATAAAATATGTCCTCCTAAGAATTCAGTTATGTCAGATAATTTAATATCGTCTCTGGTCATATGTTTGGAACATCCAAAGTCTAAGTACCAAACAGAAGCAGTGTGTTCAACTTTTAAATTATAACTATGTTACACTTCAATTTGGGTATTCGATTGTCATTTCTAACCCATATAGCTCTAGTTTTAAAAGGTTTGTTAGCTTTTGGTTTAGAAATAGATCTAGAACTCTTTATCTTAGATTTCTTCTTAGCGTGAGAACTTTTCTTCCTATTCCTATAGTTAGATTTTTTATTAGGTTGTTTAAGGAGTACATAATTATTTCTGCTCTATATAGAATAGTTAAAATTTTTGTAAACTGGTGATTTACAGACATGCTTATATAGTTATTTTTTAAAATATTCATCGAGACAATGTCCATAAACATCACATGATTAACAGTATTGGTGGCTACACAGTTGTCTCTGATTTTTAAAATCTTTGAAAAGAGGTTTATGCATTTGCTGGACATTGACCTTAGGTCTAACTACAGTAGTTTTCCATTCAGGTTCAAATGTCCTAACAATGGCACCAACATATTTGGCCTTAGGTTCAGCGGTAGGCTTTGGAAAAAAATTCATCAAGATGTATGGCCCTTTTTATTAATTGTCAAAATCAAGTTTTAAGGATTAAAAACCAGGACATAGATCAATAGGTCTTTTTCCAGAAGACACAAATTTTATATTTTGCAAAGGTTCGGTTTGTGTCTTAGTTTTTTGATCAAAACCTATGCGTGTTTTTTTCTCCAGAATTGGTTTTACTAGAGGCAACACAATCTTCAAAACAATTGGAATTGTTTTCAAACTTATAATTTTTTTTTTAAGAAAGTTGAAACCTTTCCTTTAGATTTTTCCAATTCTATCAAAGTTGCCTTATAATTCTTTTCCAAAACTTCATTTGACTCGGAAAATTCTTTAATTTTTTCAACAAAATATTTGGTTTTGGATTCATAAGCCAAACACTGATTTGTATAGTCCTCAGCGTTTTGCTTCACCATTAGGCTTAAAGCTTTAATTTTTTCAGTAAGGTCCTTGGTTGTCTTTTCTAGTTTGGCGATTTTACTAAGAGTCTTAGTGTATAGTGTGTGAATGTCAGGGAGGTCATCATTATTGGACTCATTAAGCTCAATGTATGAATTGTCCCCTAACATTTCATTCGTTATACTCGCAGAGTGTAGATAAACCAAAAGCATGCAAGACATTATAGGACATAACAATATTAGGCATGATAACATCAATTTCATTATTACTAGTAGACATATCATCAGAATAGACAGTTTTAGCAAAAAAAGACATGCATGGATCAAAAGTATTGGAGGATTCATGCTCATCTTCATCAGAATGACTCAAATCATCCCAAGTCTTACTGATATGTGGTCTAGCAGTGTTATTTAGTTTCACCCTACAATTAGTAACTAAGTGATCCATTTTACCACATCTAAAACACTAGGTGTTTTTAAGGTCTCTTTGAGGTCTATGGTTGGTCTCAGTATTATTTTTGTCATGATTCCTCTCATGAGTGTTGTTATTGGAATGATTAGAATACCCGAGTTTCCCTTGTTTAGAAGTAGCATCATTTCTAAACTTTAAAATTTTCTTAAATTATTTTGACATAAGGGCTATCTGGTTATCCAAGGTTTTCAAATCACATTCCTCATCAGAGTCAAGGTCAATATTATGCATCACTTTGGACTAAAATACAATATTTGAACTAGACTGCCTTTTCTGATTATTAGAGAGATGCCTTTTAAATACAAGTTCCATTTCTCTAGTCCTAAGTTTGCTACTAAGGAGTTCAGGAGTCAAGTGTGGATCGTCTATCTCCTCAATTGCGTACCTTTTGTTGTCAAACTTAGGGGAAGGGATCTTAGAATTTAGATACAATTTCTTTCCTATTGTACATTATACCATTAGAATGCAGTTTTGTTATAATGTCAGTCAATGTATTGTAGAATTCATAAAAAGTCTCCGTCTCATGCATAAGCAAAGTGTTATACTATTATATCAACATTTGTGTTTTGGCAGCCTTAACACGTTCATCCCCTTCATGGGTTGTGACTAACATGTCCCAAGCTTCCATAGATATTGAATAAATGGAGATACGTTTAAATTCGTTTTCATTAACAGACATAAAATTTACAGTCTCCCCTTTATTATTACTTAAGGAGGCAAATTTTTCTTCTTTAGTGAACTCACTAAGGAGTTTCTTAATCCTATCAGTGCTACGTTATGCTATAGGCTTAGTTGGGTGAGAATACCCTTTTTCAATTATTTCCCAGACATAATCTCCCAATGTCCTTTGGATGAAAGCAATCATCCTTACTTTCCTAATAAAGAAAATTGGTTCCATCAAAGAGTGAAGGTCTAGACAGATTTTCAAGATGCTCAAATTTTGCATCCATAAAATGATTTTTTAAACAGTCTCAAAGTACACAATTAAAATTTTTGAGGAAACAAAATACTCAACTCTGATACGAATTGAAAAACCCTCACAATGTTGTTTTAACTTTTGTTAAAAAGGTCAAATGAGTTCCGAACTACTTTTTAAAGAGACTCTTGTAAAAATCTTCATTAGTACACAAGGTGTGTTGAAAACAGTTTGTAAGAACAAAATATTCAAGATTGTTGGAAATAGGTTTTTAGATTAAAACCTAAGTCTATGCAGCAAATTATAGTTATGGAAAATAAAGAAGCACACAACTAGGGAAAAATATTGTTACATGGTAAAACCCCACCCAAACTAGGGAAACATCCACGGAGGTCTCTATACCTAAAAAAAATCCACTAAAATAGTTTTAAGGTTACAAGCATTCAATGAGATATACAAAAAATAGACCTATTTTAGGTCAAAAAATATACCTACACTCCTCGGTTATTTTTTAACTTCTTTAAAGCCTTGATGTTGTCCTTTCTCCGTTCTTTAGCTTTGTTCCTGTTCTCCTTTAGCTTTACGTTGACTCAAATGGTCAGAATCTCTCAACCAACAATTCTATTAGTGATGGTAAGGGATTTTGTTGGGAGTGTTATGCCTAAATCACACGAATGAACTCACACACGCTTAATTACAAACAATTCCTATGAATTACAAAAACGTATGAAACCTCTTTTTCACACTACTGAAATTAGACTTAATCTTTTTCTCAGAATATTTATAGATCTGTAACTCTTTAGAATCTTTCAAACAGAGATCCTTTAGAACTAATTTATACACAAACTTTTTGAACCAAAAAATCTTAACAAATCTGAAATATGCAAGTCTTTATTTCAAGTTTGTAAAAAAAACTGAGAAATATTGGATAAATAAGATTACAAACTTTACAAAATAAAATCCAGCATAAGAGAATGATTTCTTAATAAAGAAATCAAAACAACCTATGGATCTAAGTGAATCTGTATCACTGATTTAGATCTAGGAGTTTCTAAACGGAAACGAGATCTAATTCTGTGAGGCTGTTGAGTGAGAGATTTAGACCTAAGAGGAAATAAACTAAAAACAAAAACCCTAACTCTCAAACTATTTTCTTAAGAAAATTTGGTAGAGTTTCTTTTACGATTCCTATTTTTTTCTCTCTTTTATTTCCTTTCTTCTCTCTTTTCTCTCAGACCCTCAGACCTCTCAAAGATTGGAATTGTGAAGACGAAGGTTTCTATTTATACAAGTGTTGGAAGGATCTGGAAGATCATGGTAAATCAATGGTTGGGATTGAATTGACTGTTCGAAGTCTTGATCTAATGGATATTAATGGACCATACAAACAAATGCTCTAATTGGATCTTCCTATTGTCACTAGGATTGTCAAGGATAACATGAAAACCTTAGATAAAAATGATCGAACGATTGAGAGGAAAGCTGATGATGTGAGTGTTAGAAAACACAAATTGAACTAATAATATGCAACCACATGCCAACCATATAATCAATCTCAAACACGTGTTTTTAAGCTTTTTAAAATTCAATTTTACCCACAAATTTATGCAGCGCTTTTGGATTCTACCCAAGGCAGATTTCAAGAAGTTCCAATATATGAAAATTAAAATCCAAACATTTTAAAACCCAAAATTTAATTCTTTAAAAATAGATTTTAAATTCCTAAAAATTTCTAATTAGTGTAGAAAATTAATTTTAATCCAAATTAACACACACCACTCATCTATGAAATGAAATATGCCAATGTGCAATCCTAGGGTGTTTTGTGTGTTGGTTTTCTACCTGAAGACCATTGATCTTTGCTGATGAAGATGGACTTGAAATTCTTGAAGTTGGAACGAAGTAAGAGAAGTGACTCAATTTTGTCTTCATTCCAAACTAGTTGAGCTCTTAGTATAGACTCGAGTAGGCCTCTCAATGGGTCAGGTCTGGACCCGGACCCGACCTGGACCCGATTCATATAATAGGGTCTGAGCATATTTTTTTTAACCCGAATACCCGTTTATTAAATAGGTAGGGCCTGGATCTTATACAAGACCTGGACCAGAAGACACGACCCAGATTGTACATTATTATTTTTTAAATATATATACATATACTATAAATTTATATATAGTTTTAAATATATCTTATCAATATAACATGTAGGTCATATATATATATATATATATATATATATATATATATGTAAATTTATGTATATAATAAATATAAATAAGGGTCATTTACTATCTGGGGTACATTTGTTATCACTATTTTGTTCCTAGGATACGCTAGTTTGAGTTATTGTTGGATGGGTGTTAAAGTAACGGTTCGCTCAACGTCCGTCAGCCAGCTGTACCTACCAGACCCAATTACCAACATTACCCTTGGTCAAAATGACGCATCTACCCTTTGTACAAATCGAAACATTAATTTGCTTTGGGGATTTATGCCTGAACGATCGAAGCAAAAACAACAGCAACGATTTGTAACCAGTTCAAGCATCATTTTCAGGTAATGCCTCTGTATTTTGATTTAGTTTTTTTTTTAATTTGAAGATCGTTTGTTATATTATTCGTTTATAAAGAAGAATTTTTTTGTCTTGGGTTTTGTTTTTGAACAATAATTTTACTGCATGCCTTATCATTTTTAGGTTTTGGTAAATGGCTTTGCGTGGGAATAGAAATTTGGTAATACACTTCAATGGAAAGTGGAGTAAATATAGTAGAAAATACAATGGTGGGAGGAGGGTAGTTTTGAAAGAGATTGATGGAGATGAATTATGTTATATGGACTTGGCAAATGATATTGAAAAGTACACTGGTCTTAAGGGTATGAATATTAAATGGATTAAAGATGGAATCTTGTGGACCAATGAAAATGATGCTCAGGTAACTTGGTAAAAGACTTTGGAGAGTAACATCTCTATTTAGAAGACCCAATTTGACATCTACATTCATCCCTTGAAAGAAATCACCAAAAACTCCCCAAAAAAGGTTTATATCACCTATACATGTAAGAAAATCCCCAAGACTCCATGCTAAATCCACCTCAAAAGTGTCGAAATAATCAAATCCTACTTCTTTGGGCTTGAGAAGATCATATAGGATCAGAAACTTTTTCTCCAACACCTTTGCAAACACTCTTGATGATCCATTAACACTTAGTGAGGAGGAGGAAGAGTTTGAGTATGCAAAAGGTGCTGGCGGTGACTGGTCATTCATCAACTTACTTTAGAGTACATTGCATATTGGTGAAGAGCCTATTAATCAGCCTACCAACCAGTTCAATGTCCCTATTGAGAAGCCTACCCACCATTTGAATGAGTGTGTAAAGTGGTGATCGCTTAAATAAGCTCTGATACCAATTTGTAGAATCGCTACAGCGGAAATATTGCAACTTCTCAAATAAAATCCAAATTTAATTAATCCCAAATTTTAGTTAAACCCTAAAACATGCATCTAGATGATTTATTCAATAAAATAAAGCATACAGAATAAAACAAACAATTTCAGGAAAAATCCCCCAAACGGGCAAAACCTTTTATTTCACTATAATTTGTAAGAAAACGGCTTACACGGATTACAATGAAATAGGGTGACATACGAAATACCCGCAGGTGTCGGTTTCGATGTCTCGACTGGAACTTTCCCTTTCCAGGAGGGCATCAGTGAAGAAGAAGACGGCTCCTCCACAAGTTACGGTTGGAATCTCCCGTAGGAACTCCGGGTGGTCAGCAATGAAGAAGAAAACGTCTTCTCCATAAGAGTGAACTTTATAAGGACTCCCTCCACAATAGCATGCAACTGTCGGTTATAGATATCTCCCCACAAAGTATAAACAAGAGCAAAGTATGTTCTTGAAAACCAAAACAATTCACTAAGGCATATGGGAGTTTTGTGAATTGAAAAACAAAAGGGATTAAAACCCTAAAGGAAGAAGCCTAAAAGAATTCTGCTTTTGCAGTTTTTCTATTCGTCAAAACGCTGTGACTTCTTCTTGAAAACGTTACCAAATAATGAGTATTTATAGGAACATGCGCCGCCTCGAAAGCAGATCTCGTTCGAACGAGATAAGCAAGTCGCTCAAACGAAGGACAGATGTCGTTCGAACGAGATCGCGCGACATGCTATCTCGCGCGAACGACATGCTATGTCTCTCGAACGACTGCGGCAAAAAATCATTATTTTAATGTCCACTTCAACACTTAGAAAAAATACTCATTCTCAAATTTTGACAAAAAAGTCCGCTCCAACACTTAGAAAATATTTTGTAAAAATATCCTAAAAGCTCTAAGTGAAAAGTAAAGGTATTTAAAACATAACCTTAACAAAGTAAACTTCGCAGAGTCTTGAATGATGAAGAACTTGAGTAATTCGGGTCCGTCTTTGATGTAGATTGCTCTTGAATCCTTTTCGACAGTGTATCGGTATATGACATAACAAATTGATAACGGACCTATGAAAATATGTCCTTACAAATCTCCCCCTATGTCTATGCCGGTACATACATAAAAAATCCGAATTATCAAAAACCAAATTGCCTATACAAATCTACCCTCCCATGAATAAATTTGCAAGAACTCAAAACTGTTCTTCAATCATCTTCATCAAATCTCAAAGCTTTTCTCATCAGGGTGTGCAACATCATGATCTTCAATCTTTGTACCTACACACATGAGATAAAGCAAAAACCTTCATGACGCATCGAGTTTGAAATGATATAAGAATATAGCATTAATAATCAAATCTCCCCCATAATGCAAAAACTCCCCCATAACATTATAATTCTTTCTCCCCCTTTTTATGATGTCCCCAAATAGACAGATAAGAAGAAACAATCAAAACATGGAGTGTCACGATAAAAATGCATAGCAAATAAAGATCAAGCTACGCGCATGCAAAGGTGTGTCCCCAAAAATTTCACAAACTATTTTTGGATTTTTCAATTTTTTTATACAAAAATAGGATGCAAAAAAAAAATCACACCATGGATTTAAACTCAAACAACCAAGTCATGGAAACAAAATGAATGGGTGTGAACACATTCGATAGGTAAATAAACTCAATCAATCATATGTGCACGATGAATACGTTTACCCCTAACGAATGAACATCAAAAGAATCCTTAGGTGTAAAAATTGTTGAATTTAAATGACACCGTCTTAATCAAATCAACAAATCAAAGTCTAAATGATTTTCACACCAATAATGTCCAAAACTATTTAGTGCCGTTTCGAGAACTTTTCAAAGGACGTGCAAACCCATTGATATATCCATCCAAAACTCCCTCATATATAATAATGCAATTCTTTATATCTGAAGAGGTACTAAATTCTCAACTTAGAGAAAACCTATTGGCCCAATTTTTTAGCATATTTCATATTTTTATAGCCTTAATTTTTTGTGTGGGCTCCTTTCAAACGGTGGCTTTCACGACGTGATTATTATTCACTCGCAGCCCTTTCCCGTGTTCACTCATCATTTTTTCAAACTAAACAATTTATTCCTCACGGGCAATGGTTTTTACATGCACTACTTTTATTACTCTCGTATTATTGCACTTGGTTCGTTTTAAGGACAGGATTAAGATGAAAACACCCAACCAACATGTGTTAAGTCAAGAACAATAATCAAACAAATCCGTTCATGTGTACAATAAAGGAAACTATGAGTCAAACATGTAGGAAGCAACACTTAATTACATCTTAATGACTCCAAACATTATAAAGCACAAGGATGAATTAACCTATTGTCTCAAAACACTATCAAATAGTCACATGTAAAATGGAATGATGTTGTGACTCGGCCATCGTAAGTCTTCATCCATAAATGGTGCAAATAAAATACAAAACTCTTTTTGGATTTTTCAAAAATTTTGTCAAAATAAAATCTTTTTGTATTTTTCACAATTTTTCAAAATTTTCAAACAGGAAAAAAAATATAACTACAAAATGATACAACCATCAATAGACATATAATATCGATATGCACAACATCCTATGCAAGCAAACAGTAATCACACAAGAGAATCCACAATGAACGCATATGTGATAAATGAGTAATGCAGTGTTATCAATTAAGCATGGATACCAAGAATAACTTCATATAAACGACCTGAAGCAAACCCATCAGTACCAAAAACTAAGCATATGAACACCGGGTACAGGAATCAAAAGGGAAGCAAAAAATAGAATTTTCAGACAGGTCACTCAAACGATATCGCTCTGTAGCTCGAACGACAAGGGCATGTCGCAATAAAAAACTTCGCGCGAGAAGAGATGTCACTCAAACGACGTACAGTTCTCCCTCGAACGAGAAAACCAAATTTTCACAGTTTGACCAGAAAGTCATACAGTTATGCCCAGTGCAAAAATTACTTGAAAACAGTACCTGTGGGGGGGAAACAAATCCAAAATAGTGCTAAAATAGTAGCGAACACACAAATGCAACAAATAAAACAATGTGCGCTACATTAAAGTGAGTCATAACACTAGAAATAATATACCATGATGCGACGCTAGTGTATGACAAACATCTAACACAATCAACCAAAAGATCTCACATGGGGTGAATCACGTGCAAGCAAACGGGAATCGTGGACAAGTAAACCATAAGCCTCTAAATACGATTGCCTGACCCAAATAGATGTGTAACGAGGTGTGGGGAATCGAATTTATTATTTATTAACCTTCCTAACAAAATCGCCTAAGATGACCTTGCCTACCGCAATGTGTGCAAGTGTAAATCGGGCGGTGTGTGTTAGCTAAAGGTGGCCCTCTCCTCAAATTTCTCGATTGCTCTCTCCGAATTTACCTAAGTGGGTCTCTCCTAATGATCCGAGGAGGTTCTCTCACGATATTCTTAGGGGGCTCTGTCCTAACAACCTTAGGTGTCTCTTTCTTAACAATACTAGGAGGCTCTCTCACACGTGTGGGAATGGGTGCAATATGTTTTTCAAGACCAATCCCACCCCTATCCTTTTTTATCTCGACGGTGCCAAAATTCTTATCAATTTTTTCAGACCTAGACTCCAAATCAAATTTCACTTTACTTGAATCTTTCAATTTCACCTCAAGTTCACTTATCCTAGATTCAAGTACACGTCTAGAATCCTCAAACTCTAAAAGATCCTTTTTCATAATCTCCATCAACCCTCTAAGACTATCTCTCTCACCCTCAACGTACTCAATTTTCTCTTTCAAAATTTTCACATGTGCCCTAAGTTCTTCAACTAAAACATCATTATTTTTTAAGGCACACTCTTTCAATTGAGCTTCGAGTTTCAAGTTTGCCTTTTTTGTCTTTAAACATTCAAAATACAAACTATTGTAGGCAACTTGCAACTCACTCAATTCTTCTTCCTCCTCACTCTTTTCACCCTCACTCTCATCACTAATCACATGGATGGGAAGCTCTCGCCTAGAAGCATAAAAGACTTCTTCTTCCGAATCACTATCACTAAGGGTAGAAACATGAGAAATCGGTTTATTCAATTTCTTCTTTAAATTTGTGGTACAATCATCTAACGTGTGACCAACACCCTCACAACAAGGACACCTCTCAGATTCGTTTTCAATAGAAGATTTAAAATAAGAGTTCGTGTGAATTTTCCAATTAACTTTTTCAAAAATTTGACATCGAAGATCATCAAAACCATCAAAAGCCATTTTCGTGCAAAATCAGGATCAAAACACAATAACTTAGTGCAACAGGCTCTGATACCAATTTGTAAAGTGGTGATCGCTTAAATAAGCTCTGATACCAATTTGTAGAATCGCTACAGCGGAAATATTGCGACTTCTCAAATAAAATCCAATTTTAATTAATCCCAAATTTTAGTTAAAACCTAAAACATACATCTAGATGATTTATCCAATAAAATAAAGCATGCAGAATAAAACAAACAATTTCAGGAAAAATCCCCCAAAGGGGCAAAACCTTTTATTTCACTATAATTTGTAAGAAAATGGCTTACACGGATTACAATGAAATAGGGTGACGTACGAAATACCCGCAGGTGTCGGTTTCGATGTCTCGGCTGGAACTTACCCTTTTTAGGAGGGCAACAGTGAAGAAGAAGATGGCTCCTCCACAAGTTACAGCTGGAATCTCCCGCAGGAACTCCAGGTGGTCTGCAATGAAGAATAAAATGGCTTCTCCACAAGAGTGAACTTTATAAGGACTCCCTCCACGATAGCATGCAACTGTCGGTTGTAGAGATCTCCCCACAAAGTATAAACAAAAGCAAAGTATGTTCTTGAAAACCAAAACAATTCACTAAGGCATATGGGAGTTTTGTGAATTGAAAAATAAAAGGGATTAAAGCCCTAAAGGAAGAAGCCTAAAAGAATTCTTCTTTCGCAGTTTTTCTATTCGTCAAAACGCTATGACTTCTTCTGGAAAATGTTACCAAATAATGAGTATTTATAGTAAAACGCGTCGCCTCAAAAACAGATTTCGTTCGAACGAGATAAGTAAGTCGCTCGAACGAAGGACAAATGTCGTTCGAACGAGATCGCGCGACATGCTATCTCGCGCGAACGACATGCTATGTCTCTCGAACGACTGCGGCGAAAAATCATTATTTTAATGTCCGCTTCAACACATAGAAAAAATACTCGTTCTCAAACTTTGACGAAAAAGTCCGCTCTAACACTTAGAAAATATTTTGTAAAAATATCCCAAAAGCTCTAAGTGAAAAGTAAAGGTATTTAAAACATAACCTTACTGTTGATGTAAAAAACTAGATCGTATCTAATTATTTAATCACAGATAAAATTAAATGAGACAAAGAAGTTTTAAAGTGGTTCAGCCTTATAAGAATGGCCTACGTCCACTATTTACGTTATTGCTGACTTGTGTGGGAATTCTCGATTACAGGTTTTATCAAGAAATTTCGGTCCCCTCTAATGAGGATGATACAATGTATTTGTATCCCTTAGGCTGTACATGTGAAAGGGTAATACACAGTTGTCCCTTAGGCGTGTACATATGTATGTATTTAATGCGCAGTCTATCTGTTGGTTTTCCCGCTATTAATGCCTTGTACGAGGTGCAGCTCGGACCGCCTGAGTATCTCGGTGCAGTGAAGTTCCTCAGAGTAGTGGAGTTCCTCGAAGTGTACATGTTGCTCGGAGCATCTGAGTTAATCGGGGACGCAGAGTTCCTCGTCGCTAAAGTGATTGCAGAAATGTTTGTAGGTGCCATATAAACTGACACGTGTCTTCTTGTGATTAATCCACATCAGAAGGTTAAATTTGGTATCAACAGAAGCCCCCAATGTTTCATAGTTCGAAATTTGAGGAGTGTGGAACATTCTTTCTCGGAATATGGCGGTTTTAAATAATCCTCCCAATTTTTAGGAGTGTTTCCTTTGTATTTATTTTTCCTTCCAAATTCGCAGAATCAGACTTTTTGAATTTTTATAACCGCCTCGATCTCCGTGCACTTTTTGTCCTTTTAGCCGCCGGTAGCGTAATCGTTTCTTTTTGTAATCATTAACTTTACCGTTTCCCAAGGTAAGGTATTTAAGCGTCGCAGACAATCCCATCGTCTTCTACTTTTCAAATTTCTATCTTTGAGTTTTCCATTGTCTTTCTCTCTTGTGCGTTCATTCTTTCCATCGTTCGTTGTCAACAGATCCACTCTTTTTTCTGTAAGATCTTCTTCCTTGTTCTTCATTTCATTTATTCATCATGGTTTACCTTGTTGAATCTCTTGCTAAATTTTGCTCTGATTTTGCTATCCCTTCATGGGTTGTTCTGGAGGAACTTTCTGAACCTTCGGATTATTTTCGTTTGGCTGAGGGACATTGGTTCCCCAGTCTTTTTGTTGCTAAGTGTGGATTTTCCTTTCCACCAAATCCTTTATGTCTGGAATTCTGTCAATATTTTGACGTTGTTCCTGCAAGAATAGCCCCCAATACATGAAGAATAGTTAATGGGGTTCATAGACTAAATCAAATTCATGGAACTCGCATAGGAATTCCAGAAATCATGTTTTGTTATAGATGGGCATTTGGTGATAATACGTTTTATTTAAAAACCAAATTTTTAAATAGGGCTTTAGTGGTCAATCTCACAGATGCCAATAGGGACTATTTTGAGCACGGGGTTGTTATAAAAAATTAGCAACATGCTCCTTTAACTGGAGATGAAGTATATCAGGGTCCCAGATGCCCTCCCTATGGCAATGGGATAGGTTATTTTGATTTTATTTTATTTTTTATGCTTTCATCGTATTTGATAAAATGTGTGACTGATATTTTAATGTTTATTTATTTGCAGTTGACAGTAAGAGAATGTCTCCAAAAGAGATAGGAGTTAACATAAGGCATCTAAAACTTATCTGGGGTTTGCATCAGACTGTTGCCGACGACCATATAAGATCAGCTTCGTATCTGCTACAGTATAAGAGTTACACTACATCTTGTACTTCTCGTCCGGTGATAAGTGAAGTAGAACCAGTACCAGCTTCTTCGAGCTCTTTGCCTGATTCACACATCCATTTAAGAGAAAGGATGGAGAAAAGAAGACCTCCTACTCTCTTTGAGAAACCTGCCTCTGGTGCTGGAGAGGTAAAAAGGAGTAAGATTGATATCCCAGGAGAAGGGACAAAGAAAACTGATGCACCTCCTCCGGCTGCTCCTGCGAAGGCTGCCGAGAAGCCCCCAGTGGCCCTGAGCAAGACTGATGCTCCAAGAGAAGTGATTGTCATATCACCGACCAAGAGTTCTTCCTTGGTCGAAACTATTCCTGTTCCCCCGAGGAAGAAGAGCTCCTCGGTCAATTTGGTTGAAACCATCTCTCGCCCCCTAACTACTGGAACTGGTGTTCTTACTTTTGTTCCACCAAGCTCTGTCATGAGCTCGGTGAAGACTTGGATCATTCTCGAGATCCAAGGCATTGAAGAAAACTTTACTCGGGACATGGTTACCACATTGGCAGCTCGCCATATTGCTTCTGTAAGTCTTATTATTTTGAACTTTTCATCTTTCCCTTGTTATATCTGCCTTTGTACTTACTTATCACTATTTTCTTTTTCCAGTTGGTGACCTGTTTTAATACCATTTTGAAGAAGGACGAAACTATCAAAGCTTCAAGCTCCTCATCCAGCGTAAAGGAAGCTTTGGTGGGATTGACCCAGTCTCTAAAGGACTCTCATCAGAAATATGACGATGATAAGACTGCTTGGGAGAAGAAACTTACTTCGATCGAGGAGGAGAAAACTCAGGTTGTTGAATTCTCCAAAGGGTTGGAAAAGAAAATAAAGGATTTGGAGGAGAAGAATAAAGAGCTCGACGAGAAGCTCAAAAATGCTGGAGAGCTTGAGAATAAGCTCAAGGTTGCTGAAGAAGAATTAATCCAACTTCGCGAAATAAGTCGCCAGAAGGAGGAAGCTGAGAATAAGCTAAAGGCTGCCGAGGAACTTCTGTCTGCGAAGCTCTCCTTGGAGAAAGCGAAAAGAAAAATGGTTGTGAAGAAGTCTTTCAGCGCTGGCTGGGACAAGGGATGGAACAAAGGCTTAACTTCCATGATGTCGCAGGTGGAGTATGGTAGCCACAAATATTTTAGAGATGGATGGGTTGCTGCTCTACAAGAAATGAAGGTTGATGAAGACTCTGACTTGTTCCAGCGACATATCCCAGGTCCTCCTCCAACTCCCGAAGAAGAAGAAGAGGACGAAGCTGCCTCTGAGGAATATTCAATGGTGGTGGGGGATCAAGCTCCTACTCTTTTAGTTATCCAGTCTGCCAACGAGCAACTTCAACCTCTGCCTACCTCATCCGAGCAACTTTCTCTTCCATCCGAGCAACCCACCTCCTCGTCTCAACCTCCAGAGAAAGTTTTGGGAGACAAGGAAAAGGTGTAGAGTTGTTCGGATCTTTCTCTATGTTTTTTCTTTTTTCTTTTTCCAATGTAACTCTAACTTTGTACTTCTTCTCTATGATGTAATAAAATTTGAACCTTTGATTATGCAGACTGTTTATTCTTCTTTTCATGCTCTGTTTATATTCTTATTGATCCTTGTTTTCTCTTCCTTTATTAGTTTATGGCCAGAATGGAGTTATTGTCTGCTCATGATATAAAGTTGTTGAGGCAATGTAATGAGTACTTTAAGGCTGGTCACACAGATCTGAGTGCAGCGCAAATCGTCGACATCCTCGACCAAGATGCTTCAGAGAAAGCTATTGAAGCATACCAATACTTGAAGTGCCTGCTTGATCGTGAAGTGGCCAATAATGTAGCTTATTATGAAATGATTGAAGATTTACAAGTCACTCTTGATGAACTTCAACAGCAATACAAAGAATCTACAGCCCTTTTGCATGAGGGATATGATAAGAAATATAAACAACTCAGTGCTGACAAGGGCTATGACAAGATGTTCGCTGCTTATGAAGTGAAAGATAGAACTCTGAAAACTGAGGTCAAGGGGCACAGACAAATAACTGAGCTATTGGAGCAAGAAAATAATAACCTGCAAAGGGAAATAGCTCAATTGAAGTTTGTTGCCTCTTCAGCAAATGCTTTGGTCCAATGAACGATGAGGCATTCTCCTTCCTGGAAGTTGAAAACGCCAAATTGCGAGATGAGCTGGAGAGTTTGAGGAGAGCTGGTCCTTCTACTCCTGCTCGGGGATGAGCAAGAGCTTCTCGTGGACGACCAAGAGTTCTTCGGCCTACTATTAAAAAAGCTAGAACTCAGTCAGCGTTGGAGAACCAAGCGTTCCAATTAATGGCAAAAGATCAAGCATTAGCTGAAATGTCTAAGAAGATCCAGAATTTGGACGAGCAACTTTCTGCACATAAATCTGCCTTAGAGAATAAGGAAATTTTTGCTAAAAGTCTTCACGAGCAATTGTAAAGATTAACTTATCAATTCCACAAGCAGCCACGAGAATTCTGGATGGCAGGCTATAATGAAGCTCTTTACCATTTGGATGATCGAATCCAAAATGCCAATAATGAAGGTTATAAACAAGGCTGGTTGAATGCTTTGGGCGTACTGCAGTTGGAGCAAGGTCACTACTTGTGGGATTACCATAATCCTGGGATGCTCGACCTACCAGTGCCACCATTCAAGCTTGATATGAGATAGATCCCTGCTCGGGCTATCCCTCGTTGTTTGATTTCCAAATACCTCGATGATTACAATCTCCATTCTAATGTCGAGATATCTCGTCCTGAGCACCTGCTAGATAGACCATCTGTTATGAACATTAGAATGATTAAAGACCTTAACTTCATAAACTCCCCTTATGCTTTGGATGATCCTCCTGCTGGCGAGGACCCTATTTTAAAAGCGGAGGGGAAGAAACCAATAGAGTAGGAATCTCGATGTAATAGTTAGTATACATTTCATTCTCAATGTATTTTGTTTTTGGACTTAATGAAAGACTTTTATTTTGTTTACAAATGTTGATTGCCATTGTCTTGTAGTTGTAGAACACTTTACATTTGTGTATGTATATCTATTAAAAAGATAACAATATTATATATCTTGTCGACCAACTGTAGTTGATAAAAACTTATTGTCGACTAGCTTGAAATTGTGGTAATCATTTGACTGACCAAAATTAATGATGTTTTTCTTCTTGACCAATTTGGCAGGAATTTTTTTAAAAATCACAAGTAACAAAAATTTAACTTGATCTTTTTCTCATATACTCATAAAATGTCTCCGACCGACAATGATCAACATCTTTTAATTCTCGACCAACCTAAATTGGTGAACTTTTCTCTTCCCGACCAACTTTGGTACTTCTGGAAAATATTTTTTCTTCCTAACCAACCGAAGTTGGCATTTTTAGGAGTATTTTGTTTCCTAACCAACCGGAGTTGGCATTTTTAGGAATATTGTTTCCTAACCAAACCGAGTTGGCATTTTTAGGAATATTTTGTTTCCTAACCAACCGGAGTTGGCATTTTTAGGAATATTTTGTTTCCTAACCAACCGAAGTTGGCATTTTTAGGAATATTTTGTTTCTTAACCAACCGGAGTTGGCATTTTTAGGAATATTTTTGCTTCCTAACCAAACCGAGTTGGCATTTTTAGGAATATTTTGTTTCCTAACCAACCGGAGTTGGCATTTTTAGGAATATTTTTGCTTCCTAACCAAACCGAGTTAGCATTTTTAGGAATATTTTTGCTTCCTAACCAAACCGAGTTGGCATTTTTAGGAATATTTTATTTCCTAACCAATCGGAGTTGGCATTTTTAGGAATATTTTTGCTTCCTAACCAAACCGATTTGGCACTTTTAGGAATATTTTTTACGAGTAGTCTGAGTCGAGTAGTGTGTAGCACTAGTATTCCAAAAAAAAATTCCAATAAAAGGAGAGAATCTGGCAGAATATCGTCATTTTATTCATACTGATGGAACTGCATTACATGAGAGTTTACATCACTCATAATACTTGCGCAGGTATTCTGCATTCCATGCATTCTTAAATTCCTCCCCCTCTAAAGATGTTATTCGGTAAGTTTCTGGTCGAACAACTTCTGTAACTCGGTATGGTCCATGCCAGTTTGCCTCCAGTTTGTTGTGCTTTTGAATCACTTTCTTTAGCACATAGTCTCCTTCCTTCAGGTCGCACTTCTTCACCCTCTTATTGCAGAACAAAGTTGTTCGTTGTTGGTAAGCAGCATTCCTGATGTCTTCTTCTTCTCTAACTTTCTCAAGCATGTCCAAATCCAATCTTCTCATTAAGTCGCTGACAAGGGAACTGAAATTTATTACCCTGTGCGTTGGGAGACCTAACTCGGCAGGTATAACAGCTTCACTACCAAACGCCAGTATATATGGTGATTCTCCAGTTGCTGCTCGGGGAGTAGTGCGATAAGCCCACAGTACTGACTATAACTCATTGATCCAATTTGCTTTTGCGTCACTTAGTCTTTTCTTCAAGCCATTTAGCAGTGTTCTGTTCGTCACTTCAGTATGTCCATTGCTTTGGGGATGACCTGGTGCTGAGTGGAGCTTCAAAATATTGGACTGATGGCAGTAGGCAGCGAATTCCTCATTATCAAATTGCGTTCCATGGTCGGTGATGAATCCATGGGGAAGACCATATCTATAAATGATATTCTTCCAGACAAATTGATATACCTTCTCGTACGTCATGTCGACAAGAGGCTCAACTTCTACCCACTTAGTAAAATAATCCACTGCGACGACGAGATATTTGAACCTTCCTCTAGTCGTTGGCAGTGGCCCGACCAAATCTATTCCCCACATGGCAAATGGCCAAGGGGAAGTGATGGGTGTCAACAATGCCTGTGGAGTTCTTAGGATGGAGGAAAAACGCTGGCATTTGTCACATTTCTTGGCATAGGCTATACAATCATCCCTCATCATTGGCCAGTAGTATCCCTGCACATCACCCTTTGCAAAAGCATCCGACCTGCTACATGGGCTCCACAGGACCCTTCATGGATCTCCTCAATCAATTCTTTCACCTCAGAGGGATGTACACATCTTTGCAAACCTGCCATAATTCCTCGTCTGTACAGAATACCATTAGTCAGTATATAACGAGCAGCTTTAAACTTTAATTTCTTGGCTGCGATTTTGTTAGTTGGTAATTCTCCCTCCTCAATGTATGCCCTGATGGGATCCATCCAAGATGGTCCTAAATCAAGGGTAATAAAACTCATCATCAGATCTTCATCTATGCTTCGATTAGCCAATACTTCAATTGGGATTGTTCTTCGTATCTCGGTACGAGTAGATGATGCTAATCAGGCTAGGGCGTCAACTCTCGCATTCTCCATTCTTGGTATTCTTACCAGTTGAACAGCAATAAATTCTGATACCAACTCCATCACCTTTGCGTGATACTTGATCATTAATTCTCCTTTGGCTGCATATGTTCCCAACATTTGGTTTACTATCAATTGAGAATCACTGAAGACAATAACCTGATATGCCTCCATAGTTTTTGCTAAATTAAGACCTGCAATCATAGCCTCATACTCAGCCTCATTATTGGAAGCTTTGAATGGGAATCGTAGGGCGTATTCCATGTCGACCTCGTCTGGGCTATTCAAAATGATCCCTGCCCCATAGCCTGTTGTGCAAGAAGAACCATCTACATATAGCTTCCATATAGGCAACTCGTCTTCTAATTTCTGATCTGATAAAGTTCCTTGGTGAAATATTTGTTGCTTCCTTTTACCCTCATCTGATACTTCTTTCTCTTCGTCGACCATCTTTCGTGCCCTTTTACCAACCTAAGTTGGTATGGGCTCGAATTTGATGATCCTATAACATCCACTTGTCCTTTTACCAACCTAAGTCGGTCTGGGCAAGTGTTTGTTGATCCTGTAACATCCACAGGTTGCTCGGCGAGCATCTTTTGCTCCTCGGGTGTATCAGGATAGGTGAACTCTGCTATAAAATCTGCTACTGCTTTCCCTTTAAGTGATGATCTGGGTTCGTAAATTATATCATATTCGCCAAGCTCTATTGCCCAGTACATCAATCTCCCTGATTTTTCTGGTTTATGAAGGGCTTGCCTTAACGGCATATCAGTGTATACAACTATAGTATGAGCCTGGAAGTATGGCCTCATTCTCCTGTTCGCCTCAATTAGCGTCAGTGCTAACTTTTCCAGTTTTGGATATCTGATCTCTGCTCCTCGGAAGGCCTTACTCGTATAATAAATTGGTTTTTGTACTCCATTCTCCACTCTGATCAACGCTGAGCTAACTGCATTCTCCGATATTGCTAGATATAAGTACGATTTTTCTCCCATCACCGGCCTGGACAACAGTGGAGGTGCTCCCAAATATTTCTTCAAGTCTTGAAAAGCCTTCTCGCATTCATCATTCCACTCAAAAGTCTTTCGGAGTGTTTTGAAGAATGGGAGACATATATCAGTTGCTCGCAATACAAATCTATTGAGTGCTGCTACTCGTCCTGTGCGACTCTGCACTTCTTTCTTCGTCGTTGGAGATCGTAGCCCTAATAGAGATTTGATCTTTTCAGGATTTGCCTCTATGCCTCGTTGATTGACAATGTACCCGAGAAACATGCCTTCTCGTACTCCAAATATGCACTTCGTCGGGTTCAGCTTCATTTGATATTTATCCAGTTGATCAAAGGTCTGGCTTAAATCAACTAGATGGTCGGTAGCTTTCTTGCTCTTTGTTAGCATATCGTCAACATAGACTTTCATATCGCAACTGATTTGTTCAGCAAATACCTTGTTCATCAGCCGTTGATATGTCGCACCTGCATTTTTCAAACCAAAAGGCATAACATTATAACAATAAGTTCCCCTAGGGGTAATGAAAGAAGTAATCTCCATGTCTTCAGGTTTCATTTTGATCTGGTAGTATCCAGAATAAGCATCCATAAAGCTCAGTAACTCGTGTCCCGAGGTAGCATCCACCAGTTGATCAATTCGGGGCAATGGAAAGTGATCCTTTGGACATGCTTTGTTGAGGTCGGTGAAATCTACTCACATCCTCCATTTGTTATTTTTCTTCTTTACCATCACCCCATTGGCTAACCAATCTGGATATTTAACATCTTCAATAAAGCAAGCTTTCTGTAGCCTCTCGACCTCCTCTTGTATAGCTTGATTCTTCTTGGGACTGAATACTCTTCTTCTCTGCTTCACTGGTTTAATCTCCTTATTCACGTTGAGCTCGTGACATAGGAAATTTGGGTCTATTCCGGGCATATCCTCATGACTCCACGCAAAATTTTTCTTTTTGCTTCTTAGGAAAGTTATCAGTTCTTGTTTTAGTGATGCATCCAACGATGAACCTATTTGAGTTATTCGTTCAGGATGCTCGTCGTCCAGAATGATGTTTTCTGTAGCTTCCACCACCTGACCCTTCACGAGTTGCGATTCATCTCTAGGATCCAACGTTTTAATTTCTGTACCTTCATCCACTTGATAGGTAGTAGTCTTTTTCCTTGATTCCTCCAGCTCCTCTTGCTCGGCGGATGAATAATAGCATTCCCGAGCTACTTTTTGATCACCTTTCACAATTCATACTCCAAAATTTGTTGGGAACTTTAGGCATTGATGTACTGTAGATGGGACTTCTTCGAACTTCTTCAATCCGACCCTTCCCATGATGATGTTGTAGGCTGACTGAACATTCTTATCCATCACGAAGAAGCGTATTCTTTCTGTTCGACAAGCAGGCCATGTACCAATAAATATATCCAACTTGATCGTCCCAAGTGGAAAAACTTTCTCGCCAGCAAAATCGAGGAGAGGTCTGTGATAAGGCTCCAGTTGAGATAACTTTAGGTTTAAACTGTCGAAGCATGAGTAGAACATGATATCTGCCGAGCTACCATTGTCTACCAGAACTCTTAAAATCATCACTTCTTTTATTCTCATTTTGATCACCAATGGGTCATCATGAGGATATAAGACACCTGCGAGGTCGTTCTTTGAGAAACCAATGACTAATTTCTCTTTGTTTATCTTTCTCGGGCGATCCTTCTCGGCCAGATTTATCCGTTGAATGTATGAGCAAGCTTGAGCCTCCCATAGGTAAGCTTTTCTCTCTGCAGTAAGGTATCCTCCTCCTGCATCTCCACCTGTAATAACATTATAATCAAATGACCCAAAACGTATTGAAAATACCTCACGCTCTGGCTGCCTTGGTCGTTTGGGAAGATCGAGGTCATCTTCTGTATCATCTCCATGGTCTCTTTTCTTGTTCTCCTCTGCTTGACGAGGAGATCTAGACCTCTCTCTTGCTTGGTCATCATTTCTTCTTTCATTTCTACGATCAACATACTTTGTCAATTTTCCTCGTCTGATGAGTGTTTCGATCTCATTCTGAAGGGCTATGCAATTTTTGGTCATATGACCATGATCTTTGTGAAACTCGCAATATTTTTCCTTATTTCTCCTGTCAGGGTCTGCCTTTATTTTCTTTGGCCAGTTTAACTCCTCGTTATTCTTAATTTCTTCCAAAACGTGGTTGATACCCATCTTCAAAGGAGTATAATTATCAAATTTTTTCAACACCTCCCATGTCAACTTATTTTTGGATTGTTTGTCACCACCATTGTTCTTATGCTCTTTCTTCTTGGATTTATCAACCTCCACCTTGGTTTCTTTATCCATATTCTTCTTCGCAACCATAGCCTCTTCGGCATTCATGATTTTGGTCACTTTTGCCATCAGTTCTGACATGGTTGTGGTTGGATCTTTTGCCAAAGTGTAATACAACTTGTTGGGCAACAACCCACTCATCAAGGCGGTGATCGCTGTCTTTTCCTCATAATCTATGACTTCGAGTTTCTCGTTATTAAAACGAGTTATGTAATCCCTGGTGCTTTCACCAGCTTTTTGTCTAACACTTAACAGATGCGCTACTCATTTTTTTGGCTTTGCTCCAAAGCAAAAATTCCCAATAAATAACTCGTCCAGTTGAAAGAAAGTTGAGATCTTACCCTGAGGAAGATTATTGTACCATATCTGAGCAGATCCGGTAAGATTTCTCGAGAATGCTCTGCATCTCATCTCGTCTGGGACGGCATAGATGTCGGCTGCAGCTTGATATTGCTCTATATGAAGAACAGGATCGGTCTTTCCATCATATTTGGGAGTCACAACAGGTGCTTTGAACTTTGACGGTGTGGGAAAATCCACAACGGCCTGGACAAAGGGTGTTCCTTGAACAAAAGTTCATTGTAAAGGGTTCTTGGCCTTAGCCATTTCTCCCAATCTATCCTCCAGTATCTGAATAGAGCCTTTCCACGCATCATTTCCTTCCTTGGGCCTGTTGGTTCGTGCAACTGATCGTGTTGATGTAGCTTCCTGAGATCTATCTTGACGAGTAGCTGGTCGCGATTGGGCAGATCCTTCCCTTAAATCTGTTGGTCTTCTAAAACTCTTCGATGCAGCCATAGGAGGACTTTTGTTCCTCCTAGGGCCCAATCGATCAAAAGGAGACACCGTACTTAATCTTTCCAGCGCACTGGTCCTTTCTGGGGAGAGAGTGACTTTTTGTTCAGTATCTGTGGCTCGCACTGACGAAGTTCTTCCTGGTTGGTAGGAAAAATCATCAGATTCATCAGCACGATATGATTCAGTACGCCTAATACGCGAAGAAAGTAAATGGGTATGTCTTTGAACACTTCGCTGTCCTGAATGGGTTGGTGCAACGCCATGAAGGGTTTGTATGAGTTGCCGCATAGTTTCTTGCATGGCTGTCTGGCATTGGGCCAGATTTGTCATTATTCCAGCCAGATCTGGAACATTCGACGGAGCAGATGGATTTGGGGGATTTCCAGCGTTTCGATTGCTGGATTCAGGATTATCAGCCATTGGTGATGAATTGTTTTTGATGAAAAACTAAATTATCAGTCGTTTCCCACAGACGGCACCAATCTATTGACGTAAAAAACTAGATCGTATCTAATTATTTAATCATAGATAAAATTAAATGAGACAAAGAAGTTTTAAAGTGGTTCAGCCTTATAAGAATGGCCTACGTCCACTGTTTCTGTTATTGCTGACTTGTGTGGGAATTCTCGATTACAGGTTTTATCAAGAAATTTCGGTCCCCTCTAATGAGGATGATACAATGTATTTATAGCCCTTAGGTTGTACATGTGAAAGGGTAATACACAGTTGTCCCTTAGGTGTGTACATCTGTATGTATTTAATGCGCAGTCTATCTGTTGGTTTTTCCGTTATTAATGCCTTGTACGAGGTGCATCTCGGACCGCCTGAGTATCTCGATGCAGTGAAGTTCCTCGGAGTAGTGGAGCTCCTCGGAGTGTACATGTTGCTCGGAGCATCTGAGTTAATCGAGGAAGCAGAGTTCCTCGTCGCTAAAGTGATTGCAGAAATGTCTGTAGGTGCCATATAAACTGACACGTGTCTTCTTGTGATTAATCCACATCAGCAGGTTAAATTTGGTATCAACACTTACCAAAGTAAACTTCGCGGAGTCTTGAATGATGAAGAACTTGAGTAATTCGCATCCGTCTTTGATGTAGATTGCTCTTGAATGCTTTTCGATGGTGTATCGGTATATGCATAACAAATTGATAACGGACCTATGAAAATATGTCCTTACAGAGTGGTCTTTAATAACTTCACACACTCTCAATGCTGAAGAATCTTATCACTCAGACAGTGAGGGTGATGAAAATTGGGGTGGTTATTTTGACTCTGAAGGGATAAGAGAATATTTTGATACAACAACTAAATGTGAACATATCACCAACAACTTCTCAGAGTCTTTCAATAAATTGATTTTGAGTTTAAGGGAAGTACCAATTCTAAAGATTGTTCAAAAGTATTAAATGCTTGTTATGTCATTGTTGTACACAAGAAGAACCAAGGCAGGGGAGATGGATCCCAGTGGGCTTGTAATAAGAGTAGAGAAGCTTTTGAATGACTTGAAGAAGAAATACAGTGAGTATATTATGACTGGTTCAATAGAGTTCTTACATATGGAAACAAATAGTCACAATCAAAGCTGGACACTTAATATTCAAACACAAGATTGCAGTTGTTTTAAGTGGCATCCCTTGTGTACATGCTATTGGGGTTATAATGTCAAGAAGAGATCTATGGAATAAGTAAGTAACACTTATCTTGGCATGTTTTATGTAGCTGGTAATACTTTTCTTATGTTCATATTTTTTATGCACGGGTATACAGAGAAACTTATTCAGCTTATGTTCATCCTATAGAAGACCATCAATGGTAGTCCAAGGAAAGTGTATATAATTCACCTCAAGTGTATATAATGCACCTCAATTTGAATCATATTAATGTTTTTTGTTTATGTCCTTTTAGCCACAGCATGTAGTCAATCCTCCAGAATTAACTAGAGGGCCTGAAAGGCCAACACTGATTACAAAGACATTTCATTGCAAAATACACATTTCATTCATTGCATACACTGATTATAAAGACATTTCATACATTGAATTTCTTTTTAAAGCCATCACAAAGATCATCTAAACTAACTTCTACTTGAACCCTGACATTCACTTTCCTACCTTCATCAGATTTTCTAATTGCCTCTGTTAACCACTAAAAATGCCCACATGTCAAACACTTGAGAATTTTTTTACCATAACTTCTTTCTTTCTTTGAAGTTAAGAGTTTCCTTATCGCCCCTGGATTTTATTTGGGCATGGTGACTCTTTCCATAGACAAGTTCTAAACCAATTATCTTCACTGCCACATTGAAAACATCCATTACTTGATGATGATCCTTGAGTGCTTTTAATTGCATCTTCTAAGACTTTAAATCCATTACATGATGCATGTTGGCACTTCAAAAAATTTTGGCCATTTGATGACTTCAACAGCAACATGAGACCATTACACTGATCAAAAGTACATCTGCTATAAACCTATGGACAATCAATTGCAGTGTGATAATTTTGATCACACAGTTGACATACATCCTCTTCAGTTCCTTCACCATCTGAGCTGCCACCCATTTTAATATCGTAAGATGTTAGCTGCTACTGCTGCTGCTTGGTGAAATGATGGAAATGATGTAACAATATATAAAGAAGAAGTTAGCCGTTATAAAGCACATGTAATAAATGTAGGTTTTGATTATTTTTTTTATATAACCGTTGTAAAGAATGGAGGATTGGAAAGAATGGGTAATGTTGGTAATTGGGTCTGGTAGGTACAGCTGGCTGACGGACGTTGAGGCCAATCGTTACTTTAACACCCATTCAATAATAACTCAAACTAGCATACCCTAGGAACAAAATATTAATAACAAATGTACCCGAGATAGTAAATGACCCTATAAATAATATATGTTTTATTTATACTAATAATGTTCTATAATACATTACAAAATATTTTAATTTAAGATTAATAAATAAAAAAGGGGGATAACATAAAATAAATATAAAATAAATGTATATATTTGGCCATACCCGAACTCGAACTCGAGACCCGAACGGATCCGGGTCTGTATCCAATATTGTAGACCCGATGAAGATCCGGCCCGAACTCGATGAAGACCAGATTACACGGATTTGGATCTCCCCTAAACTCGGCCCGGCTCTGACCCGCTGACAGGTCTACACTCAAGTGAATCAACTATATAGTGTGCTTCAATAAGTCCAAGGGAATTTAGGGGCATTCAGGGGGTTATTTGTAAACTTTCCAAGTTTGGATTTTTTTTTCAATTTAATCTTATCTGGTACAAAACATTTCACTATTAAGGTTAACATAATTCCCTCCATTTTATCAAGCGAAAGCAACATTAAAATAGTTCGACAAATATTTAATTATAATAAGAAAAAGAAATCTCTCTTACTGAATAAGTTGTTGAGTTGTCTGAACTCGTGACGAGGACTCTTTAATTTCCGTAGTGATTTCATCAAGTTGGCCTTTGCTCTCTTACACAGCTAGGATAGTACCACTAGTACATCGAATGTATGCAATGTTTGTCCCTCCAATCCCAATAATGTCCTCAGTGTAAGCTAGTGGTATTTGCATTATCTGTGTTTTCTGGCTTAGGAAACCATGTATTAATTTCTACACTATATTGGATCATCAATAACAGATAATATAACACTAAATAAAGAAAGTGAATTATCAAATAACAACCTAAAAATACAATAAATACAAAATTGTAGTTTTACAAACTCATCCCCGCCACTTTTTGTACTACCCACCAATCTAAACCCCACCCATACCCCCAACCCCCACCAAACCCCTTTTTTACATATTCAAATAAACCAAGAGCCAAAATACTGAATGAAACCAAATTAAAACCTTTTGAAAACTAAGGAAAAATCGATTGAACTTACACAAATAACTGTTAGGGTATAATGTTCAAAGAAACTCAACTGGAGCTATGGTATTCCTCTTGTTTCTGTTGGAGTTTTTTTATGGAAAGAACGAAATATAATAATTAATTTTTGCAAGGCACGTTCTTGGAACGCTTTCTTTTAGGCAAAATTTCTCCCAATCCGGTTGAGACAGAACCAGAACCGCGAGTACACAATGGGTTTTGTAGAACCTGCCTTCAGGATACAATGCAGTATGAATAGTTGTTTGATTCAAACTATGTGCTGTTTGATCAAACCCGAGAACACTTTGAATTTGTAACTTGATAATGCCAAAATATAGAGGACGGAGAGAGGAGAAACCAGCAATTTTCGGTGTCCAAAACAGAGGTCTGGAACTCTTTTTATAGCCATTTCTGTGACTGTTCTTCAACAGTCACAACTCTTCATGGAGTGACTCAGCAACCGTTGGATCGTGCCTATTTGGAACAGCTACGATCTAACGGTTCAGATTAGGCGTCCCATCGTAAGCGAATGGACATCCCCTACACGAAACGCTACGAGTTCATCTAACGGTTTAGATCAAGCCGTTTCGGATTTTAAACCCTTTGATCGGATCGTTTAATCACAACCGTTGATCTGTTTTACCTCGTCAAAACTTTAGGCTCCCACGCTCCAAGCGACGATGCGCACGTGCGAAGTGCCAAGTGCGCGTCAAAGCGCGCAATGCGCCCTAAGTCGCCCAATCGCCCTTTCGCGCGCCGCGTGTCGCGCTTACGCGCTTACGCGTGTCGCGATTGGTGGTGCTTAAGCACCACCGCGATGCGTAGGATCATAGCCTCTTATTTGACTTGTCAACTAAGAATCTTAGTTGTCCTTTAGTTGATATACCACTACCTTTTGTAGTATTCTTCCAATGTGGGACAATATGGGATTTTGAGCATTCCCCATATCTTTCACACCCATTTGCTCATGTTTCTACTTTCTAAATTAAAACCCAAACTATGTTTAAAATAAAACACAAATAATATAATAAAATATTAACAACTAAAAATTAAACTCAATAAATATTGGAATTAATCCAACATTCTCCCACCAATTTCAATATACACAAGAGAGCAAAGCAAAAAAGACAATAAATAACTTTTGGCATTATCGCTAAAATCTAGTACATAAATGAGAAGTGTCTTTCGGACTTGAACTTCCATATAGTGAAAATAATTCAAAGCTTCATCAAGGTGCTGTGGTGAACGTATCTTGAACCAAGGACCTTTTGAGACTAGCCGGAACTATCACACATACCGATTTCTGAGTTTATAAGTGTTCTTCTAGCATGCACTTTTATGGCCTTGTGCTAATCCTGATTTCACAAGCGCTTTAGGATCGGTCTTGATTTCATAGAAAGCGGCCACACTTTCGACACTCGAATAGGTAAATCAACTTTAGTGATTCTGCGAGTCACACTTATATGATTTATTAAGAAGTGAACTTCATCCTCTAACATGCAGAAAACCAACACTAGGCATATAGGAATGGAACTTTTTGTATAAATTCCTAGTGTTCCATAACTATAATTTAACTTGTTTGTACCACATTGAACTCTATCTATATTTTCAAGATATGAGTTGGGTTCCCATTAAATATAGTTGTGTTATTTAATAGACCTTAGTCCCATTCCTTTTGAGGTGATATATATCATCTCTCTTACAAGACCTTTAGTCAGAGGATCTGCTAAATTCTTGTTCGTTTTAATATAGTCGACTGTAATTACTCCTTCCTTGAGTAATTTTCTTATAATTTGATGTCTTAGACTAATGTGTCTAGATTTTCCGTTGTAAGTTTTGTTCGAAACTTTATAAATTGTGGCTTGGTTATCACAACTTATCATAATAGAAGGTGATGGCTTTTTCCATAAAGGAATATCATACAACACATTTCTAAGCCATTCTGCTTCTTTACATGCATCTTCTAGGGCTATAAATTCAGATTGCATTGTTGAATCTGATACACATGTTTGTTTCTTGGATCCCCAAGAGATAGCTGCTCCTCCTAGCGTAAAAATCCAACCAGTAGTTGACTTTGATTTTGATTCAAGATTATTCCAACTTGAATCACTATATCCTTCTAAAACAGATGGATATCCTACATAATGTAAGCCATAATCCAAAGTCCTCTTCAGATATCTAAGCACCCTAAATTGCATTCCAGTGCTCTTGTCCTGGATTACTTGTAAATCTACACAATATACTCACTGCATAAGCAATGTCTGGTCTAGTGCAATGCATGGCATACATTAGACTCCCAATAATACTAGCATATTTAAGTTGGTCCATAGCACGCCCAGTATTTTTCATTAATTTGATGCTAGGATCCACAGGTGTAGCAGCTGGCTTAAGTTCAAAATGATTATATCTTTTAAGAACTTTTTCTATATAATGAGATTGAGATAACGCTAAAGAATTATCCTTTCTCACAATTTTGATTCCTAAAATCACATCAGCTTCTCCAAGATCTTTCATTTCAAATTTTGATGAAAGAAACCTTTTGGTTTCTTCAACATATTTGAGATTAGACCCAAATATTAACATGTCATCCACATATAAGCATATAATAACACCAACACCATTTTCAAATTTACTATATATACATTTGTCGGCATCATTAACTTTATATCCATGGGATATAACAATATTATTAAACTTCTCATGCCATTGCATAGGAGCTTGTTTAAGGCCATAAAGAGATTTAACCAATTTACACACTTTCTTTTCTTGGCCAGGCAATACAAACCCTTCGGGTTGTTCCATATAAATCTCTTCTTCTAAATCACCATTTAAAAATGCAGTTTTAACATCCATTTGATGAATAACTAAATTGTGAATAGAAGCAAGAGATATTAATATCCTAATGGAAGTGATTCGAGCAACATGAGCATATGTATCAAAGTAATCAATTCCATATTTTTGCTTATAGCCTTTAGCAACTAGTCTTGCCTTAAATTTATTTATAGAACCATCCGAATTTAATTTTCTTTTAAATATCCATTTGCACCCAATAGGTTTAGACCCGGGGGGAAGATCGGAAATAACCCAAGTTTGATTTGACAAAATTGAGTTCATTTCATCATTTATTGCTTCTTTCCAAAAGACAGCATCCCTAGATGTTACCGCTTCATGAAATGTGGTCGGTTCATCTTCTACATTAAGAACAAATTTAGTTTTGTTCTTAGTCTCATTTAAATCCCCTTCAACTAAATAAATAACAAAGTCAGGCCCAAATGTTTTTTCAGTTCTTTGTCTTTTACTCCTTCGTGGTTCAACGTCATTCGTTGTTTCTGAAGAAGATATAGGTTGTGAATTTTCTTCTAAATTTGAGGAGTCAACAGTCGGATTATTATTTTCTAAACCTTGATTCAAAGTACTAAACTTTTTTAGATGATCAAAAAATTGCACATCTACCGACTCAATGATTTCTTGAGTTTCAAGGTTTAAAAATCTATAAGTCGTACTGTTACTAGAGTATCCAATAAAAGCACATTTGTAAGTCCTATTTCCTAGTTTAGGTCTTTTAGGTTCGGGTTTTCTTACATAAGCAAGACATCCCCAAACTTTAAGACGTCTAAGATTAGGCTTACGATTAAACCATAATTCATATGGTGTAATATCCTTGTTTTTCAATGGAACTCTATTTAAAATATAACATGCGGATAAAACCGCTTCTCCCCACATTGACAAAGGTAAACCAGAACTGATTAACATTGAATTTATCATTTCAACTAAAGTCCTATTTTTCCTTTCCGCCGTTCCATTTTGTTGTGGCGTATATGGCGCCGTAACTTGATGGATTATCCCATGAGTGTTAAAAAATTGTATAAACTCACTCGGGTAATATTCACCACCCCTATCGGATCGTAGGACTTTAATTTTTCGATTTTGTTGAGTTTCAACTTCTGCTTTAAAAATTAGGAATTTCTCGAAAACTTCATCTTTACTTTTAAGTAAATATGTATATGCATACTTAGAGTAATCATCAATGAAAGTTAAGAAATATTTATTTCCACCACGAGTCATATTACTCTTCATATCACATACATCACTATGAATAAGATCAAGCATTTCGGATTTCCTCTCAACAGATTTGAACGACTTTCTAGTTATCTTCGATTGAGCACAAATTTCACATTTAGAAAGGTTATCAAATTTACAATCCGGGATTAAGCCGAGATTAGTCATATTTTTTATACTTCTATAATTCACATGACCTAATCTACTATGCCATAAAGAAATAGACTCAACCATATAAGCAGAACTAATATCATTGATTACATTAATTTTAATCATGCCGTTACAAGAGTACCCTTTGCCAATAAATTGGCCATTCTTAGACAATACAAACTTATCAGACTCATACACTAGTTTGAAACCTCTCTTATTGAGAAGGTCCCCAGACACAAGATTTTTACACATATCAGGTACATGAAGTACATCAATTAGAGTAAGTGTCTTTCCAGAAGTTAGCTTCAATTCCACTGTGCCTTTTCTAACTACATTTGCGCGAAGATTATTTGCCATCTTCACTTCTTTTCCATCAATTTCTTGATATGTTTTGAATGAAGAGCGGTCTTTGCATATGTGGACCGTTGCGCCGGTATCCAGCCACCATCCACTTTCATTATCAATTGAATTTGCTTCGCAAACAGTAGCAATAAGATCTTCAACATTGTTGGTTTCCTTCGACCCTTGTTTTTCTTTAAATGCCTTCTTTTTAAGACGACATTCTCGAGAATAATGGCCCGGTTTGTCACAGAAGAAACATTTTCCCTTCTTTTTCTTATTTGCACCTTGGTTCTTGAATTTGGAATCATTCTTTGCTTTAAATTTTGAGTCTTTGGTAATCTTGGATTTTTGATCCTCAACCATATTAGCTTTTGAATGACCCTCACTTTGTTCATCCTTCTTTTCTCGAATACGAGTATCATCTTCAATACGAAGGTGACGAAGAAGGGATTCCACAGTATAAGTCTTTTCATCATGATTAATTTTCTTCTTAAAGCCATTCCAAGAGGATGGAAGTTTTGAAACAATCACCCCTACTTGAAATTCATCTTGCAGATTAATACCAGCGGCTTTAAGGTCACCAACAATTTGTTGGAGTTCATGGGCTTGTGCAACGACAGATTTATCATTATTCATTCTAAAATTCATATAGTTTGAAATTAGAAACTTACGATTGCTCGCTTCCTCGTTTTGATACTTTATCTCCAAAGCCTTCCATAATTCCTTTGCCGTCGGAATCATTCTATGAGCGCTATAAACAGTTTGAGACAAAGCATTGAGGATGTGTCCTCGACACATAAATTCGTCTTCTTTCCTCTTCACACGTTTTTGCTTTATTGCTTCGGTGTCTTCGGGTGTGGGCTCGGGAATTTGTTCAAGGTTATCATCTAGAATGTATGCAAGTTTTAGTGATGTGAGGAAGAACATAACTTTCTCTTGCCAACGGGTGAAATTTTCGCCATCAAAACGGTCGAGTCGGATTAAGTCTTGAGTCATGACTTGGATAGATTGTGACACAGTTCCTTCCATTTGAGTGGAGTAATAAGAATATAAGAATAATTGATTTTGCCTAAAACTGTTGGAGTTTTCTTATGGAAAGAACGAAATATAATAATTAATTTCTGCAAGGCACGTTCTTGGAACGCTTTCTTTTAGGCAAAATTTCTCCCAATCCGGTTGAGACAGAACCAGAACCGCGAGTACACAATGGGTTTTGTAGAACCTGCCTTCAGGATACAATGCAGTATGAACAGTTGTTTGATTCAAACTATGTACTGTTTGATCAAACCCGAGAACACTTTGAATTTGTAACTTGATAATGCCAAAATATAGAGGACAGAGAGAGGAGAAACCAGCAATTTTCGGTGTCCAAAACAGAGGTCTGGAACTCTTTTTATAGCCATTTCTGTGACTGTTCTTCAACAGTCACAACTCTTCATGGAGTGACTCAGCAACCGTTGGATCGTGCCTGTTTGGAACAGCTACGATCTAACGGTTCAGATTAGGCGTCCCATCGTAAGCGGATGGACATCCCCTACACGAAACGCTACGAGTTCATCTAACGGTTTAGATCAAGCCGTTGATCTGTTTTACCTCGTCAAAACTTTAGGCTCCCACGCTCCAAGCGACGATGCGCACGTGCGAAGTGCCAAGTGCGCGTCAAAGCGCGCAATGCGCCCTAAGTCGCCCAATCGCCCTTTCGCGCGCCGCGTGTCGCGCTTACGCGTGTCGCGATTGGTGGTGCTTAAGCACCACCGCGATGCGTAGGATCATAGCCTCTTATTTGACTTGTCAACTAAGAATCTTAGTTGTCCTTTAGTTGATATACCACTACCTTTTGTAGTATTCTTCCAATGTGGGACAATATGGGATTTTGAGCATTCCCCATATCTTTCACACCCATTTGCTCATGTTTCTACTTTCTAAATTAAAACCCAAACTATGTTTAAAATAAAACACAAATAATATAATAAAATATTAACAACTAAAAATTAAACTCAATAAATATTGGAATTAATCCAACAGTTTCATCAATAGTGTTGAAAGAATTACATAATGATCCAGTTTATGTTTTTATTAAAATAATCCCGCTATAAAACGTTAAAATAATTAGTAATTCCTGAAAAATATATTTAAGATACAAATGAGTGAAAATGCCTATACGTACACCGAAAAATATTTGATAGTAAAAAAAAATTGAAAAACTCTAAATAGATTAAGAAACTCTTTTAGAGCTAAAACAATATTAATACAAAGTTGCCAACGTATATTTTTTTTAGATCTTTAAAAACAAATGAGTAAACAAACTCCAAATAATGACTTAAAAAAAGAAAAGGCATTAAGTTTTTTCAAGGCAGTATAATTGTAGGAGGGTTATTATGGGTCCACTTCAAAGTAAACATGGATGCGTCCACTTCAAAGTAAGTTTTTTTAGGCATAATAAACTATATGTACAAAATACCATAAATTCTACAACAAATACCAAGAAAAAGGAGGAAAATAATAAAAATCACCCATTTCGCATTTTTTCCAAACACACGGCATACATAAAAATGAGAACCAATTTATACGAGACAAAATAGAAATATACTACAAAATGAAAAAAGTTAGAGGGATACTTTGACTTAAATAAAGGTGAAAAAACTTCATAAACAGAACAATAACATACATAAACGATACAAAAATAACTCAAAATTGACATAATATATCCTGCTTGTGTTGTTTTAGCATGCATTTTTTTACACGAAGCAATTGTTGTGTCATGATTGTTTCAAAATTATGACTAGTTTTTGTGGAGTGTCATATTTTTTACACGAAGTAGTATCGTGTTTGTGCAGTGTCATGTTTAAAATGAGTCGTGTTTGTGTCTGATTCAAAGAACACGATTTCATGTCTTGTCCATCTTGTCTGGCCCAAGTGCGACTTAAAAACATAAATCGACAACCGCAACTAAACACAAAATAAATACATAGTCACTAAATCCAACTGAAAGTGGAAAACATTCGTCATATGGAAAATTTATCCCAACTGAAATTACATATAAGTGATATAGAATCATAGATGAGTTATAATATTAACTGATCACAACTAAATCTTTGAATAATAAGAACAGGTTATTGAGCTTCAATTCCTTCATGTAATTCAAATTTTATAAGAAACCATTATGTTTCGTTAGAAGCCATTCTATATTAAAAAAATGATAAATCAAAAGTCATTAACATAAGAAAATAGAGGTATAGAAAATATAAAAGAATATAAGACCTTTTTTCTATCTTTTTCAGTTACCTGAGATTATTTCATGTTTTACCACGAACTCTAATCTAGTGTTACGAATTTACCATGATCATTAGTTGGAAACTTAAATTCACTAAATACATACTAAATGTTCATATATTTATTAGACCCTCTTTTTGGATGAGTAAGAAGAGTACCATGAAATGTCAAAGTGGAAATTCTAAACCATGACATGCAAATGAATATTCTTTAAAATGTTTTACTCCAGCGGGCTATTTCTTATCTTCTTTTCTAAAATTGCATAGATGAAAGTCTACTTATAAAATAAAAAGAGAAATTATAAAATTATAGTTGGTGTTCTACATTTGCATTTGTTGAAAATATATTAACCTTAAATATGTGCTTTAGCTATCCAAGAATAAAGTATAAGAACTTGAATTTCATAAAAAAAGAAACAAATCACATAGGCACATTTTTCAAATTTATGCCAATATACAGTACCAATATCAGGTCAAACATTAATGGATGAGTCATGCTATGAGTCCCAAATAAGTTCCCTATTTTTTTGTGGCGTGACGGGACTTATACTACAAGGCAATACTTAATAGATAAATGAGAGAATAAGTGGAATCCACGTCACTTTTAGGGGAGATTTTGGTACTCATATCATTATTTTTAAGGAATATTTACCATTTTAAAAATTAAGTTACTCTAGTGTATCATTTAAAAGGAAATGGTCAAATGGGTATTTTGTTAAAAAAATATTACTCAACTGAGAAAAATCCTTTTCTTCTTCTAACAAACTAGGGCTGGGTATCGGTTGGTTTGGTCGGTAAATCGTCCATACCAATACCATACCAACTTTAAAATCATCAAACCAAAATTACCAGTTTTACCAGTCGGTACACTAACCCATAAACCAAAACCATACCGCTCGGTACATCGGTAGAATCGATTTTTTGCGGTAAAATCGATTATTTGGAAAATACGGTAATTTCGGTAAATTTCTCTTTACGGTCAATTTGGTAGTACTCGGTAAATAATGGTATTTGTTTTGTAACACTTGCATATACTTGTTCATATATTTATTTAAAATAATACTTGCATATACTTGTTCATATGCATGTATACTACAAAATGGCACATCAAAATAAACAAAATGTAGTAATAAAAGGCCTTCCATATTGATACCAAGGCTGCTGCTACAAGGTTTTATAGCAGCTACTACAAAGGCTGCTATTACAAAGTTTTATATGCAACTTAGCAGATACAAAGGCTGCTGCTACCAATAACCAATATTCCAAAATATAAGGTTGTTGCTACCAATAACAAAGGCTGCTACAAAGGCTACAAGGCTGCTGCTACGGTACCTGCTATGCTACAAGGCTGCTACGGTACCTGCTGCTGCTACACGGCTGCTGCTACGAAAATACCTGTTGCTACACAGCTGTTGCTACACGGCTGCTGCTACGGTACCTGCTGCTACACGGCTGCTGCTACGGTACCTGCTGCTACAAGGCTGCTACGAATATAGTTGTTTCCTGCTGCTACGGTACAAGGCTGCTACAAGGCTGTTATTTTGTTTGCTACTACAAATTACAAATTTTGTTTGCTACTAAAAATTACAAATCTTGATAAGTGGTACTAAAAATTACAAATTACAAATTTTGATAAGTGGTACTAAAAATAAGATGAATGAGTTATTTTGTTTGCTACTACAAATTAACAGATTATTAGTAATGATTCTTAAAAATTAATGTAGTATATACCTCATTCATCTCAAGTTGGTTGAATCTTCAAATTAGCAAACTCATTAATAACACCTACAAAAAAAGAAAATTAATTCACATTTTTTATATTAATGAAGAAAATAAAAACAAATATATATATATATGAAGTGAAAACAAATATATAAAAACTTACATTCCTCAATCTCCTCAAGCGTCTCATATGAATCTTCAATAACGATGTTTGGAGAACTTTTTAACCAATCTTGAGCACAAACTAAACACTCCACAGTTCTTGGTATTAAAGATCTTCGAAATTGATCAAGTACTCTTTTACTTGTACTAAATGCACACTCGGAGGCAACCGATATTATAGGAATAACTAATATGTCACGTGCCATCATTGCGAGGGCACGATAAGTTGGAACTTTTCCTTTCCACCATGCTAAAACATCAAAATTAGAATCGTCAAGACACTCTATACCATCTTGTAGATACCTATCCAAGTCATTCATCAATTCTACATTTTCCTTCCGCTTCAAATACTTAGAAAATTCATTTTTCTTTAAAGCACGCTTTTCAACATTCCCAAGTGATTTGGCCCCGACCTCATCATCTCCAATGATACTCTTACTTCCGTCAAGATCCACAAAATTATCATATTGTAATTTGTAATGATAATATAGTTGTGACATCACTTTTTTCAAATTATCAAGAAAATCGAATAATTTATCTTGCTTTTCTATGTATGAAAGTGTGCGATCTTTGGCATAAAATTTAGCATACCAATATTCAACAAATTGCAATTTATGGCGGGGGTCTAAGACGAGTGCAACAACTAGAATTAAGTTTATCGACGAAATATCACAATACTTGTCAAATTTTTCATTCATTTTACAAGCCATATCACGAAAAAAAGGATCATCACTATTCATATAATCTAAAATAAGCTCTTTAGTTGAACTTACTTCATCAAAATAAGAATTAGAAGTGATGTAATGAGAACCGGAGATACGTTTTGTAAGAAGAAAAAAATCTTCTAAAAATGTGTGCAATGCCTTTAACTTTTTCCAATCACTCTCTGTTATCATACCCACCCCATTGGCACTAACTTCCACGTTGTAGCTTAAATCTTGTTCATCTAGACGTTCAAATGCCTTTTGATATTGCATGGCCGCACCTATCATAAGGTAGGTTGAATTCCACCTAGTTTTGACGTCAAGGCATACACTCTTCTTTGATGTTATTCTCTCTTCCAATGCACATTTTTTGAACATTTGCAACCTCGAAAGAGAACTTCTCACATACTTAACACTTCTTCGAAGACGTTTAACAATATCCTTCATTTCAACAATGCCATCCCTCACAACAAGATTAATGATATGTGCAAAGCATCTCACATGAAAAAACTCACCTAACATCAGCAAACCGTTTCTTTTGTTAAATCGTTTTTTCAAATCCTCAACACACTTGTCATTATTTTTTGCATTATCAAGCGTAATGGTAGTCAACTTTTCTAAACCCCACTCCAACAAGCATGTCTCGATGGCTTTTGTAATAGCCTCACCCTTGTGAGGGTACGGTAGCACACGAAAACTAATTATTCTTTTTTGTAGCTTCCAATCCTTGTCAACAAAGTGAGCTGTGAGGCACATATACCCTAAATTTTGAATAGAAGTCCACAAATCGGTTGTGAGGGATACTCGTGTAGCGTATTTCTGAAAATATTCTTTCAAAATCTCACCTTCTTGAAGAAATATAAGCCAACAATCTTTTGTGATGGTGGATCTAGAAACTACATGAAATTTAGGATTCAACTCTCTACAAAACATCTTAAAACCAATCTTTTCAACGAAACTAAAAGGATGTTCACAAAGAATAATCATTTTTGCAAGAACCTTGCGACATAATGCTTGGTCGAACGTCCAATTAGTAGGTTGTTGACCCAAAAAAGTTAATACTCCTTGTTTTTTATCAACTTCAATTTGAGGAAATTTTTTACACTTTTTTCTAAGATGATTCCACAATAAAGTAGTCCCACTTTTAGAAGGGCAATTAAATTTTGCACCACAATACACACAATCACAAGTCCCAATAAATATTCCATCTAGCATATGTCTATTCATATGAGTCCAAACTTCAGAACTACCTTGGTTTTTTATTTGTTTTGTACCTACTTTGTGGCGTTTTTGGCTCACTTCAGTGCAAGCGGGATTGTTGCTCATAGTTGCATTATTAGTAGTGTTCTCATCCATCCCTGACATCTATGAATTAGCAATACCAAAATAGCGAACATTAGTCCAATATACCAAAAATATCATAATCATAAGTACAATATCATAATCATAAGTACAATATCATAATCATAATCATAAGTACAATATCATAATCATAATCATAATCATAAGTAAATCATTTATCAAAAATATCATGCATAATATTTTCCATTTCAAATGTTATATATTTCAAGAGAGCTTGGAAAGGGATACAACAAAAGAGACTAAGTGTGTTGTCTAGAATAACATATTTATAACTATAACAAAAGAGACAAACATGATAATGTCAAATATATGATATATGCATCCCTATAACAAAAGTTATACCGCCACCATCCCTCTAACAAATAGACATCTAGAAGTCAAGAAGGCCCCTTGTCCACCTCTCAAGCATTGCCTCATACTCTTCATGCTCTACCGGGTAAAGGTCTTTGACTGTCATCCTATCAAGTTGGTGCAAGTCATATTTTTTTTTGTTTACCAACCATAACTTTGGATTCAACCACATTGAACACATACCTTTGTGTGCCTTAAGCTTATAGAGATTTTCAACTTCTGGAAAACGTTTCTTACAAAAGAGACACTCGAATTGTCCTTGTTCTTTACGTTTATGGTAATTCTCTAAAAAGGTATCATTGCGATACTCATCATTAAACTCTGTGTACCACTTTCTCTTCCCATTCACCTCCGAATTGCCTAAAAGCTTGCAGATATTTCCTTTCAATACCATTGTTCGTCAAAGAACTCAAACCTACAAAGTTAAAAGGATGTATTTTAATATTACACCTTTTTATATTACCAATTTTAAGTTTCATAATTATAACTTGTGTAAACGATTCTATATAATAATAAATCACATTAAAAAAATCATATCAACTATATTTAATATAACATTTAACATAAAAATTGCATTTTCTATATTTTGACTAAAACATTAAAAATTACTATTTCTATATATTCAACAGTTACATTTAATACAAATCACTTAAAAATAATTACTACAAATGACTTTAAAATAATTACTATTTCTATATTTCAATAACAAAACCTAGTGATAAGATAAGGTAGAAAAAAATTGTGACCGGAGGAAAAGTAATCTGCCTATTTTGCATACTATTTCTACTATTTAAAAAATTGTGGCCGGAGAAAAATTGTGGCCGGATGTATTTTAATACTATTTCTAGACTATTAATATATATCATATAATTTATTTATAATAATATATAACAAAAAAAATACACACGCACGCACGCTGGTGAGGTGAGGGCTGCGCCCTTACTGCTAAGCCTAAGGGCTAATTAATAACACAACACAAACACACGAGGGTGATGAGAGAAGTGTACTATTCAGTTGTGATGAGCGGAAGGTTTAGTATATAGCCATTACCATTAAACATAAAAATAGCCGAAAACAGGTAGAAAAAAAAAATAAAGAACTTCCCTTCAGTTGTGATGAGCGGAGGACGATTGTGGCACATGAGGGTGATGAGAGAAGTGAAGAGTAGAATGAAAAGGAAGTAGGGTTTCTTTGCTTTATACTAAAAAAATGAACGGAGGAGATTAGCTTGAAAAATTAAGGGTCATGATTCATTTATTGTATATATTATTTTGAATATAATTTTAAAATAACAGTATTCATTATTTAAAAAAATGATAATCATTATTTAAAAAAATAAAGGGTATTAATTAATTTGGTAATATGTGTGTGGTACGGTAATATACAAAAAATTATGATACGGTATTTCGGTATTTTATTTCGGTATGGTACAATCGGTAAATCGGGTTTTAAAATGCTAAAACCAAAACCAACCATAAAAAAATTCGGTAATTTCGGTTTCGGTAGTTTCGGTTTCAAAAAATAAAATATGTAAACCATTACCACTAATTTGCGGTACAAAACGGTACGGTAGTGGTTTTTACCGTACCGCGAACGCCCCTATAACAAACTGTAAACAACATATCCAAAATCCAAGTTCTTACACTTTTTAGCAAACTTCACTTCCTCTGTTACATTTGCCAATCGAATGAGGCTTAGGAAGAAATTTTAATACCAAAATAATATAACTTTTCGATTCAACAAATTTCAATAAATGATAGTTTATCGTGGTAGAAGATAAAATACTTCAAGTAAACAAAACATGTAAATGCAACTTTAATCTACATAATATTTGAGCTTTGCACACCTTCATCCAAGAGCACTGATTTTTACACACCTATGCCTATTAGCATGGCCGGCCTGGCCATGTGTCAAATGGGCAGTGGCACACGGCCCATTTTAGAGTATGCACCTATGTATGTATATTATAGGGGTTCAAAAATATTTTATGCATATTAAAAATATCAATTTTTAAAATAAGTTTAATTTTTTAAGGATCCATTTTTTTAACTACCCAAAAACAATCTGTACAAAGGATAATTCAACTACCCAAAGATCTCACCCAACTAAAATGGACCCCTAAAAAATAATTTTAATTTTTTAGGAGCCCATTTCAGGTATTTAATATCTTTGTACAATATTTTTTTACAAGAACCCTAAATTAATTTTTGCACAGGGCACTCCCAATTTTAAGACCGCCCTGCCTATTAGCATTGATGAACACCTATAAAAATAATCAAGAATGGAACTAAATGGATCACCAACATATTTTTGTATTACACCATCTAGAATCAAATATAAAGTTTCAATCCAAGGCTCCAATTACACCACTCACCAACCCCATTGCATTACAACCTAATAAAATAAGAAGAGAACTTAATGTAAGGTAATTTTAGAAATCCAAACTTATATCATAATGGAAATTAGTTGTGATATCTTGACAACACATTTCAAACCCAAATTTTACTTCTAAATTGTCTGTGAGAGAGACAAAGAACATGCGTGATTAAGGTAGGGGAGAAAGAACTAGTGGTCCGCCCTAGACAAAGATAGAAATATAGGTTGGGAGATATGTAAATAGAAGAGTTTCACGTGTAAGGTATGTATTGGGAGATGTGATTTTCAAATTAAAGTTGATTCATGTCCTAGAGGGATAATAAAAAAGTAAAAATAGATACCCAATATTAACACATAATGGGAGTGGTAGCGTTATCTCCTGTTTTAAATGGATCATTTTTATGTTGAATAAAAAATCACAGTTTTATGTTCGTGTCGTGATCATGTTTAAATGGTGCTTGTCATGTAATGTCATTTCAAGTTGAAACACGACACATAAACACATTGTGACCCTTAAATTTGCACTAATAAGGAATTATGACTAACAATAGTATAAAAATCATACTTTTTAAGAAAAAATAACCATGGTATATTATCCCATTTTCATGGATAATATATAGGCTATAAAACACCAAAACATGAAGGAAAAAAAACTATGGAGTTTTCAGGTAGCAAAATACATCGACCTGGATATTACACCAAAACCAACTCGAAATCAGAAAAATATAAACCCTTGTTTCAAAAACTAATTTCAAAGACCTGAATTCTTTGGAAGGCATATGTTCATGTTGAGCCCTATCATAAGAAATAAAACTGAAAATCTCATACAAAATAATACACAGGTTAGCTAGAAATGATATAGTAGATATATGGATTACAAGGCTTATAGTTGTAGAAGAAGATTTCTCACCTTTAAGAAATCAATAACTACATCTTATTCCGCATTGCAACATTTCTTCTGATAGCAAGAAGTATACTCAAATGAAACAATTCCCTTTTAAATTATGTACTCGCAAACTATGAATTATGCCACTCATCTTACAAAGAGAAATATCGATTGATCTGGTTACATTTTCAAAACATTATTTTCAATGGGAAAGGGAGATACAAGGAGACTAATCTTATCATTATCTACAAAAAATTGTGCATGAAGTTCTTTTCCAAGGGGAGAAACATAGGTATTCATCCAGTGAGCATTATAAACACCAATATCAAGTTCTAGATTCAACAGAAAGCATTTGTTAACAACAAAACTCACCTTACACCTTGCAATTTAACATCCTTAAAAATGGGAGTGGCTAAAAAAATTAAGATGTGATACTCTACCACTTAATTTTTATGAACTGGGTGTAAATGGAAGTGTTAGATAATATTTATCCACGGTCAATTAACTCGAAGAAAGCGTTAGAACATGATAATGAAATTCCATTTGAAAAATAGAGATTTTCAACTAATTTATGGAAAATAAGAAATTAATAAATGTTCTTCTTGGAATTAACACCAAAGTTATTAGAGTATGGAAACGTTAAAATTGAAAATAAATCAGTAGAGAATAAAACAAAAGTTATTTGAAGGCATATACAAAGTAAGAAAGTATTGAATTAAAAATAGATATAGCCAATGTAGTAGGTTACATCATGTACAAAAAAACTATATCAAATAATTGTGTTCCATCATAAAAGTTATTGACTTTTTAAATGTTTAGAACCAATGCATATTCAACAGCAAAATAACATGAGTGATTCGACGTGTACTAAAATCCTAACATCTCAAAAACCAATATGTAACTAAAGTTAACTATCGAAACAAAAGGGAAAAGAAAGGGGAAAAAATACCAAAATAAATATAGATGAGATAATAAAATTTGAAGAATTGTCAACAAAGTGACCCTACTTAAGAATTGTCAACAAAGTGACCACACTTACCACATTGGCATCATCACTAGCAAAATATAATGCTACAACATAGAAAGTAGCAAAGGTTGCAAGAATAGCCCTGCAAGCATGATACAAATTCAAGTTGTATAGCTTTAACAAATAAATGGAAACAAAAATAATAATAAAACATAAAAAATGGTTTCTTCTAATTAATAAGGATAAGTTTAACAATAAAACTATGAGAAAATCTAAATGACAACTACAAAAGATACAAGAAACACACACAAATAGGGACATATTTTATAACCCCCTCCCCCCAACCCCCCAAAATAAATGGGAGCTTGACAAATAAGTCCTATTTACATAAGACATTTTCTAATAAGTCTTATCATAATATCTTTTTTCCAATAAGTCCTATTTATATATACAGTGAATATACACTATATGTTTACAAATAGAACCTATTGAACAAAAAATCTTTTTTCATGGGACCTACTGGAGCAAAAAAAGATGATAGGACCTATTGAACTACATACTAAGTAAACGGGACTAATTAGTAAACTCCCCCCCCCCCCAAAAAAAAAAAAAATCAAATTGCAACAAAAGAACCAAAATAAAGAGAGATAGAGGAAAATAGAACTGATAATTACTTGTTTAGAGGTTGATATACAATAGATAATGGATTAGATCTTTTAACATTCTAACATATGCAAAACCATTAGTATACACTAATACTTGTTGATATTATACCCCTAATTTAATTAATTCAAAAACTCAAGAAATAAATTTTTCAAGTATTCAAGCGATAAAAGTTGTAATGTGCAATAAGGCAAAAGGAACATAGAACATTAACTTTGCTACAATTTGTATCCCTACAACACAATGTCTCAAATTCAACAAACATATAAAAATGGATAATTAGTTAAATGATTTAAACCCTACGTAGATCTACAAAAACAATGTGAAAACTAACTTTTTTGTAAATTCAACATATGAGAAAAATGAATACACGTACTGTAACAAATTCAAAATTATAAACTGGTATTAGTTTTCACTATTGTAATAATACTAAATCTATTAGTATCACAAATACCATAAAAGTTTTCAGAACCAAAAGCAAAACTAATAACGCAAGAGTAACATATTAAACTAACCTCATTAGTGTTCCCATTTCAATATTAAAAATGAAAACTTGATGTTTATAAAATCATAAACTCAATATGAAAAACTAATATTCACAATCCCATTTCATATCATAAAGACTATATAAAATATAGAGTATCGATAGCTAATTTAAACCATATACAAAAAAATAGATCAGATAAAAATTCACTTAATATGTGTCATTTCCTAGACTCACATTAATTAAAACCTAGTTTAGATGGTTGAGTTTGATTTGAAACCATAGCTTGAGATCTACAATGATATCAATATTATACCTCTGTGTACACATTCTCACAACTCAAAATCTAAAATCCTTTTGAATCAAAACAAAACTCAAATAAATAGATAATTTGCACACTAAGAAATTTACAAAACAGAAAAAAAAAGAATACCTAAAATGGAATAGAGAGGCTCAATTATACAAAATAAAAAAAAGGAATACGGTCGACGGAGAGAGGCGGAGACAGAGTGGGAAGAGTATTTGGGGAAAGAGTTACCAAACAAGAATGTTTGCTTAGTGGGTTTCGAAATTGAGGGGAAATGGTTAACAACTATTCCATATAAAGTTGTGTTTTATAGTTTGTTAAAAAAAGGGTTAAATTTTATATGTAATGGCTTTTAACCATTATGAAATTTTGACAGACGAAATCCGCTACAAATGAAAAAAAACTATTACAAAATAAGTCTTTTGGTGTAGTGCGTTGTAAAGAATATAGATAATCAAAGAAAAATCATTATATATGTAGGTGCTTACTTTCTCCAATCTTAAATTTCATCTCACAATGCAATTTAAAGGCATAACGAGTTGTTCGCTCGAATTGAAAATTGGTGAGTCTCGCCTCTCTAGGATTCTTGAAAGGCAATTCATCATCAAAATCATCATTTTCCTCCACCACTCGTTCACTAGGATTGAACCTCATAGTCCCTTGTTCCAGCATATTTTCTCGAGCAGATAATGATAATTCTTTTATTATGTATTCTTTCATAATTAACCCTCCAATAAACCACGTATTATTAACGTAATCTTTTAAAGTTATCATCAAGCACTCGAAAGAATACATCCAACCATACCTGACAAGTCCACAAAACAATGACTCGTCGCATATATGCACAAGTAGGTGTACGTTGATGTTAAAAATGATCGAGAAAAATATTTCTATAAGACACAAGTCGATTGGGCTAAAGTTTCTTTTACAACTGCAATGTGCTTTATGTTTACACATTTTACTTACAGTATGGTGAAGTAGAAAGTAATCTACATAATTTCCTTGCGAAGATTTTTGTGCTCAGAAAATCAATGCCGAAACAATAAAGGGGTTAATTGAATAATGACTTTTCAGTCATGATACTTGCACTCTTTCAGATCATTTGTTTGATAGTTTATAACCCTAAAAAAATTACCGAAATAATTAGTCGGAGTCTTAAAGTTGAACAACCTATCTAGGAGGATCTTTTTCTTATAAGTAGTCAAAGTGAAAGCACCCGTGGAAATCTATTTTATTCCTATTTTAGGATCAATTTTAACCACAATTTATTTATTTATTTTCATCTCCTTTATATTGCAGCGCGCCTTCTATCCATCTTTCGAATGATATCGACCCAGATATATTCGTATCAGATGTTCTGCAAAATTCTTCTACATGTACGTCATATCAATTCCTTGTCTTATACGGTAATCTTTCCAATACGACATGTTAAATATTGATTGTCTAGACCGTGATTTCATTTTACTAAGATCTATTGGATCCTCCAAAGCTTTTTGATTATGGCCTATATATGGAGGGTGTTTGCCTACAAACTTACTCCCAAAAGTTGTAGCCTTTGCGTTGTCCTATATTTATAACTAGAAAGCTGAGAATGCTGCGTCATACGCTCGTGAACAATAGGTATAAAAAATAGACTTGTTGTTCGGGGTGACTGTGAAAAACTGTTACTAAAGCCGTTTAATACAAGATTAAACTATTTAAGTAACTCGGAACTGTTTTTTGAGGAAACTCTTTTCTTTAAATCAAATCAGTTTTAATCACAAGATGTGTTAAATAAAATATGCATGAGATAAGTTCAAGATTTGTAACAAGTTTTGAAAAACAAAACAGAAACAGTTTAAATCAGCACACCAACAAGAATGAGATGAGGAAATGTAGAAAGATTGATGACAAGAGATTTTTAACGTGGTAAAACCTGACCCAACTGAGGAAACATCCACGACTCCCTCTACGGAGTAAAAAGAAAAATCCACTAAAACAAAATATATCAGTTACAAACTATATAACACACATGCACACAAATTAGTCCTATACAAGTTTAGGAATGTACCCACTGATGTCCTTCTAACTTTTTTGCAGTTCCGATTGCTGATGTGGTTCTCCCAGTTTACTGACTTCCACTTTGTTCCAGTCTTTACGTCGACTCTTGTTTCAAGATCTTATTACCAACACTTTCAGTGTTGTAATGTGTAAGTGTTTTTGATCGTGCTCTAACACATGCATGCACACACTCACGCTTATTTTTACAAACAGTCCTAATAAATTACAAATTAGATCTATATGCTATGATTTTCAGTTTCTCTCTTATTAGGAAACTTAAATCTTATTTGACCTTTAAAATAAACCCAGAATCCACGGTTGTCTTGCTCAGAAGACGTTTCAAGATCTAAATCAATTTTAGGGTTTTGAAAATGATTTTGAAATTGAAAACCGCCAAGTATGATTCCAACTAGGTCAAAGGTCTTGTTTCAAAAGAACTAGAAACAGAAAATGATTTTGTTGATTTTGAAGATAAAAACATTTACAGAAAATAATCAACAAAATATTTCTCAATACGAGAAACTAAGAATGCAAATCTAGGTGTAATATAACATAAAATGACCAGATCTATGATTTCTATGACACAGAAATATAGATCTAACCTAATGTTTAAGTTGGACACAAGATCTTAATACGAAGAGGTTACAACACAAAACAACTTTTAAACCAACACTCAAAAACTCTCAAACACTCAGGGTTGGTGTTTGGTATAAACTGGTTTTGGGAAAAATGGTTAGGGTTTGAAGAGGTGTTTGGACGAATAGGGTTTTTGGTTTCTCTCTCTTTTCTCTCTTTTCTCTCTTTTCTCTCTCTTCTCTTATCACTCGAAATGATGAAGTGGCAAAAACTTCTCAAAGGCTTAGGGTTGGCCTCTTTTTATACTGGGCAGAGAAGGATCGAGAAGGAGGTTCGAAATCAATGGCTGAGATTAAGTCTTCCCATATTGACTTCCATCCAACGGTTAAAGATAAGCAGTTGGTTAAACACTTTCTGATTGGCTAAGAGAGGTTCACAGGGATTGGGACAAGGACGCATGCAGGGCGTTGATAAATTCAATCTAAGGGCTGATAATAAACACTAGTTTTGTCTCTTAAAAGAAACACACAACCAACCTGTAGGAGTGCGACAGGTGTAAGGCAAATAACGGACCACAAATGCACGTCACAAACTAATTACATAGACAGCCTTATAGTCTCCAGCGCTTTAGGATCCTACCCAAGTGAAATTTATAGGAATAAAACCAATAATCAAAAATTATAGAATGACCCCAAAACTTTTTATTTCCAATTTTATTTAGGAAAAAAATGTTTTAGAATCATTAGAAATTCTCAAAAAATTATTAAAAAATATTTTAAGGGAAATTAACACACACATACACAATTTATGCAATATATGAACAATGTATGCAATCCTAATGTGTGTGAGTGTTTGTAAGTATACCTTTCATCAATCAAACAAGAGGAATGAATTGTATTGTAGTGTCTTAGGCTCTTTGGTATTCTAGGGAAAGGACTTAATTTTGTCTCTATTTGCAAACTAGATGAGAACTTATACAATGTAGACTCGAGTGAGTCAAGAGTATAAGGTGCTTCAATCTCCCCCTTTGGAAATATGAGACAAAATCTCCTTTGAGTCAACTTGGACTCGTAGGGCAACAAATAGAAAAGGAAAAACCTATTCCTTTTCAAAAATTCTATCTACCCATTTCTTAGAAAATAAAATTACATAACTCAGCTAATTACAATTCAATACCCTATTACAACTGTTGAGAATAACTGTACAGATTCCTGCAAATAATCACTAAGATCAAGCTTTTTAGAATATGAACAAAATAAATGAACACTCATAAGACTCAAATTTCTCCCCCATTTTTTCTCAAATGGACAAAGGGAAAAAAACTATACTAGTCAAAGATTTTATTCAGCACAAACCATTCCTATCGATTTACTCAAGGTAATAAACCTATTATAATCCAAAGGTATGGTAAACATATCTGCGAGTTGCAAATCAGTAGGAAGATAATTGATTTCTAATTCCTTAGTCTCAACTAATTCGCGTATAAAGTGATGTCTTATTTTTATGTGTTTTGTTCGCGAGTGTTGAACAGGATTTTTAGAGATATTGATCGCGCTTTGATTATCACAATAGAGATGTATTTTTTTTTTTTCTTTTTTTTTTTTTTTTTTTTAAAAATAGCACATATTATCAAAAGGAGAAAAAAAGCCTTTCTCCGGTGGCAGAACAAAATTAACAACATCGAATTTTAAACTCCCTCACAAGCTCGAGGTCCATGCTAGATATACAATCAGTGAAAGGGAAAGCTAAAAAGGAATCTCTAATGTCATTTCTAATATTAGAAATTACATTTTCAGTCTTCATTGCCTGATCTTCAAAAACCGCTCTATTACGACCTTTCCAGATTTCCCAGGAAATGAGAATAGGAATAATGATGAGGAGAATAGAGAGAATAGAATTGCCTTTGACTTTTATCCACCATGACATAAGTTCCCCTCTGATAGAATTGGAAATAGTTCTGATACCTATGATGCCTTTGAAATGAGCCCAAATTGATGAAGCAATATCACCAGTGATGAAAAGATGGTTTATAGATTCTTGGTCAGGAAAAGAGCAGCAGTGACATTTGGAAACGATAGGAATTTTTATATTGGAAATTATATCATCAGTAGGAACAATTTGATGAAGAAGTTTCCACATAAAAATAGAAACCTTACCAGGAAGTCGCTTATTCCATATAGTTTTGAAGGAGAATTGAGGGCAGCTTTTATTTCTGACAACATCCCAAGCTGATTTTAGAGAGAAAGAGCCATTTGTGTTAGCCATCCATTTGAGCTCCCCATCATCATAGATCCATTCTTTAACCACTGGAAGAACCTTATGCATCCTCTTCCATACATGAGAAGAATTTATTTTGTAATAAGAGTCAAGAGGAGCACATCTTTTACAGTATTTATTATTAAGAAATCTGCTCCAGGTAGAATCTACTGTTAGAAGTCTCCACCAAAGTTTGCAAGAAGAAGCTTTAATATAATCAGGAATGAGCTTAATGCCTAGCCCCCCTTCATCAATAGGAAGGCCAAGAGAATTCCAACTTTTCCAATGTCTTTTCATGGTGCCATCTAAAGAACCCCAAAAAAAAATTGAGAAGAGCTTTTCCAGAGTCTGGATAATGGAAATTGGAGGCTCCAAAGCTGTAAATATATGATAAAACATTGATTGAGTGACATGTTTTAATAGAATGAGTTTCCCTCCTTGACTTAGTAATTTACATGACCAGCCTTCGAGTCGCATCCTGATTTTATCAATAATCCCATTGAAAAAAGAGCTTTTCTTTCTTCCTGCATAAAGAGGCACATGAAAAAGGAATTGATGGCTTTAAACAGGTCAGCTTTAATAATATCCCAACAAATTTTATAGAAAAAGGAGTTGAATCCATCAGGCCCTGCAGTGCTAGATGAATCCATTTGAAGAATAACATCTTTGATTTCTTTCAGGGAAGGGGGAGAGGACAGAAGAAGATTATCACTCTCAGTGATAAGATTAGGAATGAAGTTGAGTAAGGATAAGTCATCAGGAATGGAAGAAGAGGAAGATAGAATACCTTTGAAATGATCCGAGAACAGACTTTTGATAGAACTTGGGTCTGAGTTCCAATTACCAGAAGAGTCTTTGATTCGAGAGATATTGAGTTTGTTCCTTTTCTGATTAACCATAGCATGAAAAAATTTTGAATTTTCATCCCCTTCTTGCAGCCATTTAACCCTTGCCTTTTGCTTCCAGAACTCCTCTTCTATGGCAAGCTGGTGTTGCAGATTAGCTCTAGCAAGCTTGTACTCGATATTGGCAGCTTCTGTGAAATTGGACTCTAACTCAATTTCTTTTCTAAGAACATCATCTTCAGCTTCAATAATGGCTTGGAAAATATTTTTGAAAGTATCTTTACTCCAGGTTGCTAAAGCATGTTTTGTAGCCTTTAGTTTCTGAGAAAATACTCTAATAGGATCCCCAATAAAAACAGAACTCCAGGCCTACTCCACCACTGATAGAAATTTATCATGTTTAACCCAAAAATTTTGGAATCTAAAGCTCTTTTTAGTCTTCTCATCATTAAGACTAAGACTGAGAAGCAGAGGGCTGTGATCAGAATTAGTTCTATTAAGATGAGCTACAGTTGAAGATAAAAATATTTGGCTCCATTGGAAGTTACATACCACTCTGTCTAGCCTGGCCCAGATTCGATTACCTCCCTCCCTGTGGTTACACCAAGTGAATTTGGAACCAGTGTGCGAAATGTCAGACAAACCAGCTAATCCCAAGGCATTATTAAATTGAATGCAGGCCTCAAAGTCAACCTCATTTCCTCCAATTTTCTCCAAAGGTGAAGATACCACATTAAAGTCACCACCTACAATTGTAGGGATGGTATTATTGCACTGGTTCAAGATATCCTCCCAAAGTTCTTGTCTTTCCAGTTTGTTGCACTTGCCATACACTGAAATTAGTTTAATGGGACCAGGTAGAGATTTAACCTGCAGCTCCAGAGACAAAGCCTGGACTGAATTAAGAGTAACATTGACAGTCCACTCATACTTCCACATCACCCAAATGGTGTTATTGATGTTAGCCATGCCATCTACAAAATTCAATCTGAGAATCAAATTTTTCAGAAGAATTTCATCAATTTTTGGTTCCATGATTGCCACTAAGGAAATGTTATGGACTTTAATAAGTTTTTTGAGTCTTCTAATTGTAGGCTTGTTACCAATACCTCTCACATTCCAAAATAGAGTCCTGATCATTTAAAACCTGAGCAGTTTGAAGTTTGGGAAGATTTCTTTTTGCCTCTGGATCTGGTGATAATTGAAGAAGTTTCTGCATCAAGCTTAAGCCAATAGAGATGTAATTGTTCCTCTTTAATACCATAATCACTTGGCATTTGCTTAAGCCAAAGTAATTGGGCACAGCAGCTTTTAGTGACTATGTATTCAGATTCAGCTGTTGATAAAGAAGTACAGCTTTGTTTCTTAGTACTCCAACCTACCAAGTTATTACCAATATAGTAACATGCTCCTGATGTGCTCTTACTATCATCAGTACACCCTGCCCAATCAGTATCAGTGTACCCTATTATAGTTCTAGGAGTATCATTGGTGTACCAAAGTTCTAAATTTAGAGTACCTTTAATGTATTTTATAATTCTTTTAACACAAACTAAATGGCTCTCTTTAGGGTTATTTTGATAACGGGCACACACGCAAACAACGTACATAATATCAGGATGCGAGGAAGTAAGGTATAGTAAGGTTCCTATCATACTACGATATAAAGTTGGATATATGGATTTTTCAGTTTCATCCTTAGACAGTTTGACCGCAGTACTTCATGGGAGTTTTTGCATCTTTTGCAATTTCAATGTCGTATTTTTTAACAATATCTAAAGCGTATTTTGATTGCGAAACAAATAATCCTTCTGAATTTTGTTTGACTTGAAGACCCAATAAAAATTTTAACTCCCCCATAAGAGGCATTTGAAATTATTTATGCATAATTTCAGAAAAAGATTTAACTTCTGAGGGGGAAGTTTATCCAAAGATGATATCGTCAACATAAGCTTGAGCTATAATGATATGTTTGTCAAAATATTTGACAAAAAGGGTTTGATCATTTTCACCTCTCTTAAAACCTTTGTCTAAGAGAAAATTGGAAAGGCGCTCATACCAGGCTCTTGGTGCTTGTTTTAGGCCATGCAAAACCTTTTTAAGACGAAAGACATGATTTGAATATTTAAGGTCAATGAACCCTTTTGGTTGTTCTACATAGGTCTCCTCAGTCAATATTTCACTAAGGAAGGCAGATTTGACATCCATTTGGTAAAGCGTAAAATGTAAGTAGCAAGCTATGGCAAAGAGAAGACGAACTGATTCTAAGTGAGTAACAGGAGCAAAAGCCTCATTAAAATCTATTCCTTCAATTTGAGATTATCCTTGAGCAACTAATCTGGCTTTATTTCTAATGACTATCCCACTTTCATCAGATTTATTTTTAAATATCCAATGTGTGCCAATAACCTTTTTGTGATCAGGCCTAGGTATAAGATACTAAACATCATGAATGAACAATTGAAGAAGTTCTTCCTGCATTGCGAAAATCCAATGAGGATCATTCAATGCATTATTTACATTCTTTGGTTCCATAAGGGAAACAAAACATGCATAATGAGCATAGTTTCTTAATTGAGATCTTGTACATACAGGTTCACTAGGGTTACGAACAACGTTATCTATAGGATGGTATTTAGAAACCCAATTAGGTACTTCATGTGTCTCAATTTGTAAAGAATCATTTATTTCTGGAGAGTCATTTTCTAAAATATTTTCAGACCCTTCCATAATAGTTGGTTCTCCAGTCTCACTCTTTATAGTAGTGTCACTTACAATAACGTTTATGGATTCCATTAATGTCTTAGTGCAAAGATTATAGACACGGTATGCTCTACTGTTAGGAGAATATCCTAGAAAGATGGCTTTATCTCCACGAGTCTCAAATTTGGATAAGTGTTCTCTGTCTTTGCAAACATAACACGTACTACCAAAGGTTCTAAGGTACTTAAGAATGGGCTTCTTCCCCGTACCAAAGTTCGTAAGGAGTTTGTTTAAAATTGTTTCTAAGATAGACCCTATTGATAATGTGACACGCAGTACGAATAGATTATCCCCAAAAATACTTAGGTAAAGTTTTAGCATGAATTATAACACATGCCATCTCTTGAAGGGTAAGATTCTTTCTCTCAGCAATACCGTTCTGTTAAGGAGTCTTAGGAGCACTAAATTCATGTTTGTAACCATTATATTCACAATACTCTATAACACCAGTATTTAAAATTCTCCACATCTATCACTACGAATTCTATTTACTTTACTATCTTTCTCATTTTTAATCCGAAGTAAAATCTTCAAAAAGGTTTGGAAAGTGTCAGACTTTTTTTTAAGAAAGCTACCCAGGTAAATCTGGTGAAGTCATCAACCATAACAAGAATGTAATTGTGTCCACAGAGACTAACAGTTCGAGAAGGACCCATTAGGTCCATATGGATGAGCTCCAAGGGTTTAGAGGTAAGGATATCTTTGACTTTCTTATGAGGGTCTTTAACAATTTTTCCTTCCTGACATGATCCACGGACAATATTAAAAATAGGTTTGATCTTAGGAATACCTCTAACTATTTATTGAGAAGACAGTCTACCAAGGTTTTCATATTTTATGTGACCCATACGATTATGCCATATCGTATTGTCATCCATTCTGGAAATGTTACAGACTCAGCACTGTTATAGATAGTATAACAATTGTCATGAGTCCTGTAATGATGCACTCACCTTTTTAATTTAAAATTTTACAATTTTTCTTTGAAAAGGTGACATTATAATTTGAGTCAAAAAATTGCGAGATACTAAGTGGATTAGCCTTAAGACCTTTTACTATAAGAACATTTTCACGTAAAGGTAATCCTTCTTCTTGGAGTGTTCCTTTACCAATGATTTGCGATGATACACCATCACCAAACATAACTTTTCCTCCAGCAAAGATGATTTTGTTTAAAAGTTTGGCATCATCCCCAGTCATGTGCTTTGAACATCCAGAGTCTAAATACCAACCATAGGGAGTGTGTTCAGCTTTTAAAGCAGTAATCACAATATTACACTTCATCTGGGGTAATAGTTCATCTTTTCTCCCAAACAGCTCTTGTTTTCATTTTGCGCTTATTTGCTCTCATTTGATAAAATTTGCGAGCATTAGATTTCTGTTGAAAGATGTTTTGCGCATGAGGTTGAATTTTATGATCAACATGATCATTTGGCTTAGGAAAGTGTCTAGTAATCGTTCTTGGAAATGATTTTTTAGGTTTGGTCTTTCTTTTTCTATAGTTAGAGTTTTTGTCTAGTTGTCTAGGAAGAACATAATTGTTATGGCTTATCCTAGAATAGTTAAAGTTTTGGTAAAAAAAAATATTATAGACAGAGTTGACTAAGCGTCTAGAGTAGCAACCTTCAAAGGAATGACCATATCAGTCACAGTAAAAGCAAAACAAATTGCTCGAAGATGGTATTTCCTAAGGAAAGTCTCTAAACATTGGCTTCATAGAATTTTGGGGTTGAACCTTATTTCTAGGGAGTACAGTTTGAAAGGCAGAATCACTCTTCCTAATAGGGGGCAGACATATTTAGTCTTAGGTGGACTTTCATACTTAGAGTAACTAGATTCCCCAATATCAAACTTTGATTGTTTTTCATCAAACTCATTTTTTAGAGAATGAAAATCTAGACAAGTTTCTATAGGTCTTTTACCTCCTGACACAAACTTGATTGGTTCAAGGTTTTTAGTTTGTGTCTTCAAATTTGGGTAAAACTCTATTCCAGTTCGATCATCGGAATTAGTTTTTGAATCAGCAACAAAGCCATCAAAACAGTTTAAATTATTTTCAAATTTTGCAATTTTTTTAAAAATTGTTGTTGTCTTTTCTTTGGATTGTTCCAATTCCAATAATGTCCCTTTATATTTTTTCTCTAGTTTTTCATTTTCTTCAATCAAATTCTTTAATTTTTTATCAAAACTTTTGACTTCATTTTCATGAGTTAGACATTGGGTAATATACTCTTTAGCGTTAAGTTTAACCATCAGACTTAAGTCTTCTAATTTCTTAGTGAGATCTTTCACTATCTTCACTAGTCTAGTGCTTTTCTTGAGGGTTTTCGCATAAAGTGTGTGAATGTCAGGGAGGTCTTCAATGTCTGAGTCACTAAGTGTAGTGTGTGAAATGACCCCTAAGGATTCAATTCTTGAACTCACGCACCCATTGACATCGTCATTATCGTATTCTATTTGAGTCACACACCCCATGGTAGAACTAGCAATATTCTCAGAAATTAAAGCATCTAAACCAGTAGCAGCATGATTTATAACAACATAAGTAGAGTTATTATTTGGACTTAGAATTGGTCTGTTTTTTGTATATCTCGTTGAATGCTTGTAACCTTAAAATTGTTTTAGTGAATTTTTTATTTTGAGGTGTAAAGGCCTTTGTGGATATTTTCTCAGTTTGGGTGGGGTTTTATCACGTAAAATATATGTACCTTGTGTGTGCTTCTTTATTTTCCATAGCTACAATCTGTTGCATAGACTTAGGTTTTAAACTAAAAACTTATTTTCAAGAATCTTGAATATTTTGTTCTTACAAACTATTTTTAACACACCTTGTGTACAAATTAAGATTTTTACGAGAACCTCTTCAAAAAGTAGTTCGGAACTCATTTGACCTTTTTAACAAAAGTTAACATAACTTAGTGAGGGTTTTTCACTTTTGATTTTTGTTGAAAATAACCCCTTTTAGGGACTTTTTGGCAATACATAGAGGAATCTTATGATGCAAAGTATAGTTCAAAGGATTTCTTGTAAAAATGTGGGTCAAGGATATAAGGCTTTATGGAGTTGGGTGGAAATTGTCTTTACTTTTTTTAAACTTAATATCTTAAGAAGTATTGTTTGAGACAAGTATCAGTGATCTAAATTTGTTCTTCTTAAACAGTGATTATTAATTTCTTGACCATCCCTCATAAAATGGGAATTATTAGAAGTTCCACAAAAATAATAGCGCTTTTTTCATATTCTCTTGAGAATTATTATAAACTTCACATTTTAAACAATTGCTTTTAGTTTAAATGCTTTGTTACTTCTTTGGATTATGATGTTTTTACCAAAAAGGGGACTTATGTAATCTAATATTGTATCATTTGTTTGTTGTGATTTATGCATAGTAAGATTTAGACTTTTTGTTGTATTTCTTATAGCCGAAAATTGCCCCACCCCACCCCCCACCCCACAAAAAAAAACTCCCTCTCGTTTCAGCATTAATATTTGTTTACTTTTATTTCGGGCCTATGTGAGGTAAGGTTGATAAATGTTGTTCTTATTTCTTATAGGTGAAATTTGGTATTTTGGTTATGTTTCATTAGGATTTATTTACAATAAAAATGACCTTTTTAAATTTTATATTTTTGTTTATGTATATAAAGTCCGTCCACAAGAATCTAAAGTTATAAGGGAAATTTTTATATTATTATGATCAAGTTAGTTCTATTAATATGGTTTTCTCACATAAATTTAAATTGTAATAACTATCACGGTAAATAAAAGCGTCTTTTAAGTTATTTATTTATTTTTGCTTATACATTTACTAAGATTGAGTTTGTTCAACAAGTTCTCACTGGGAGATATGAAAGTTACTTTGGGATGAATGATGTCTACTTTTGCAAGGAATACTACTTTTGGGAGATTATGTTTAGAACTTTAAAGTTGTTAATATTTGTTTCGAAAATTATAGTTCAAAGCTAGATGGTCTATCTTATACTATTTTTTGGGGAATTCTAATGGTTATGAATAAAATATAGTTTCAAATCAGTTTAATGTCATCGAAATGTGGTGTCATTCATTTATCACATGTGTTTGGAATTATGTTTTGAGTGAAATTTATGGCCATTAGTTGAGTGTAATGCATTGCCATTAGTTGAACATAGGCTTTCATCATTGTAATTATATCTATTTGGTTAACCAGAATATATATATATATATATATATATATATATATATATATATATATATATATATATATATATATATATATATATATATATTAAGGTTCTAAAAAACGTGGAGCGTGATTGAGGTGTGGAGGCCAAGCCTTAAGCCTTTGAAGTCTAGGAGGGCCTTAGGCGTAAAAAGTCATTTAGGTCTTTTTAATATTTTTTAATATTTTTAACCATAACATGGCTATTAAAATACTAAAATTGTATATATCATAAAAATATGTCTGAATATTTGCAAATTAAAATACTATTTGATTATTTTGGACGAGATAATGGTTCGATATATAAAAAAACTCTTTAAAAGTGGATATCGTTTCACTAAAGCCTTGTTGTTTTTAGAAAAAAGAGCGCTTTAAGGCTTTTACCAAGAGTAGGCGTAAAAATCTTAAGCGGGGCGTTTCTCCCAAGCCTCAAGCCTAGGCGCGCCTTTTAGAACATTGATATATATATATATATATATATATATAACATTTAACACTCTCAATCCGTTATAATGTATTTTGTAACAGCTTTTGCCCGTTAGAATTATAGAATTTGTAACGGGTAAAAATCGTTATAATTTAGTAAATCTGTTACTAATATATGGAATGTGTATCAATCGCAAATCCGTTACAAAAAAATATAAAGTTTTTTTTTCATTACAAATATTTAATTTGTAAGAGATTTTATCCGTTATAAATTCCGTTGGTAACAATAAATAAAGATAATTTTCTAACATATTAAATCCATTACAAATATTTTTTTTCTAACTAGCAAAAACTGTTACAATTTTCCAATTTTGGTGTAGTGAACATCAAAATTTTACAATTTTATGAATATGTATAGGAAGTGTGAGAGAAAATTTTCCTAAAATCATAAGCGAAAAAGGTTCAACAGATGCCATGAATAAATATAGGGCATGGGTATCAAAAGAGGTAATTATCACCTCTTTTATTACGGTTACCTATGCATGTGTTGTAAAACATACCCTAATACAAATACATTAATAAATGCAGCTTTTAATAAGAGTTGATAGCTTTTCAAGGCTTGCACGCCATGCCAATGGTACTAATTTTCGTGCAAAGGAGTTTAAAAAATTCCTCGCCAATGGTTTTGATTTCGTCTCATATCCATGGAAGGAAAAATTATTAACGCAACATAGCAGAATTTCAATTTCTTTCTTGACTCCTTGTGTGGCTAGCAAAAGCGATAAAAAAATAAAGGTTACAGTACTGACCTACTATGGGATTGTCCAATAAATTCTGGAATTATATTACTTAGATTTCAATGAAATCATATTCTATTGTGACACGGTGAAGGTGGAGGACACTACTATCTGTTATAAAGTTGATCTTTCCACAAAAATTATCACTTAGATTTATCCAACATGAAGAGTAAAGATTTCATAGTCAACGAGCCTTTCGTTTGTTCCTTTTAAAACATGAAGAGGGTATTCAACTCAAAGTGCATAAACAATGACAATTGACCTGTTGTTATGCATGCACTAAAGGTTTTGACTACTCAAGCAAACGTATTAAAGGGCCCTGCATAGTTTCAGTCTACTCTTGATAATAACCCTAATTTGAAGGATCTTTTACTTAATTTAGATGAAGATTGAGTTTTCATACATTATTTTATTACTATTTACTTAGCCTTGTATAACAACCTTATTTGTATTGTGTGTATATATATATAAACAAAAATTAAAAGAAAACCCTTGTATTTATTTACATTTTTGTATGTATTTATAACATGACCCATTTGAATAACCTGTTTATGAAGGGAACAAACAAAAAGACACAAAAACATGACATGATAACACAATAATATAACACAAAAATAGAAGTTAATGTCTTATTGGTAATTTGATAAATGTGTTCACTAATTCAGACAGTAAAGTTGAAATCTTGCTAGAATCAACCAAGTATTGTTCATATGGGATTAATATTATTAGGGCATCGATAGTGGTTTTAATTTATGTTGTGTGTAACCCATCAATTCAAACGGAGGCTATTGTCGGTATTATAGACTTAGTGAAACGCAGGCTATTAGTCAATCTTATAGGCTTGGCCATATTGTATCCATACACAACCTTATTTTAGCCAAGCCTATAAGCTCGCCTAATAGCCTGTGTTTCACACGATGGGTTACCAAAATTTGGGATGTGATTGTTTTGTTGAGAAATTTGATATTGATCAAGGCTAATGATAAATCTAATTTTAGTTTTATGTGAGTAACCTTGAAGTTTTTCTTCCAGGTCTAACCAGTTGAACTCATTCGGGATTTCAAGTGGTGACAAAGTTATGCCATAGTCTTGTTATGAAGCTAAGAACTCCTAATGAGCTTGATTGATTATACCTGAAAGAAAAACTTTAAGGGTACTCACATAAGACTAAAATTAGACGTGCGAGTACCCTTAATCAATATTAACTTTCTCAACAAAACAATCATACTCCCAAATTATGGAACTCATCGAGTGAAACATAAGCTATTAGTCGGGCTAATAGGCATGGCTAAAAGAAGGTTGTGCATACTTACAGTTTGGCTATGTCTATAAGACCAACTAATATCATGCATTTCAATTCATAGGTTCCACACACCATCGATTAAAACCATTCTTGATTCCCCAATAAGATTCATCCCCTCTTAACAACATTTTTTTGATGCTAGCAAGATTTTAGCTTAAATATTTATATCATTAAACACATTAAGCAAATTACCAATATGACATTAACTTCTAATTTGTGTTTTAATAAAACTACGTGGAATTTGATTCCAGTTTAATAGGTTTCATAGGTGTTCCAAAGTCGAATTGAGATACGGATCCTCTTTTGTATAGCTTTATTTCTTTACTCCCTCTTCATGTGTACTCACTTTTTCCATGATGATTCTACTCCTCACACATATGCACACACTTTGTCACTCGCGTCAGTGCACGGTGCCCAGTAAACTTGTTAAGATAACGGATCGGGTTTTGTAGTAATGATACAACCAACATGATAACATTATATTACCACAATTCTTTTCTTATAAATTATGTTCAATACATTTTTTAATACTTGTAACTTTGGCCCAAGCCTATAAGCCCAACTAATAGCCTACATTTCACCCGATGGGTTCTTCAAATTGCGAATGTGATTGTTTTGTTCAAAAAATTGATATTGATCAAGGGTAGTCATAAATCTAATTTTAATTTCATGTGAGTACCCTTGAATTTTTTCCTAAGGGTCTAACCACTCAAATTCATTCAGGATTTCAAGCTTCACAAGATTATGTCATAGTCTTGTTATTAAGATCGGAACCCGAATGAGTTAGACTAGTTAAACCTCGAAGAAAAAAATCAATATACACACATAAAACTGCTCATGCAAATCTCATTCACGTAGTTAGCACATTCTACTCATATATTTAGTTATCTTTCATTTATTACTGTGTCACTCACTTTTTGTAATATCTTTTATGTTTTAATAGTTCCATAAATGCTAATTTGCATATTTTAGTATTCTTATTCCATTTTAGTTAGACCCCAAACTTTTTCATCTTACGAACTTCATGGACTTTGATGTCATTTTTATCTACGTAGACGTCCCAAAGTCATTTTAGTATTCAAGCCCTTTCTTACCATTATATTAGTAGCTCTATTGGGTGGATGTAGATTTCTATTACAATGAGATTGCATATGCTACAGGAAGGAACACTTTGAGAATTTTGAAACTATTAGTTTCGAATTCATGTAATTAATTTAATAGTTTGATAATTTTTATATTGAAGGATCTAATTCGTTATATAATGTAAATTGTGAGTGCAAGAATTATCACAATGAATTATTAAGGAAGCAATATCAAGATGAAAGCAATTAATCACACACACAAAAACAGATGTACGTGGTTCGGTAACTTGCATATGTCCACGGAGAGGTTACTATGTTCTTGTTAGTGTCCCTCAATGCTCGAGGTTTACAATTTATAAATGTAGAAAATAAGAGGTTGGGTTGTATAAGTAACTCAATTAGCTCATGGATAACTTGTGGTGTCCCTGAATATCTCCTATG